>JAEDXX010000108.1:0-355007 GCA_021725515.1 Epicauta chinensis | reverse complement strand
GCCACTTGTGGATCCTCCTGTACACTTTATTTCTTTCGCGCACTTTTTACATTTAGCAACCTGTCCGTTTTTTTCAATCAAAAAATGATTCCAAACTGAAGTTTCGTCCCGTCCTTTTCGGTGCTCCGTAAATCTACTCATCTTTCAGGGGGTATAGCAGTTTATGCTTATTAATTTTAATATTTGTAAATTACACTCTAACTTACATTAATACAAATATAAACTTACCGTATCCTATGATTCATATGGATTAATCAGTATTTAAATACCGTTATATAATTTTCAATTATTAGAAATAAAACCAGAAAACGAGTGCACATAATCCACACACCACAAGACACAACGGAATGAAAAATCAAATTTAAAATATAAAATATAATTTTTACTTGTAAACACTACAGCTGATTTGCAAAATTAAACAATCTATTCTAAACTATTTAATAATTTTTGTGTTACACACTTTATGTATTTGTATAAACGAGACCTATTCATTAGGTAGTAGACGTAAAACATAAACAATCGCTTTATATTGCCGACACCGGCGCTTCTCGATGGTGCCATACTCGGCTCGGTGTGTGTAATAAATGTGCCTGATATAGATTTTAATACAATGAAATTGTTTGTTTATCTTAAAGAAAAATTTCTTGTAATTAATTAATTTTATTTTAAATTAGATTTACATTGTGCATAAATTCAATTTTTATCAACTAATGTAATATCAAAATACCGGTATTTTTACATAAATACCGGTTTTTAATAAAGGACAAAAATCGTCCGGGATTCTGGTATTCGGAATCCCGGAATCCCGGTATTGTAAGCCCTACCTGTAATTCAATGCTACTTAACATTGGTGTAACAGTCGAAATATAGAGTAAGACTTCGTTAATTATTTTACTCAGCGTAATAAATCTGTCAATCATAAAAAATGTCGAATTCCATCTCATTGGCACATCTTGAATAAGCTTGAGAACATTTCCTTTGGAAATACCTTTCTCTTTTTGTAATTTTCCCAATTGATCACTTCCAACAACACTGCTCCTGAACCATTTAACAATTTTTTTAATTTTCTCAACAAGACTGAAAATTGTTGTTATTGCCTCATTTACATCAGAATTACGTTTCAAGATATTAAATTTAAAGTATGAGCACAACAACTGAAATGGCGATTTTTTTCAAAAGTGTGAATGCAGGCCTTGACTATAATAGCAACATTGTCTGTGACTGTGGCAATGATTTTATTATCAGGTATTTCCCATTCCTCACAAGAAGGTCCTTGTCTGGGTATCAGTCCATATGTCAGTTGTTAAGATTACGTTCCCCGGTTGTTTAATTCTTTCCTTAAAGGTGTTTTTAAGAACTTCATATCTATTAAAAAGTTAATAAAGACCACTTAATAAATTTCAGAAAAATTGCAAATAAAGAATATAGGGGTATATGTACCATCTATCAACCAATTCGCTGAAATATTTTCTTCCAGGAACTTTATACAAAGGTGAAATAGTTTTCATAAATTCCTTAAAACCTTCATTCTCAACTGTAGTGGAAGGTAAATTGTCCTTAAGCGTGGTCCTGACGAGAGCAAGTTCAACCTGAGCACGCACTCATAAGTCGAGCACGCATATGTATTTGCTCGTTGTGTGCGTAAACAGGAATCTGTTGTCGTTGTATGTGGACCATCAAGCTGGTAATATGTCCAGAAATTTAAAAATTGCAAGTGCCAGTTTTAAGTGGGGAAAAATGCTGCATCTGTATTTTCAAGCATACGTATTCAGTCGCTTAGCATCATTAGGGAGAGTATGTTCAAACAATAGATTGTAATTTATTAAATGCGAAAATAAGGCAATAATTTTGTTAAAACTGCATTGACGTTGTTTAAGTTTTAAATCGAACCCGTCTAACACTTACTCAACCAAATTCAAGTCACGGGCCGAATTGTCCACGCTCATCAAGCGGCCCGTGGTTCGTATTTTTTTAGACACATCTATCATAGTGAAATGTGCGTCATTAATAATATTAATCGTTATCTCTATGAGAACAACGAATTATGATCGTAGGTGTTATTAATATTTTTTTGTTTACGTTACTTATTATTTCGAATCTATTTTAATTAATCTAATTTTCCGAACACTAGTTTTTTTTTGAACATTTTCCGTATACGTTTTCGACAATAGTAAATAATAAGTGATAATAAACCATTTCAACTGCCTTAACGATCTTGCACAATCACTTGCGGTGCCGTCAATGTATACCAACATCTGATTGCATACGTTTGCAACATTGAAGGTCGGGGCCACTAACCTTACATAATATGCATCCAATCTTCTGAATTTTTTTTTGACTGAAATTGAGGAGATTAAGAAATGAAAAAAACATATTCGAATTTCATGTATCGAGAGCATTCTTGTGGTGGTATTTGCTTTGACATACGGATAATTATATGACACTTGGGTTAAATTTTCCATATTTCCCGATTAGCTAGAAACTTTGTGGGGTCCTGGGTCCTTCTTATATCGTCAGATGTACACGTTCTTGGGACTTTTATTTCTCTTAGTTGGCGGCTAATGGGAGATCTCGCAGCTCTCCATATTTAGAAAAAACACGCTGTATAATAAAGTTCCAGATTCAATATATATAGAATGTCTCGTAAGTAATGAACTACCTTGCAGAGTCTGATATGAAATTAAATCCTGACTCGAAATGTCTTTTATAATTTACGATTAATTAAATTCAATAACCATTCAGGTGCGTGCTGTAGCAGAGAAAATATTGAAAACACAAGCGCGTGAGGTAATCCATTTCTTACGAGACGCCTGTATATATAAATAATATATTAAAAAATTAGATTAATGTTTCCATTGTTTGAACTGATTCGTTTAGGCCTGCGTTGATAATAAACTACCCTTATTTAGGGGTACAGTCGTTTGAGTCATTTTCAACTTGAAAAGGAGAAACTAACAATACAATTAATAAAAAAACAGATTGATGATGAATAATAAATAGATTTATTTTGATGTTTTTTATTGTGTTTGTAATAATTCTTGAAAATAATTTATGACCTCTTGTCTCATCGCATTACCGGCAGCTGCTTCATTTCTCATGTTATTATCGTTATCGCTGATACCGATAGGCTCATCGACTTCTTCTGAAGATGGTAGGTGGTCTCTATTTCTACAAGCTATATTATGCAATATAGCTGTGGCTACTATTGTGCACTGTGTTAGGGGAAGTTGAGTACGAATCGCCATAGACAAAATAGGAAATCTTCTTTTCCATATTCCGAATGTTCTTTCTATAACATTTCTTGTTCGTACATGAGCTTCATTGTATAGTTGTTCGGACGGGGTAACTGGATTTTCCAGTGGCGTTAAAAGGTATGGCCTAAGAGCATAGCCGCTATCACCAATTAAAAACATATTCCCGAAATTCCCTGCCTCACACCGCGTCATTAGTACACTGTTGTTAAAAATGTAGCTGTCATGTGTTGACCCTGGCCATCGTACGACAATGTCGTTGATTATATAGTTGCTGTCACATACAACTTGAACATTCAGTGAAAAATATCCTTTCCGGTTTCGAAAGTTTTCACCTATATTTTTACCTGTAACTCAGAAAAAATATGTCGTTATTGATTTTTAAGCTCATTATTAAAGACTACCTGGTGATTGTATTCTCACATGTGTGCAATCAATTGCACCGATCACCCTAGGAAATCTGGCGATTTTATAAAATCGCATTGCCGTTGTATGTTTTTCTTCTTGTGTCGTGGGTAATGATATGTACTTAGGACGTAATTTTGCGATACTGTTTACCACTCTTTTAATGATTCGACTACACGTAGATTTATGGAGTCCTCCATCAAAGGTCGTTAGTATTAAGAAAAATGTTGTACTTTACACGGTGGGAAGTGTCTTTTCACACTCGCGGATTTGGATCACTCGGCCTTCGCCTCGTGATTCAAAATATTTGCTCTTGTGAAAAGTGTCACTTTCCCACCTTGTAAAGTAAATAACTATTTTTTGGTTTATTTGCGGATAACGTTTTTTAATAAATATACCGTCTTCTGTGGTTAATGGCAAGGCGTAGCTATCATGCACGAGGAGATTCGATACATCGAATCGTATACAACGCCAATGTCTATTTTGATTGTCTCCGATGATCCATAAGTCGCATTTCGTTTTTGATGGCACAATAAGGAATGAATATGAATAATAAAGTACAGGATTCGTGTAATAACTAGATTTTTATCAAGGATTTGCAAAAAATATTCAATACTTTCGTCGTTGAACAGACTATTCAACGTGCTTGATATATGCTATCATATCTTCACAAGATGTATTTGCTCTCAGATCATTGAATTTTTCAATCGCATCTAATATCTCTTCGTCTGTAATTTTTTTTTGGCTTGCGGTACTGTAGCCCAAGGTTTTATAGTTTTGCTTTTCTTATTTATATGACTCAGTTTTTTGAATAATTATTTTATCCGCAAACGATTTTTCATTCTTCTCGGTATTAATTTTTTTATTTGCAAATAGTATTGATTTTTTACTACTGGATTGTCGTTATCCCTTTTTTCCCTAATAAGTTTGTTACATCTATTTGAACACTTTCATTGTTAATATTATTTTTTTTGTGAATATTGCTTCACCAACATTTTGTTTTTTTGTTTCTACACACTTGCTTTATTTGCTTCTTTTTCACTGCCTTTTCTTGAGCTTGTAAAATACCCATTACTCTCTATAAAAAAATAGATTCTTCAAGTAGAAAAAAATATAGCTCATCCTCATCCACAAATCTGTTGGTTTACAATATATGAGATTTGTTATTATTAAAATACAAACTTACATAATAAAACTTAATAAAAAACTTACGTCAATTAACAAACCTATACATTAGTTGTAAAAAGCACCATCAGCCACGTGCTATTATTATAGTCAAGAATCGCAGTTAAAATTAATTAAAAAACAAATATTAACAAAATTAATTGAAACTGAACAATATTTTTATAAATAAAACAAAATATGTTGTAATTATAAGAAAATTAAATTGCAAAGTTAAGATAATTAATTAAATTTTTGAAAAATACACATGTAGACTAGCTAGATAGGGAGCACCGGAAGAATGAGATTTCTTGAATTGTCAATTGTTAAATTATGCGCAATATAAATATTGATAAATTTCTAATTGTAGGTCGTGATCAGTACGACTATATCCTGTTTACAATTTAATCACAAGTTTCAAATCAATAACAACAACACTGAAAACTACTACAATTCTTACAAACTATTCAATCAACCCCATAAACCCAAAAAAGTAACAAATAGTTTATTCTGAAATATAACATTTTTAATCGATTAATATTGAAATTCAACAATTATTATAATATTTGGCGAGACGATAAGAAGAACTATAATTTTAGTATTAAATCGATAAAGATGTAAGCAGAGGTATATGTGATAGTTCAATTTGTTCATTTAATAGATTTACATTTCTTTTTTTACTTTTATGAATTTCATATGCCTCAAGCAGTAACATCCTATATCCCTTTTTACATCTGTGTAAGATATTTATATTATTATTGTTAGTACTATTATGATTATTTTGGATTATATGTTGAAAGAATTTGGAACTTTCAGATGTTTTATGCTTCCCGTCTCACCAACATACTGTGCATCACAATCATCAAAACAAACACAGTATACGCCGCTTACACCCAACTTATCATCCATATCGATACCATTAAATAACAGATTGAAAATATTAGTAGTAGAAGATTTAAATGATGGTTTAATATTATATTCTAATAATAATGTGGAGACCTGTTTAGTAAATGGATTAAATTTGAAAGAATTATATTTGAAATTGGGTTTTGGTGATGGGATAAACAAGAGATCTAGCGATAATTTAAGTTTATTAATGAATTCTTTTGGGTAGTTATATAATTTTGCTAAATCATTTATTATGTTGAGTTCTTGGTTAAAACTATCTTTTGATAAAGGTATTTTCAACAAACCTAATAATGAAAGTAACTTTTTTTATGAGATATATGATGGTAAGAACTGAAAGGAATTATACTGCTACAGGTGGTAGGTTTTCTAAAGATGTTAAATTCAAATTTATTGGAATCTTTGTTCAACAATATTGAGATATGTAAAAAATTTATTTTATTATCCATCTGGACTTCTGTAGCGAAATTCAATTTTGAATGTATGTTGTTTATGTATGTAGTTAAATCCTCGATTATATTTGATTTGATATTATTAATTATTAAAAAAATATCATCTATATATCGAGTCCAAAAAATTATGTTTTCGAAAAAAGGATTTTTACTGTTTAAAATAGGACTTCTCTCAATGAAATCCAGATAGAATTCAGCTATCAAACCTGAGGCTGGCATTTCCATAGGTAGGCCATCATTGATTCTGTAGACCTTTTTTATTAAATTGACAATAATTACAAGATGTAATAATATTGTAAAGTTCTAGAATGTTATTAGCTGTGGTATTATCTGTTTTATTATCTAAAAAAATTCCTTAAAATATTGTAGGTGAAATTTAAAGGGATATTAGAGTATAAATTAGTGACATCAAAAGATAGCATTGTTAAATTATTGATATTATGATTATTTAAATTTAGGGAATTAAGTTTATTTACAAAATCTAAAGAACTTTTTATTGCTTATTTAGGTGTGAAATTAAATGAATTAAAAATTTCTATAAATCATTTGGCTAGATTTTCTGTTGAGGTATTTTGAAAAGTATTAATACGTCTAATTGGGTGATTAGCACTTTTAGTGCCATACATATTTTACCAATATATGCTAAAAATGCCAGTAAAAAAGTGCATTCTTATAGATAATTTATATGAACAAGAGAAATATTTACCATTTCCGTTACAATACACCAATATTCATAATTCTTTTAACATTCTTTTCAGAAGATCTTATACTATGATAATAAAAACACAGAAATTGAATACTACATATTTATTGACAAGAAAATTACAGAAAGTAAGTGGAAAATGAACAAGATTTAATTACAAACGTCTTTTCCTACACAAAAACCGTGCAGTCCTTTTTTACACATGCAGCAAATCAAGTTGCACTTCTGTTCTTACTGTTGCATATCACACATTGTCGTTAATTTCGTCCTGGCAATTTTTCCAAGCCAAAAGTCGGTTTCGACGAAGTATGTGATTCAGCTTTATTTTTTCCATCTAGCCATTTTTTTTCTAGTGCACTTATAACACTGGAAGTAAATTCCCGCCTGGTCATTTTCTTATTATTGGAAGTATGCTGATAAATTATATATGAGTTGAGTAATTCTTCAAAAAATATTGAACACTACTTTTTTCCAAAACTTCACTGTCCTTCTTTCATCTAAGTATGAGTATAGAATCTTATCTGTTTCATAATTTCCACGTTTCTTTTTTACTGTTACATTTCCACTATTGCCATCAGTGGAAACGAGGATGACTGGATTGTTTTTGGACTGTTTATCGCGATAAGAACACATTAGAATTTCTCCGTTACTAAAATAATTAGGCTCACCAACTTTCGTTATTTTTGCTTCTTTGGGTATAAGCTCTCTGTTGCGCCTTATAATGCCACTTATGTATGCCCCTTTCTAAAAAAGTGACTTGGCTAACTCTATACTGGTATAGAAATTGTCAGTAAATAGATGGTATCCTTTATTGAATAGTCCCCCAATCGTAGAAGCAATTCAACATTGCATTCACTTTTGACTTCTCAAGACGACTTTCTTTCGGATTGGGATCGGTTGGCTGCTTCCATCCAGCACTTTGATACTTGGTTTCGGGATCATATTGAAAACACCATATCTCGTCTCCAGTCACAATCGAATACTTGAAGTTTGGGTCCTTTTTTGGCTCTTTGATCAAATCCTCACAATGTTGAATTCGGAGCGAGTTTTCGTAGTCGGTCAATTTGTGTGGAACAAAGCGTGCCTACGCCTTCCGTACATTCAAAAGAACGATCAAAATGCGATGAATTGAGTCTTTCGATGTATTTAATTCCATTCCCATGTATCGCAACGAAGATTTCGACAAATCTTTTATAAATTCACGCACTTTTTCAATGTTACTTGGAATAAACACGGTATTTGAAGGACCTGGATGTTCGTCATCCTGAATGTCTTCATGGCGACCTTCCTGGAACCGCTTATACCACACATACACTCTGGTATGGCTTAGATAATTATCACCATAAACTTGTTTCAGCAAATTAGGCGTCCCAGTAAAAAATTTACAAAGTTTAAAACAAAACTCAATGTTGTTTCTCTGTTCGAAGTTCATTTTTCGACTGATGCTGCAAACACTGCCAATTTAAGCGCGATAATCAAAGATTATAGATATAAAGATGTGATTATAGATATAAAGAGTGCTATGCTAAAAAGCGACCACGAAAATGGATATAGTGGATGTCTAACACGTTAGGTGGCGCTCGACTAGCGAAAGAAATTTTTACATTTTTAAGCGCCAAATTTAAATTTTGATATTCACAACACCTAAAATAATTATACATTATAAAGCAAAATTAATTCAATATCTATTATAGATATAAATTTGCTGGTTATTTGTGAAATCTCAAATTCTAGGTGTACAAATGAACGCTTCAAAAATCCCCAACTATTTGATATGGCATCTAAAAGATACAGGATGTCCCAGAAGTAATGGCCCACCTTGCAGGGTCAGATAGCAAATTAAATCCTGGATCGAAAAGTCCTTTACCATTTTTCCATCTGGCGCATAGATAATTTACTATTAATTAAATTCAATAACCAATCAGGTGCGCGCTAATAAAGCGGCAAAACGGTAGGCGTGGAAGTAGAAGCCAGCGGGTCCGATCTCTCGCCCACGCGCTGCCCTGTAGCGTCGAATAAGATTCGTGAAATAGTAAGAAAAAATTTACAAAATAACAATGTACCCCATAGAAGGGAAAAATAAACCATTTTAAATGTCTAAAAATTAATAAATAATGACCTTGACTTAAGAAAAATCGATTTGTAAAGATAACGGAGAGAAAAGAATTGAAAACATAAGAAAAAAGTTCTTACAGGAAAAAAAATTGAATCAACCACGAAATTCGACAAGCGACAACCCCCGTTATGGTGATATTGTAAAAAATTGGAATTTAAAAATAAATATGGAGACAGGAAGTCAAGTTGGTAGTTGTGCTCCGAAAGTTTTTGAGATTGAAAAATTTAAGCAACACACCCCATAGGAAAGGAGAAAAGTCCCAGAAATGAAAAATTTTTGAGAAAATTTACGTTTGAATATTAAGAACTCGTGTACTGGTAATTAAGAACGAAAATGAATACATAAAGTAAGAGAAAACCCTTCGGAATTCTCATATAAAAAAAAAGTAAAAATCACCCCAGAAATACCGGAAAACAGCCCCTAAAAAGGCGAATTTACGGGAAAATATACTTTTAAAAATCGAAAACTCGGTGTCCTTTGGGAGTTTAAAAAAAATCTAGTATGAATTATCAAACTTGCAGTGGAAAAAGTTCATAAATGGGAAATATTTGAAAAACACCACATGAACACCGAGAAAAAGGTCTTCGAACCGAGATTTTCTTAAAATCCGATTACATTTTGTAGTCAAAAATTTATTTCTCGGTGTACTTGAAAGATTAAGAAAGGAAACACATTAATTCTCCTCGAATACACTCTAATGAAAAAATTGAGATCGACAAACAATCATTTCATTCCATGGAAAATAATTAGCATTAATTATTAAAACTACCCAAATAATAATGCATTTAGCAACTAATAATGGGTTTTTATAATAAAAAGAAATTCACTAATCTCAAGTAAACACAAGTATTACAAAATTTAGTTTTAACAAAAAAATTTCAATCACAGAGCACATTGTGTGCATTAAAGTATTTGCTTATTTTTTTAAAATATTCATCGACAAACGGAGTACTGATTACGGACTACACTTTACTCCATAAGATGTTCGAAGTGCTGGCCATTCTCTTGGATGCAGAGGTGGCTGCGAATTATTAAGTTTCTCCGCATTTCTTCGAGCATCTCCGGGGTCACAGTTGTTCCTGCTGCCATAATCCTGGCCATGGTTTCCAGTTCATCTTTGGGTTCGTTCTCGTAGACAATTCCTTTAAAATGACCCCACAAGAAGAAGTCCAGTGGCGTCAAATCTGATGATCTTGGGGGCCATCTTTCGGGACCGTTCCTGCCGAGCTAGTGTTGAGTGTACGTCTCGTTGAGGAAGTCTCGAACTTGAATCCCATAGTGCTCGGTGCTCCATCGTGCTGGAGTCATTGGGGATTTTCACCAGCCTCGTCTAGTATTTCCGGCAATACCTCCCGTAAGAAAGTCACATACTTCTCGCTCTGTGAAATAATTCGTAATTCTTTGAAATTGAAGCTTCACTGTTGAAAAGTTTTGTTGTTTTCTTGAATCGAATTAATTTCTTTCGATTGCAAAATACTTAATATTATAAAAATTCGGATTGTAAAAATTTAAAATTCACACCACATAAATTTAACACTGTAATTAATGTAATTTTCACTCCGATTCATTTACACTACTGCGAGGTCAAGAAATGTTTACAATGTAATATTAAAATAATAAAAAACCGAAAGCTTTAAACTTACGTCCATTATTTCCGGTAATTTGTAGAGAAGAACTCGGTCGCCGATAATTCCTTCCCATATGTTAATTTTCCATTTATTTTGGAAGTTTCGAGTGACAGTTTCCCTCGGATTTTCATCAGCATAATAATGAATATTGTGCTGATTGAAGCACCCTTCACGGGTGAAGCGTGACTCATCAGTCCACAATATGCTCTTCAGGAAATTCGGGTCCTCCGCGTCCTACCGGACTATTATCCTGCAATAATACAGTCGGAGTTGATAGGCCACTTCCTCTAATTCCTGCACCTTCTGCTTATTATTCTTGATTATTGTTATCTTTATACTTATTCTTTTGTCTATTAAAACAAAATCATGTAGTTGTCAGCAAGCAAAAGAAGATTTCCATAAAAATGCAACTCGTCGAGTTCTTGATAACGGAATATTACTAAAGGAACTACTGAAAAAGCAATGCAAGAGCAATAAAAGACAAAGAATAAAATACATTTCGCTTACGACAATGCTATTTATAATAATAATAATTAATAGTGACAGAAATTTTTTTTTGCATAAATAGTTACTAATTCATCATTATTTATTAATTTTCAAACATTTATAGGGTGTTATTTTTTTCCTTCTATGGGGTACATTGTTATTTTTTAAAATTTTTTCTTACTATTTCACGAATCTTATTCAACTTATCCGGACGCTACGGGGCAGCGCGCGGGCGGGAGATCGAGCCTGCCTACTTCCACGCCTACCATTTTGCCGCTATATTAGCGCGCACCTGATTGGTTATTGTATTTAATTAATAGTAAATTATCTATGCGTCTGATCGAAAAGCGGTAAAGGACTTTTCGACTCAGGATTTAATTTCCTATCTGACCCTGCAAGGTGGGCTATTACTTCTGGGACACCCTGTATACTACTATTTTGGTTCAGTCTTATTTCAAACTTTTACCAATTTTATCAAATACATTATACTATAACAATTACTAAATCAGAATTAAAAAATTATCGAAAAGTAATTATGACTATTCCACTCATAGATATTTCGACCAATAGCGTGCCGTCATTCAACAATGAACGAAAATTTGGAATCGAGAATTTTTTGTTTATAAAATTTTCTCGATCCTAATTGACCAATCAAAACGTTCAAATGAGCAACCTACCCTTTTTTTTTCAGCGACAAAATTTTTGCCATAGTAACGGTTCTTATAAAAACAACACACATTTTTACTGTTGTCTAAAAAAATTTAAACGTCATTTTAAAAATGTGTCATAATAAACGTTTCGGTGTAAAATTTTTAACGGAAATAAGGGAAGATGTTAAAATTGTCAAACCGGGTAACACAATAAACACGCGTTTCTCTGTGTGGAATCAATTTACGCAGTTTTGTAATCAGAGAAAATACGAACTGCTTCCAATAACCCAGGTCAGTGAAATTAATGCTATTCTTGAAGACTGGGCTTTTAATATGAAAAGATTATTCGCGAAATAGTCATAACGAATATCATTCGTGGTAAAATTTTGTCATACAGAATATCATAAGTGGTCAAATTTTGTTGGAAAAATTTTTTGATTGTTACGATCGTTTGTTGCGTAGCAATTTATCGAGTGACATTTGTTAAAAAAATCTGGAGCCGTTAGGCGAGCATGAAAAACTACACTAGAAACAATAAAAACATTATCAGAATTTTTCATAGTATAAGAGATATATAATACCACCAAAATAGCAAAAAAAATGAGAAAACGGCCATAACTCGAAAACAAATGAATGTATCAAAAATCTAATTAAACCATTTGAGTAGTCTCTCCTTATAGGATTGTAACCACCCTGTACAATGCTTTGCCCTTTATGCCCATTGTTCATACAATTTTGGTTCGATTTTTGTATATGAGTGAACAAGACAATCAGTTCACATCGTTTTTCTAAGAATTGTTTTGATTTAGTGTATGTTGGAATTTCTAACGTTAGTGTAGTCTGCCATACCCATCTACTACTGAAGTCTAATTTTTGTGTAATTAATGGTCAGGTGGTTGAAACTGCCATTGCTCTCGACCTTCGACAAAACATTTAAGAGTGCTTAACATGCCAATACTATTATCATCTTCGCAGTTTGATCCTGGAGAATGCGTAGACACTAAATTATTTGCTAAAAGGGACTTACAAGAATGAATAAACGAAGAACATGTGGAATTAGTATTTCGCACTCCGTGACTTCGAATACAACAAAAATAATTTTCCAGTGCATCTTGCTGAAAATGGAAGCCTTTGTTGAATAAACGATTACAAAGAACTCTCAAAGCCCGAAGTGCTTTGATTGATGTGCGATTGCGTGTTTTTGATTGATGGAGTGATTGTTCTATGTGGAGAAGAAAAATACATCGATTCTAATACTTGAATTGCTGAGGTCCAAAAAGAAAAATGAATCGATGTAGGTGTCACCGAGCCTCGTAGTTCTTTATTGTCAGGAGAATATTTTGTATTGCTATTAACGCTGTCAAATAATTTGTGAAAGAACAAAAGCAATTTCGCAGTTTCACATGCCTGAGGATCCAAGTAAAATTGAGAACATGGCTGTAATTCAGTACTAATTTTAGCGGCTTGCAGCATAGCTGTACGAACTTTATGACTGAAAACTTGTGTACAATTTTTTACGCGCATTTTCTTAATTTTAGTTGGAATGACATGTTCGTTGGTAAGCTTATTGAATTGGCCCAAAACTTTTATCTATGCAGTATAGACGTTGTATATGTGACCAGGAAGCCACTTCCTCTACTCCTTCAAGAGTAAAATGAATTCCGAACACCCTTTAGTAAAAAGGGGAAGTCATAAAGATGCATAACTTCACTACCATCAACAAGATATCCTGTGAATCTGTTCTGTATACAGTAGACTGTGCCAAATAACAATTGTTCTTTTTTAATACATACATCTAAAAAGTTTCTTTAATACATAAAAAAATCTCCTAAAACTTGAGCTTGATATCTTAAAAATTGAACTGGCGTATGGGGGTCCCCTTTCCCATTTAAAGTACATTGAAAAAATGTAAATCATCGAAAAGTTACAGAGCGTTAAAAAAGTGGAAAAAATGAACATTACATTAGCTGACCATGGGTGGAGAGGCGACGAGCCAGAATTCTGTGGAATAGTCTTTGTAGCGCTGAACCAATCGTTAGAGGTCTCCAGTTTGTCGGATCTGTTTTATTTCCGTCTTTGGGTATTAGTGTCGTTCTAGACATTCTCCATGACGTTGGCATAATGTTGGTGTATAAAATAATTGTAAACAGCAGACAAAGTTCTCGATTGTTATGTCTTAATACGATATCAGTTGTTATGTTATCAATCCCAGGGGCCGAGTGATGCCAATGATTCTTTGCGGCTTCAACTTCCTCCTCTGATATGGGATGATAAATTGACATATTCTCTGCTGGTCCCTCTATTGGTTCGTCGTCGGGTGGCGATTTGCTGCCGAATAGTTCTCCATACAGTTTCTCGACGTCGCTAACAGTTGGTGTTGTGCTATCATCCACCAGTGGCCGTCCATCCGCAATACAGCTGAACAAGGTCTTGCGACACTTCACAAACATATCTTGTGTCTTTTTGTATAGTGCGGCTCGTTTGCCGGATCCTGTATAGATCTGGCCATAATGCACACGTGGTCTCTTGTTCTTTTTCGTGTTGGTACGCCTCTGGCTAGCGAAGCTTCCTTGAACGCAATTGTCCATTGACTCTTGTAGCCGTTGAGTATTTCCAGGCGAATATCTCAAGGCTTGGTGCTCAAGATTGGATAGAAGTGACCTCGAATCTTCAAGTTCTTGCAGCATTTTACCAAAATGTAGTCGAAATTGGTCGTTGTCGTTCTCTTGGGGTAGATCGGTTGTAGATGGACTTGGAGTGTCAGTCGTGGTAGACAATAAACTTTGACTTTCGGACGTATTAGTAAATTGTGACCGGTTGTCAGTGATAGGATCATCTTATCTAGCGGTGGGTGTGACGATATTGGTTGATGTAGTTGTTGATAGTTCTTCGTTATTCTTGTCGGTAGTGTCATTAAGCCTTGTTGCTTCTCCTCTCGTTCAGTCTTTACGTTTTCATTAGCTGTTCTCTTCTTTTGTTGTTTGTTTTTCTTTTCCTTTACTTCTAGTAAATGTGGTTTTAGAGGTGTTGATGTAAGAATTTCCGAATATTGCTTTGGTTTTGACTTTGTTGTTTTATTACTAATTTTGGGAAGTGGGTTCAAACTTTTTAAAGAAACACCAGACGGTCCAGGTTGTGGTTCACAGTTTTGTAATTCTTGAGTAGATTCTGTCAGAGGAATGTTGGTGTTACTAGAAGTTTCCGCAGAAAAAGTACAACTTTCAGCAGCACTTATATTATTAAGATGAACTGGTGCTTCGATAACTGTCACATCAACTTGACCATCATCAGTTGGATAAAAATCTTCGTCAGAAAATTTATCTGGATTTATTGGCCAAATACCGGCGGTTCTAAATCCGGAAATGCCTTTATCCATTGTAGCAGCTCTAAGATACGCTGCATTAAAAATAGATGCAAGTTCATAATGTGTAATTTTTTCATGAGGGTGATTTCTCATATATAAATCGTCGTTAAATCGAGTGGTTGTAACCTGTGTGATGTGTGTGGTGGGATTGAAACCATCACAATTCCATGAGCCTTGCAATAATCATACACTAATAATGAGATATGACTTGTATGGTTATCTAATACAAGCAATACTGGGTCGTCCTGAGACGACTTTACATAAGCCTGGAAATGTACAATCCATTCAAAAAAAAGTTCCTCGTTAATCCACCCATTTTTCGAGCACTTATAAATCGCGCCTACTGGCCCATCTCATTGGAGCTGAGTGTTCATTCTAGCTCGTGGAAAAATGAACATGCGGGAATCGGAAATGGCCGTGATGCACTGACTGAACATACGACCGTCACATTTTTTCCTCTTTGTGATAAAGGGCAGACGACGATCTCCCAATGTCAATAGCCAATCCGAAAATCGTAAACTATTCGACTCATTCTCCACATGCTGATATTTGACTCTCATATTCTCATTCAATGACAATTTTACCATACTCGGCCATATTTCGGATGTCTTCAAACATGAAGCTATTATTTCAGCTCTACTTCCGTTCCACACGACAGGCAAAATCTGACGGAAATCGCCTCCAAATAAGACGCATTTGCCTCCCATTGGCCTGTCTTGCCTCATAACGTCTCTTAAATACCTGTCCACAGCTTCAATAGCAATCCGAGGTGTCATAGGGGCCTCATCCCATATGATAATTGACGCTTTTCTCAATTTATCTGTTTGGAATGCTTCCATTGGCCAACCAGGTACAGTGTTATTACTGATTTCTAAGGGTAGCTCGATGAACAGTCGTGCCTCCTCTTAACAAAATTGCAGCGATTCCGGTCCACGCTACAGCAACGGTGCATTGTTTGAATTTATCATTCAGTACGTGAATTAACGTATTGTAAATGTACGTCTTCCCCTTACCACCAGGACCGTCCAAATAAAACAAATGTTCATTATCGATCCTATTTCTGTGTTTAACAAAGTTGTCATGTTCCATTAGGTCATAACGAAGTATATCAGTCATGTCAGCGGGTATCATACATCCGTTAACATCATAATAAACATATGTTTTGTTAGTATTTGGTAATTATTAACTCATTCTACTTACCGTCTAGATAATTTATGATCACATCCAGGTACACAACACCATTTCATTCTGTTAACCATTCAGCCGTCGCGTTAAAAAATCGTAAAACATTACTCGCGTGATGAGAAAAAAATCTCACGCTTCAGCGCATGCGTAATAGCGCGAAAATTCAAAGCTGAATAAAAGAAAACTTTTCTGATACTTTCAACATATTATTTATTTCAGTACAATTAATTACTTACTTATTAATAATAATAAAAAAAGGAAAGTGCGTGGAACGCCGCGCGTTAGAAGTGAAACTTCTTGGGTTAGAGATGAAGTTTTTTTTTGATTTGTTTATTTTCTTTCTGTCGTTGTCAGAAAGCTCGATTTTTTGCTGCAGTTGTCTTTTTCTGTACTTACATTTACATACTGTATTTACATATACAGTTGCAGTCAAAAATTTTGGACATTTTTTTTGACGTCTAAAAATATTTAGACTGGGCCAAACATTACTGTTATTATTAACATTTAATGTCAAAATTACTGACTCTTTGAGTATAAAATATTAAAGGCTGTCTTACACCAAGTGACAATTAGATGTCCTTGATGTTCGAAATTTTTTGATCGCAACTGTATAATTTAACGACATTAATTAATTTATAAATTTTCATTTTAGAAAGTTAACAACAGTGATTCTAACCTCACTTTCTTTGACGTTATTGTTCAAACATTTCGATATTGTTAATTTTATGAATATAAACCAACGAACGGGCGGGACGAAGTTTGCCGGCTCTGCTAGTTAACTTATAAATTCAAAAATCATCGCGATAAGCCTTGAAATTTTAGTTTCGTTCCAGAGACGCTCTACATCAATCAATGCCACCAACTTTAGACACTAGTGTTTATTTTACGCAGTTGGCGGAACTGACAGAGTATAAGCGACGCTATTGGTAACGCCCCCACTCTTCTGTTAGAGGGGAAGTGTTTCCCCTCACCGCGTCGCATTTTTCGTTACATAGGGATAATACATTGAAAAATATTTACACCCAAGCGCGCCTAAAGAAGTTTTACTTCAAAAATAAATTATAATAACTTTTCATAAACATTACTTATAAATAATAAACACATACAACGGACGGCGTTTAATAAAAAAATAGTGCTTATGCCGGGAATGTCCGAGCTTCCCGAAGTTAACCGAAGCGCCTCAATTTTTAGATACTACTTTACTTGCGTGATGAGAAAAAGTCTCACAGTCTCAAAACAAATATATTTTAAAAAAATATTTTCAATTTTTTTTAATTGCATAGTCATAAAGAGCATCAAATTTTACGAAGATAGAAAAAGTTTCAAATGATCATTTCGTTTGAAATTATTAAAATAAACTGATATAAAGTGAAGTGTGAGAGAAAATCTCATAGCGCGACGGCTGAAGGGTTAATATAAAATCTGAAATTTATAAATATAAGGATTTGGAAATAGTATATTACGATATAAGTGCGGAAAGCGAAAGTTTTCGGCACGAGTATGTGAGTTGCGGCTCGAGCTGAGCGAAGCGGAGCGTGTGCTGCATAACATACGAGTTCCGAAAATAGTATATTAAGAAACAAGTGTCAGAAGTCGCCTATTATTGCACGAGTCCAAATTTAAACTTGGACTCGTGCAATATACGACTTCTGACACGAGTTTTTATACTATTTTTTCTATTTTGTCTATTTTGTGCCCTTTTTTACAAAAAACTTGCGAGATTTGGTATTTAGGGAAATTGGTGGGAGTTGGTATTACTGATAAAAACAATTGAACATTGTTTGATTTTTTTGATTGATGTTTTAATGGTTGTATATGTCACCAAAAATTACTATGTATTTTGTTGATTTTGTTTACGATTCTTGAAATTGACAACTGTCAATACCAACGTTATGGAAACAAAATTACTACATTTTTCATTACAGCACAGTGTGTCGAAATGAGCTCATTTCGATACAGTAGCGGGTTTAATAATAGTGCTATCACTGACGCAAAATAGAAAAAGATGCTTTCGCACGAATATTGTACGCAATTTTTTCTACGATCGTGTGTATATGTTACTGTGAAAGTCCGACAGTTGGTGAATATCGATATTCACCGGTGAATATCGATATTCACATAGGCGCTTGGTGTTTATCCGAAATATTTCATTATTTTGTTTACATTCCGACCTCCACCGGTTATGTCGACATTCACGATGCACTAATGGTGACTGTCGAACATGTCCGGGGTTTATATTTTTTCTCTGTAATTCAGCCGCTATAAAACGTCACAAGGGTGACGTAACTTTTTTGCCTCTCTTTCTGAGAGGAGTGACCAAGCATTTAAATCCCATAGTACCTATATTCTAAATAAGAAAAGAAAATGATGTGTCTTGGGAGGTGTATATTGAAGCCACTTTATTTATTTTTATAAATTCTATTTACTAACAGTCATCTCTCAAGAATGAATGTCGTCCTTCATGTGCATTCCTTATATCTCAAGAGTGGGGTAAGTATAATTGGTTGCATACACATCAGGAAATAATAGTAATAAAAAAATACCTAATTATGTGATTTTAATTTAAAAAAAAATGGATAAGGTTTTCTCATGTTTTGTTTTTAATAACTAGAAATCGTAAGTTAAACAGACAATTTTGAAACTCCCGCTTTGCTGAACTGTTGCCGTTTCAATATTGCCAATAAAACAAAGGATTTGGCGGGAGAGAGCTAGTCGCCTCTTTATCGGCTCCTCCTCTTTCGTATTTCCACCAAAGCGTATATGTTAATGTCGACATAGACCGGTGAGGGGCCGAATGTAGAAAATGTAATGAAATATTTCGGATATACACCTAGCGCCTATGTGAATATCGATATTCACCGGTGAATATCGATATTCACCAATTTCGGACTATCACAGTAACATATACACGAGCAATTTGCTGATTTTATATTTCATGTTAATTAAATAAATTAAATACATTTCATTGTTGATTGTAAATTATATTGTTACAATAGACAAATAATTATTACTATTGTCAAATCTATTGCCGTATTTTATGCAGAAAATAGAAATTTCAGCCAATCAGAATCATTTTTCCATGTTATTTACCAAGGTTGCCATAGCAACCGCGAAACCTACTGCAATCGACTACTTTCGGTAGCTCCATACATGCACCGAAAATGGACGTTTACACACGATCGAAAAAAAAAATAAAAACACAGGAATACATACAATAGAAATACAACAAAAATACAACAAATGAATTTCAATTAAAAAACAATCACTTCTACTTGTAATTTGTTAAAATTATACGTTTTGACGTTTTTCAAATTTGAAATTTTACTATGTTTATCACAGATCGTATATTTTTTCAAGTAAAGATGGCGGTAACTACACATATTCCAAGAAAAAGAAGCGTGATAAATATATAGAAAACAAGGATAGGCGATGAACAGGGATCTTCTAGCGCTATCAAGTTTTTTCGGCCGAAAGATGAACTTTGTCTCTGGTTTGTGAATAAGAGTTCCTAGCCCCTGTGTAAACGGACTTTGTTGATAACTTTTTTTAAAAAACAAATGAAGGCGATAACAGTTTTTTCAGAATAACAACCTAGAGAAATAAAACTTACTAAATTAGTGACCGTCTAAGTCAACAAAGGGCAGCACATTTTTTGATTCGCTAGCTTTCCACTCTTTACCTATTTTAGTCTAAGAGCCGGCCGCGCAAAATTTAAAGGTGTAAAGGAAAGTACACATGTAGGACTATAATACAGAACAGGGTTGCCAGTTAAAATTTGGGCGCAAATAACCAAAAAAAAAATAACTTTAAAGAAGTAAAATTTAAATATATATCTTTCATTATTGGCACTTCTGCAGTTAGTATGCGTTCGCAAGCGATAGTAGTGTTTTAATCAAATAACAACAATTTCGGGCGAGTTAATTACTTCTAAATTCTACTTTGAATAATATTGACCATGTTACACTTATATGTGTTGTAACGATGAACGTTGATTTCAGAATGATCGAGATTTTGGAAAATACGGATTGTTCTGACTATCGATTCGTGCTTTTTTTCTTAATTAGTAAAATTATAACGTCATGTATAAACTTATTAAAGCTCTTTTTCTATTAATATTTAAATTAAATTCGTTTAAGACTTAAATTAGGTTTTTACCTTGAAAATTGTGTTTCTTCCAAATTTCTCACGAATTCAATTCCATTTAATCCCAAATCTAGGAATATAAAAAAAGCCGAATCGATAGTCCTAAATAATATTAATAATAATCATAATAACAGTAAAAATAATAATAATAATGTTAATAGAACTAATCTAAATAATGTTAATTATAATGAGAGGTTTGTAATACCGTTTATATTACATGTCGCAATACTTTTGTTTCTTTATGATTAATTGCTGGTATTGAAACCATTGTACAGATATGATGTTGTATGAGCAATATTTAGTTTTCATATAGTCTTTCTACCAAGCTGCGTCATAATTAGTTGTGGATGGCGTTAAGTGAATTATAGTTTGTAAAGCTTCACTTGCAAGACTGCTTTTTAAATAATGAAATTTTTAAATTGAATTTAAAGTTTGATGTTCGTGAATGATAGATTTATAACTATCGCGAATCGTAACCTATTCTGTAAACGATCCCATAAATGTTGGTAATTTAATATCAGGTAATTTAAGTGAGCCGTGATCGTTTTGTGTAATTAACGATGGATTCAGCATCACTTAGTGCTTGAAAATATTTGTTTTCAAACTCGAGAAAATCAGTATCTTTAACTTGCGATTCATCAATCGCTTGAATTTGAATCTGAACCTCTTCGAATTGTGCCAATTTTACCTTTATTTTGAGGATTATCGACAAATGTCACAAATCTCATTAGGTTGGATTTAATGTTACTGAGTTTTGCCTTTAGAGTTTTAAGTAGTACTTCGGACATGATTAGTTGAATATAGTGTTGTATAGAGATAGTTATTAAAAAAAGACAGAGATGCTGTCCCATTTCTGCCCCCTTTTGTTAAGAACAGGTAGATCAAACGGACTTGTCCATTAGTTGCCAAAGGAACGGGAGTCCACTGTCCACCCTCCAACTCCGTCGAGATAAGTTGTCTATGCAGAATAGTAAATGTAGTTATTTTAAATTTATTGAAATATAATTGCTGTAGACAGAGAGTGGGCGTTTCATTTAAACCACACAAAGTCGGGCAACGATATCGTAGCCCGCAACAATAGAAAGCAGTATTAATCAAAGATTGTTTAATCAGGTATTACCAGGGTTTGGAAGTAGTAAATGTCGACGTAATTTATGGTATAAAATACGCGTACTTGTTTCATTTACTACGTGTAGAAAATTCATAAAAAACTACGTATTTATTACCTATTTACTACACGGACCGTTTTTTAAAAAATTGAGAGCAAGAATTAATATATTAAAGCTTGATATCTTTATTGTTTCGAGTTGACTGTAATAGATACTAATTTTTCTTTGTATCTGTAGGGACTGTAGCTAAAGAGACTTATTTCGATTGATTTACTAATACGTATATCCCTAATTTATGGATAGAACTTATGACACAAAACTGTCCAATAGTTTAATTTCATCTAGTTTAAACGTAGATTTTATGAATAAATTTGGAAAAATTAAATAAAATATTAAGTATGTTAAAATCTAAAAGAAATTTTCAAAGGAATTTATTATTTATTATAAATCAAAATTATAAATAAAAACACATTAAAAGATAGTAAAGTTCTTATAACAACTAAATACAATACAAAATAACTAAATTACAATATACAATATAGTTGAGAAAATCTCATTATCATATCGAGGGTTTACTAACGCAACCTCGTAACTCAAAATCCACTACATTTCAGGAGAGACAAAAAACGTTTTATCATGAATTTTAGGCTGTTTTTAAACATTTTTATTTAATCTTAGAAATATTATATCTTTCGATTAATTTTTAAGACAAGTTAAGTATTAAAGACTGTTCATCATTATTTTTTTATTTTATTTTTTTGAGATACGTGTTCGTTGTATTAAAAAAAACGTAACATACGTGATTTCGTTATTCTTAAATGAGAGTGCAGAAATAGATTTGCTTTTAAATTAGTTTTTTTTGAGAACATTTAAACATTTTAAATTATTTTTAATCAAATAACAATAATGTTCGTTGGTTGAATGACAGGCTATAACTGTTCTATTGACTCTACTAGAAACTATACAAATTTGAAACAAATACAAATATTCTACCCTGAAAGTGGGTGAAATAACAAGATCGGGGTGCGTCCACTCATGTTGGTTGCATATGTGTAAGCAATTATATTCTTTATTTTATCGCATTGATATATTATTTAAAAATTATATTTATGAGAAATTAAATTCTTGTCTCAGTGATATCCACTGAGCGTTTGGTGACGCAATCCTTTGTTGGACGTAAATGAATTTTATAAGGAGATATTCGACAAATAGCTATGTTATTTGTTGATTATTTCAAATGTTTCCTAGTACTTACAAACACGTCGATTAGCGAGTTTATTTTCGAACAGAGCTAAACAAATGCTTTTGTCCGAGTACTTTTACCCATTCAGTAGATCTACAAAAAGGAAATATAAAATATAAAATAAATTTTAGGCACGAATTCTGTATTTGTAAACTTCAGTTGGAAAACCAAAGAAGGAAAAGTTTATAGTTTTTTGATGCTCAAAGAGGAGTAGAACACTTTCCGTTTTTCTCATATTTTCCTTCGAAATTATCAATTATTTTCAATTCAGACAATTTAATTGATAAATGTCATAAATGGATCAATGATGATAATAATAATTTATTTTATTATTAATACAATCCATACAATTAATTCAAGGCCATTTGTAACGTCTATTGTTTTCGCTGGTGGTTGCCGGTCAGATAATGATTGGGTGAGAAATAGTCTTGGGACTTGTTGGTCACCACTGAGAGCGCTCAATTTAGTTCATAATCCAATGACGAACTAGTTCGCTCTATTAGTTCATTAGTTCTTTTTTTGAAATAATTTAGTAAAAACAATATATAAAGAAAATAATCTATTTATGATTATTGCAAGTGCTCTTTATTTTTATTTAAAATGTACAAAGTATTACATGAAAAGTTCACACGTCTATATATGTAACATAAGATTCTTTATTTAAATAATGAAAAAATAAAATTATTCATATTGTAGTCTTCAATGTCGAAGACGACAATTTTATTGAAACAATATATGATATAACGATACAATTTGTTCAGACAACAGTTTCGTGTATACCGACGATCGGCTTCAGTCCACGGAGATGGGCTGAAGGTATACTTCAGGCTTTGGTTGCTGTTAGAACACGTCTAGCAGGCTCTCGTGCTGGTAGTACAACGGCTACCAGGCTCTCGCGCTGACAGCACAACGGCTGTCAGGCTCTCTGATCCAATCGTGTAGAACAGTGTTTCTCAACCTTTTTTTTACGGCGGACCGGTAAAATTATAGATGAATGTACAGTGTAACCGGAAATTAGTGGAAAATAGGGAAAGGTTACAAAATGGCCGGGCATAGCTTGGATTTTTGCGGAGCTGTCGTAGGTTGTATTTGGACAGGTGGAATCTGATTTTAAAAAAATAAAAGGAACAAAAAAAAATAGGGCGCCACAAAACTTTTTACAGAGTTGTGAAACTGTGTAGTTTCTATGTGTGTGTATGTGTTTAAAACACGTGACAATTGAGATTAAAACTTAACTTTATTTTATAAAGTAGATTAAATCATCTGAAATATATATTATGGATTTTCTCAACAGAAAATCAGTTAAATCTGCCGTTAATTTGACAGAAATTTCAATAAAAATAAAGCAATTACACCAACTTGTTTAACAAATGAAAATATTTCTAATGAAGGTGATTAAAATAAAATACTTGTAGCTAAATGTAAAAAAAGTACGAATAGTTACACCACAAGATGTAACGCACTACTCGCAGGTAGCTAATTGATTAATAACGTATGATATTAGAATTATTTAATATTCCGATATAAAGTTGACTTTCCAATTCAAAGAAACCATGTAATTCCTTAACTATACAGTTTTGTACGTGGTACGATTGTGAATATTACAATAAAAATAACAATACAATCTTAAATTATTCACAATAATAACACCAACAATCTTTAACAAAGACAAAATTGAAGAAAAATACTTATCTTCGTGACGTACGTCCGTACTCAAAATGGTGACGGTCTGGAAATTTTTCACGTGGCCGCTACCAACAAAACCAGGATTTTCAAAAATACAATGGAACCAAAGGAGGAACAAGAGCTCGCCAATTCTTCAAGTATGATTATGAAACCAATTTCCAGCAAAAAAATCTGAACTATACGGGTGAATACCGTACGCGATACCCAGAACCAAAAGAAACCCTATGTAACGAAAATTTAATTACATTTTCATTTATATGCAGAAAAGAGCTAAATGTCTCACCTTTAAATATATTATACGGTTTTTCCAAAACAACTTATCACGAGAATAAAACCAATAAATCCGCTCAAGGCGTGGAAACACGTGATAATTCTCAATCTAAAGAAGAAAGACGAAATTTAGAAAAATATCCTTAGGGATATCAAATTTGACGAAAATACTCACAAAATAAAGCGATCTAATTCGAAAAGTTAGGGTTGCAATAGAAATGTTACAACAGGGACCGACAGACAATCAGCTAAGACTTTCTGACGAGTAAAAAAAACTTACACTCATATTTTTATTTTATTAGGAATTAGATTTACGTATACATAAGATCAATCAATATTATTTCTAGACTAGAATTAGTCTATGTATAGAAGATTTCTAAATAACTACACCTATAATTTTTAGGAGTAAATTTTATAATACCGTTAACAAATTCTTTTAATGTGTATTTCTTCATATTATTAATGTTTTATTTTTTGTGGGCTAATGCGTTCAGGGACGGTAGCATCATCTTGCTCTATATCTCTATATCTTCCATCTGTGTACCTACTGCCCGCGAGTTGTATCCGAGGCTGCCATCTAGCGGATATTGGCGGTAGTGGCGAGACACGAGAACAGGTGTGCGGATTGGATAGGTGGTAGGATTCTTGCTACAATATTAATAATTAATAATTAGTCTCGTTCCTAGTATAAAAGCCCGTTTAGACGTTCAAGCCATTTGCGCAAACTGGCTTGCACAAAACAGTTTGCGCAAATAAATCGTTGCGTCTAAACGATGGCATGAAATTTATGCAAGCCAAAAATTTGGCTTGAATAAAATCTGTCTCGACAGAAAATTTGCATCCGGTTGGTGTGTTGGCATGAACGTCTAAACTAAGTTCATCTCGCGCATGTGCATCGGTGGAACCCTTCTACCACCTGTACACCCAACCAATGTAAAAAAATACGTATTATTGCGTTCGTTAAAATGCCCACCGAAAAGGAAGTTATTTTTGAATTTATTGAAGCATATAAAACGTTGCTGTAGCCGTTCATGGGGAGTAATTGCACGTCTCATAACGGTGTCTTCTTTTGAAATGATCCGTGTAACTAAATTTAACAACTGTTGGTATATGTCTTTGTCCATACGCAAATAGTTGCGAAAATCGTCGGGCTCACTGCGTAGTTCAGCAATTAAATTTCTATGAGAAAACAAATGCCGTTTAAGCAACCATTATTTAGACCATTCCCTTTTAGTCTTTAATTCCCTTTTCATTTTTATAAGGCACACCGCAGCCGATGCAAGAATTAATTCTTGATCCAAATCTTCCATTTTTAATAATAATAATACAACTAACTACAATTTTCAGACTTCATCACACCAGATTTGCCCAAACTGAACTGAACGTGTGAACGACAACAGTTTATTCAGTTCATTTGCGCAAATGGTTTGAACGTCTAAACTGGCTTTAATAAGTAATGATATTACAATACTAGAAAAGTACGAATAGTCCAGGCGTCGGAGGTACTTGAGTGTGCATGGGAGGAGGGCGACGCATTTTTTTTTGAAAATATGATTCATTGACCCTTAATTGATGAGAAAGTGTTTGATGCCAAGCGAAATTCGTGTTCAATTTTTGTTTATAATTCAATATATTATGAACTAAATCGGTAGAATATCTATCAAATGTTAACTTAGAAGTCACATATTTATCGTATGCCGTATTTGTTTATAATAAATCCATTTGTTACTAAAAAACGGCCAATTCCATAGTTTTATGATTATATTACTTTAATGGTTCAAAATATGAAAAAATCATGGGGAACAGTTTTGTAGAAAATTTAATTTCGAACAAATCATGTCATTAGCAAAAATTCGAACAAACTAACATTTCTTATGTTATATAGCTTTAAAGCTCAGATTTTCGAGCACAGTGGCACACATATAGCTTGCGGACAGCGTTTTCCGACTTTGTCACTCTATAAATAATTTACTAATTGAGATAATCACCTGATTCTAATTTCATTTTGTTCAAAATTCAATATTCTAACGAAAATTTGTTAAAAAAATGTCGAAACTTTATTGCTTCTCATTAAATATAAATTAATCGAATTCGTGAAATCTTTCACAAATTTAATGTGAATAATTAATTTTTAAACAAAGTCGAAAAACGCTGTCTGTAAGGTCGAAAATCTGCGCTTGAAGATCTGACCTTTAAAGCTATATAACAACGATGGGCAAATGCGGCTGTCGGAGCCTCATGCGGCTCTTTGTTGGGCTAAGTGCGGCTCTCATTGAAAATTTAAATCCGTTATAAGATATATAACCATATTAATTTGAAATTAAACTCGAATTCTGTATTTAAGTATTACTATGTTACTATTGTGTGGCTCTTTATAACATACGAAAAATTGGACTGCGGCTCTCATTGTCCTAGTATGTGCCCACCCCTGCTATATAACATAGGAAATGTTAGTTTGTTCGAATTTTTGCTAATGACATGATTTGTTAGAAATTAAATTTTCTACAAAATTATTCCTTTCATATTTTTTACCGTTAAGGTGATGTAATAGCAAATTTCTGACCTCCAAATATAAAATTATTTAAATCAATTTTTTTCATACTTGTACAATAAACATTGATTCGAAATTCTATAAGCACGTTTAGAATGACGGAAATATGGTCTAAACAATTTTATTTTTATGAAAAAACAGTCTTTAGCTTCTTTGGAGGTGACATACTTTATAACTAAATTATTTTTTAACCCGTATCATCAATGATTTATTTATAAAATTGTTTTGAAAATTGAACAGTTGTTTTTGGGCAATTTATAAACATTTAATAAACATAGATGGCGCTGGCAGCCATGTTTTTGTAATTTTTCTACATATTCCTGCAGTTCAAAAAATGTTGAGTAAAATAATGTATAAAAAAAAATTCTTTTAAATCAACAACTTTGTGATTCGTTCAAGACACATTGTCCCCTCAATATTAAATTCATAAAAATCAGTAAATCACTAATCAAAAAGTTGTTGAAGAATTTTTTTATACATTCTTTTACTTTAAATTTTTTGAACTGCAGGAATATGTAGAAAAATTATAAATGTTTTAATAAATTATCTATGTTTTTTAAATGTTTATAAATTGCCCAAAAATAACTGTTCAATTTTCAAAACAATTTTATAAATAAATCATTGATGATATGGTGTAAAAAATAATTTAGTTATAAAGTATGTCACCTCCAAAGAAGCTAAAGACTTTTTTTTTTAATTTTATGTGCATAAATATTTGTATAATTTATAATTATGTATGTTGAAGTTCGGTCGGTAATCGAAACTGCAATGTTTTTTCATAAAAATAAAATTGTTTAGACCATATTTCCGTCATTCTAAACATGCTTATAAAATTTCGAATCAATGTTTATTGTACAAGTATGAAAAAAATTGATTTAAATAATTTTATATTTGGAGGTCAGAAATTTGCTATTACATCACCTTAAAGTAATATAATGATGAAACTATAGAATGGGCCGTTTTTTAATAACAAATGGATTTATTATAAACAAATACGGCATACGATAAATATGTGAATTCTAAAAATTGAACACGAATTTCGCTTGGCATCAAACACTTTCTCATCAATTAAGGGTCAATGAAGTATATTTTCAAAAAAAAATTGCGTCGCTCCCTCCATGCACACTCAAGTACCTCTAGCGTCTGGATTAGAATTTTTACAATTAAAGTTGACATTTTTTTTATGGCAAAAAATCTTTTATTTAAATAAAAATGAAAAAATAAAATAATTTATATTAATGATTAGTCAACAGCTAGTCTCGTTCTTAGTATAATAAGTAATCATCTTACAATACTTGAAAAGTGCGAATTTTTACAATAAAAGTTCTCACTTCTATTTATGGCACATAAGATCTGTTACACAAATTATAATGAAAAATAAAAAAACAAAATCATTTACATTAATAATTATATAAAAACCCGACTTGTTCATAGAATCAGATGAAAAATATCACGATAATCATTACACGTTAGGAACTTTAAATACTATTTTCGACATATTACTATGTAAAAATAAGAGTGTCGAAACTTTATTCGGTTTCAATAATTTGCGGCGTTGAGTAACAATTTGCCCTGCCCCTGAGAAAACTCGTTCACAAGGCACAGATATTGCGAAGATACAAAATCTATTTAGAATATATGCATATAAGTGATGGTATGTATGACGTCGTTCGTGCCACCACTGCAGAGGATCCATCTTACGATCTAAGTCCTCCTCATTCAAATACTTATCAATTTCTGGAATACCAGCCAGTCTTGTTTTCAGGTCTTGTTATCCTACTTAATTCACTATCATATTCATCCCATATGCTCACACAATATTTTTTATTTCAATTTTCATCTACTGATGATACGGACACAAGAGCAGTTTTCTTTTTTAGTTTTCTTGATTATTATATTGCAACGACTGCAATGGTGTTTCACCGACTTTATTCTTAAGACCTTCGATTGCACGCTCACGATAGTCTTGATTTTTGAATGATCTTTGGTTTTGATTTGGCCCCGAATAAGGGATACCGAATTCCGAATGTGGGCCAAGTTCGGCAGCCACATTACACCCCAGTCACAAACGTAACGCAGTTGCAAGTTCGTACATAATTAGGCTTCCTAACTAGGTGTAAGTTTGGAAGCCTAATTTGCCTTCTTAATTAGGCAACTGTTTGGAAGCCGTACTTATAGTGTTGATTGGTTGATTGATTAAGGGACAAATTTACTATAATTACGTTTTTGTTATAATTTTAGTTTATTTATAATATTTTTTATAACAACTATAAATTCCTTATTAGTGTTATTTTATTTTAATATTGTTTTTGCAAACTCTTCTGTTTTCGATATTTATGTCCACCTTCCCAATCTCTACAATGCCGAAATGCTATCATTAATGCTTTTCTCAGTTAGTGGATCATCTTCAGATGTTGAAATTTTTTTTATTAATATGCCTGTGACAAAAAAATCTAGGGTAGTGCATCACTAACAAACCGATTATGCGACATCTTGAAACAAATTTTGATGATATGAATCAATTATTGCGACAACCTTTGCAAAAAAAATCAACGTACTACTTATCTACCATAAAATCATGTAGTTTATTCTGATTTTCTTCATAGGTATTTAGTTTATTTTTATTTAAAAATGAATGTGTCGCAATGTGCCCAAGGTAGACCAGTTTGTACCAGTAATAGACCAGACATTGTGCCAATAGTGAACCAGTAAATACAACGAATTTTTTTAATGAAGAATAATTTTATTATTAACACTAACTAAGTTAATTAAGTTTTGTACTTAGTAAGTATCACAACTTTTCATCAGTCTACAAGTTTCATGTAATACTTAAATGCTACAAGGCTCATAACGTTGCTTAACTACAGTAGACTCCCGATTATCCTAGGTAATTGGGATCGGGACCACCTCGGATACGGGAAAACTCGGATAAATCGAAGGTTATGTTCAGTTATGGTAAAAAAGATATAAAAGCCCGTGAAAGATTATAAAACTGCTTTATTGGAGGCAAAAACATATTATAAACACAAATACAGACCTTTAAACAAGTAGAAACATAAATTATTTCTTAAAATTTGATCGGAAGTTAATCCTTCCTTTAACACAATTTCTTCCATTTTCTTTTGAAATTCAGCGATTTCAGATGAGTCTGCTGATAGCTTCTCACCACTAATATTTAGCTACCTTACTCCATACCTCTTCTTCCATCGGTCCAGCCATCCTTCACTCGCGGTAAATTTTTCCTCGCCGTCTTTAAATTTCTTATGAAATTCAAGTGTCTTAGCCTATAGCATCGGCCCACTCACAGGACTGCTCATTCCTCGAGGCTGAGAAAACCGCAAAAAAGGGCTTCAGACGTCTGCTGATAGTCGCCCTTCTTCAAAGTCTTTCGGCTAAGAACACCACCTCCATTCAAACTTTTGTTAACATATTTTTCGATTTCTTCACGTTTTCGTCTCCAACCGCCAACAGTCACTTCCCCAACCCACAAATCAGCAGCCACTTTTTTAATCGATTCACCATTGTCCAATCGTTTAATGGCATTAAACTTTGTTTCAAGAGAAACTACAACCCTCTTCCGTTTTCCACTCATGGCAATAAAGTTATTAATAAAAATTGCAAAAATAAACAAACAAACACAGCCACAATTACATAGCTCAAGTGCGACTAACACCAACCGAGTTCAGCACGAGTTCAGAGCCAACTGAGACTAAAAGTGTCAGGTGGTGTGAGAGTGCTCCGATACAGTACGACAGCCAGTAGAGGCGCATATGGCTCGACCGCGCTTGTTATAAACAAATAAACATCATGGCTCCCCGTAGATGTCTTCCTATTAACACCTTTAGTTATGTTTGTTATTTTTGAATGACAGGCTCGGTTAACCCGGAGGCTCGGTTAACCGAGACTCGGATAACCGGGAGTTGACTGTAATGTAAAATATTAAGGTTCTAAACTGAGAACAATGTACTTACAATATTAAAAATACTTATATTTTTGGCATAAATTTATTCATTTCAGGAACTCTTTAAAAACCTCGACTATTAGCCAAGGTTGGAACTGCGTTCTCCTCTTCTATCGCATCTTTCGGGTACCAGATTTTATCACACAGTTCTGGCCAACGGAAAGTATTTCCAGCAGAAAATGTTATGGTACTTATCTCATAAAGAGCAGCGTCAGTATTCTCTACAGTCCCTGGAAAATATTCCCTTCATACCTAACTATCACGTAGTCGCCTTTCTTTGGTTTTTGAGTGACCTCCAAAGATTTATGTACAATTAACCTTCCGCAGATAACATGAAAAGTTGAAAGATACAAGTTAACATAGGTCTCTAAGACCGACGTGTTAAAATAACATATAGATAAAAAGGCAAAATGTTGATCATGTCATTTATGGCAGAATTCGAAAAAATAAAGCACTTTTGTTTACTATAATTTTTATTATTTTTCGTTTATTACGATTTTACATAAAATTAAACAAACGTCAAGAAAATTTAATTTGGCTTTAAATAAAGGTTAAAAATTAAGAAAAACGTATTATTATTTAATTACAAAATAAAATTAGTGTTCTATAAACATCAGTCTTTTATAATAAAAATACAGATTATAACAATTTTAATTATCAGCTTGTAACTTTGGTTATGAAATTAGGGTATGATTCCAACACATTCTTTGCAAGTTGGTGTTACATGTTTCAAACACATAAATTTTTTACATTTAAAACACTTATATTTGGTCTTCCTACTTTTTTTAGTTGAACAATAATAGCATCGACCATATACAGAATCTGATTGAGAATTATTTGCGGAATCTGAAATGCTGCAAATCTCCTCAATTCTCAACTTTATTGTTCTGGGAATATTTTTGCTGAAGTAGCGTCTTTTCATGTGCGGTTCAAGCAACTGATTGCCCAGATTTTCTAAAAATACTCGTCTTGGGTGATTTGTCTGTAAATTTGATCTTCTATATTACATATGAATTAATACCTGCTATATTTAGTGCGCCATAAAAAATTACCATCGGCCAACGCCGCGTGATTCGCGCAGAATTGTATGTCGCACATAACTTATCTACGGTGTCTACGCCACCTTTCGTTCCATTATAATCAATAATTATCTCAGGTTTATCAGTTGCTTGTCTATGGCATCATCTCTGTGCATTGTGGAAAGAAGGAATACATTTTTCTCAATACTAACAGTTGAAAGTAGACTTTACTTTACTAATATCTCAATGGTAAAGTGACACTTTTCTTCACTACTGGGGAAAAGTGTCTTTTCTTTTAGTTTCTATTAAAAATGATGTTCAAGTTTTTTTGTGGGACAAATCGACGCAATTTTTTTTCTCGATATCACACATTTTTAACAATTCAAAAATTCACAGATTAAATTTTGGAATATAAGAAAACAAAATAAACAAAAAACTGAGAGTTAAAATATCTCTATCTTCAATTAAATTATATATTAACTATTCCCAGTGATTCAATTTAAATTAATTTCGGTTAATTTGAATTTAAATTTCGATTAAAAATAATTGCGTCTACCACAGATCGTCTACTTTAATGAAACACAACTGATCTCCTCGAACACCAAATTGCAAATGACTCTAGTCTCAACTTTCGCGACCCAAATCGGCCTCGAGGATCTTTCCATGAAGAACCAGAATTTCTATATATATAGATATAAAAAATATGTATAGGTCCACAAATAGATGTTAGGTCAAATTTTTGTATAAACAATGTTATTTTGTTAAACAATAATACTATATATATACAGTGTGTCCCAGGATCGAGTTGACAAGAGGAAAAAAATCTTTATCTATGATTTTACGTCAAAAAGTGATTCTTTATAAAAAGTTCTGCTTGTCGAGAAAATGAGATTACTATAAAAAAAGTTTATATCCAATTACATGATTTCATAAAATTAAGAAAAACCGAAAACTTTTGTATCTAAAATAGGTTTTTTGTGCAACTATGCAGTATTTAACAAAAAAATCAAGGCGGCTGATTTATTAGTTGTTATGGTAACATCTCATTAATATGACGTTTTGGTAATAATTTGAATAAAAAAATGTTGACTAAAGAAGAACGAATTTATTTGATACAATGTTATAGGATTGGGAATGCATCGTTTAAATACGCAGTAGATCTTGTTCATGAAAAACTTCCTAATTCAACTGTTTCAAGTGAATCAGTGAAAAAATTTGTATTGAAATTGTCATCACAATGTCAAAATTCTGATATGAATGAGATGTTACCATAACAACTAATGAATCAGCCGTCTTGATTTTTTTGTTAAATACTGCATAGTTGCACAAAATACCTATTTTAGATAGAACAGTTCTTGTTTTTTCTCAATTTAATAAAGATATGTAATCTGATCTGAATTTTTTTTATGGTAATCTCATTTTCTCGACAAGCAGAACTTTTTATAAAGAATGAGTTTCTCTTGCAAAATTGAAAATAAAGATTTTTTTCCTCTTGTCAACTCCATGCTGGGACACACTGTATATTAGGGTGGTCGTTAAAAATTAAATTTTTTCAGCCGCCTCAAAAAAACCTTCCTTTTGATGAGAAAATACAGGGGAATTTTTTTCTTTTTTTTTGGACAACAAGAACACGTGCCGCACGCCCTTTGAAGATTATTTCTTCATAAAATCACAGTTTTTTCAAAATATCTCTTAAAGCAGACGGATTTGAGAAAAAATCATTGATGCAATTTCATAGGAAATAAAATCCTCCACAAAAAAGGTCTCATTTGATTTTTTCAGAAACTTTATATTTATGGAGATATTTTCAATAATCGACTTAATAACTCCATGAAATCAAAATTTTCAGACGTATAAACATCTTTTTTTTTCGGGAATAAAAACCATTAAATTAATGGTTGTAAATGTGACTTAAGTTACAAAATGGTTTTTATTTAAGAAAAAAATACGTTTATATGTCTGAAAATTTTGATTTTATGGAGTTATTAAGTTCATTATTGAAAATATCTCCATAAATATGAACTTTATGAAAAAATCAAAAGAGACCTTTTTTGTAGAGAATTTTATTTCTATGAAATTGCTTTCAATGATTTTTTCTCAAATCCGTCTACTTTAAGAGATATTTTGAAAAAACTGTAATTTTATGAAGAAATAATCTTCAAAGGGCGTGCGGCACGTGTTCTTGTTGCCCAAAAAAAAAGAAAAAAATTCCCCCGTATTTTCTCATCAAAAGGAAGGTTTTTTTGAGGCGGCTGAAAAAATTTAATTTTTAACGACCACCCTAATATATATATTTATATAGGTATATAGGGGCAGGGACAAAGTGGGCCCCGTAAGGAAAAAAATCATAATATCATTAATTTTTTTACGCGTTTACTTTTTTTTGGCCCTTGATTCTTATTTAACATTATTCTGCTGCGTCCATTAAAATTAAAAAATATAAAATTTGGGGCAAAGTGGGCCCCCCAAAAAAATTAATACCTGTAATCAAAAAAATAGACTAAATCGTCGTTAGTATTAGGAAAAATGTGGTACTTTACACGGTGGGAAGTGTCTTTTCACACTCGCGGATTTGGATCACACGGCCTTCGCCTCGTGATCCAAACTATCCGCTAATGTGAGAAGTGTCACTTTCCCACCTTGTAAAGTAAATAACTATTTGTTCTTTCAAGGAACATATGACACTAACGTACATTTCTCTTGAAAAGCGAACATAGAAGCTTTCTCAGGTCTTTTCAATTTCATCTCTTCTGGAATCTGTGGTTTATTCTTCTTTAGGGTACCCGTAAGAGTTAATTGATGGTCTTCAAGAAGTTTAGAAGCTAAAGCAGTGCTAGTGAAAAAATTATCCATTGTTATATTTCGTTTAGATCCCCACACTGGCTCACATAACCTGGGAACTAAAGATATATTTGATGTGTCAAGTTTGTAGGGACCTGTTGGTTGTTGTCCCACATATATCTCCATTTTGGCCGTCTAAAACATTTTCGCGTCGACCAGAGGATATACTTTAATTCCGTATTTATTGGGCTTGGATGGCATATATCAGGGGTGGGCACATACTAGGACAATGAGAGCCGCAGTCCGGTTTTTCGTATGTCATAAAGAGCCACACAATAGTAACATAGTAATATGGTTATATATCTTATAACGGATTTAAATTTTCAATGAGAGCCGCACTTAGCCCAACAAAGAGCCGCATGCGGCTCCGAGAGCCGCATTTGCCCACCGTTGGCATATATACTCTGAATCCACAACGTCCTCTAAATGCCCATAGCATTTCGTCAACAGTTGCATACGGAGAAAAAGAGAAATACTTTGATAGATTGGCATTAAATTCATCAAAGAATGCTCTCACTGCTGCCAGTTTATCATATTGCTGCCGTTCCGGCCTTAATGTTTTATCGTCTGGTCGAAAATTCTCAAGCAAGAACTTAAATCTTTGTAATGACATCGTCAGCCTCAAAATCTCAAATCCCATGCCATCTGTTCGAAAAAGATCGACAATGTTCTGATGATTGCTTTTCAGTTTACCAGCAATATAAGGTAGTCCAAGCAATGCTTTTATTTCATATTTGTCCGTTGGCCTCGCCGTTCTGTTCGTTTCTGAATATTGCTTCATTTCAATCTCCATATTAGTGTATGTAATGTAATAAATATTGACCATTTTTCAGCTGCTACCGTTTTTTGCTTAGCTTCTCCTTTTACACCCAGCAGCTTACTTATAATGTTGTCAGAACGGGTTCTAATATTTGAACGCTTTCCTAATTGTTTTTTCCATTTGGTGCCATCTCTTGATATAAAGCAAGGAACACGATGTGTTCTCACTTCAAGGGCTTCTATTTCCACATCAGACATGTCTTGTTCTGTGTCAGAATGCTCCTCTTGAATTTCCACATGATCTTCTTTAAGACTGCTGTCGCTGTCATAAGCTTCTTCTTCAATTCCTTCTGACTCAGCTTCATCCCAAAGACTCTGAAGCCTTTTCTGTTCGTCTTCATAAGTCCATGAAGCCATAATTTTCAATAAAATCTAAATAAACAACAAATTACGTATTTGGATTATTGAATATACAGGATGTCCCATAAGTAATGGCCCACCTTGCAGGGTCAGAAAGGAAATTAAATTCTGAATCGGAAAATCCTTTATCGTTTTTCGATCTGAGGCATAGATAATTTACTATTAATTAAATTCAATAACCAATCAGGTGCGCGCTAATATTGCGGAAGAACGGTAGGCGTGGAAGTAGGCTGGCGCGGGTTCGATCTCTCGCCCACGCGCTGCCCCATAGCGTCCGGATAAGTTGAATAAGATTCGTGAAATAGTAAGAAAAAATTTTAAAAAATAACTGATTTAATTTTTTTTCCTATAAGAACTTTTTTCTTATGTTTTCAATTCTTTTCTCTCCGTTGTCTTTACTAATCGATTTTTTTTAGGTCATGGTTATTATTTATGAATTTTTAGACATTTAAAGGGTATTATTTTTTCCTTCTATGTGGTACATTGTTATTTTTTTTAATTTTCTTTACTATTTCACGAATCTTATTCAGGGGGTCTACACTTCTAAGAAAAAATTGCGTCAATAATGATATGCTGGGGAATTTAGATGGCGCTATAAACAACAACAAAACAACGACAGAACGCTGTAATAAAGTTGACATTAGTTGGTTTGAGTCCGAAATTAAATAGGTTTGAGGCAAAGATAAAGTTACCGGGAAATTCAAATTTAAAAATTATTATTTCAAATGGAATTTTAAATTAATAAGTTTTATTTCTAACAAAGTATATTAACATAAATAAATATACACAATAAATTAACAAAAAAACAATAACAATTATAAGCAATAAATCGTTAAATTATATAAATACACTTTCATACAAAGTATCTACAACAAGTATGTGTTCAAAAAAATATAGACGGGTTGAATTTAACGCATTTCAAGACGGATAACTAAAAATTTGTTGACTTTTATAAACAAACTACTAACAATAACGAAGAAGTTTTACAAATTTAAAAAAAATTTGGAAATGTATATTTATGATGGAAAATTCAAATAAAAAAACTAATGATTATCCTAATAAATATGATAAACAATATACCCAAAAAGGCATTGAACATCTATTAGGCAAAATAACTCCATTTAAAACAATAATAAAATAAATAATGATAATAATAATAATAATAATAATAATAATCATAATAATAAATACTTAAAAATGATTGAAACGATAAAATAATAATAATAATACAAGACTGTTGGTGTTTAAATGCGTCCTCCTCGAGCTTTTGTTTCGCGGGTGAAGCGCTTGAAGTACCATGGGATACCGATACAACAAACAGTTTTAACAATACCCTTTTTTTGCTGTACTAAAGTGCGAAATACAGTCAATCCACGCAAAATGAATGTTCCATTAAGAATAACAGTAAGGTTCTCCCGAAGCCTCATGTCCATCAATTTGGTGGGCATTAATTGCTATACAAGTCTTATTCCATGACCAACCGAAACAACTAGTTTCTCCGAAGATAGACAGATTTTAGTTTTCCTCACCAAGGGCTTCAATCTACATTCGACGACTAAAACAACAACAATTAATTAATAAATTGATTAGTCAAACAACTATTTAATTGTGAAAAGTATTTAGTAAGATATTACTTGAAGAAAATTTGATTTGTCGTTCGTGTTTGAGTACTTACTCACGTACTCTCTTGAAACATCAATGATCTTAAACATTGATTTTTGGAATATCAATACAGAATGTATTTGATAACGGACGGTGATTCTAGATGTACGAAACATGCTACGAATCAAAAGTAAAGGCATTGATAGTCCAAAAATCAGTGTTTAAATTAAACAACAATGTCTAAAAACTTCAAACAAACGATCAATGATCTTTAGGTAAAATCTCAATAATTTCACTACACTGTTTTCTCGTTTATAAATAAACAGCGGTCAATTAGTTGCCGTTCACTTACTTTGTTGGATTTTGTGGGAAATAATGTAAGACGTAATCAGAAGTTCCACGTTCCTCACATAATATACATCGGTCTAAAATATAAATTCGTTTAAGATCATCAATACTATTATTTGTTATGCTATCAATTGAAATACTTACTGTTTATTTGCGACAACGCTTAATCAAATTAATAATTAATTAAACACTTGAAACTAAAATATATTAAATAACGAAGAAATAGCTAATACTATTAAAAATAAAACGTATATATAACAGACAACAATCGATTTTTTTAAGTTAAATTTAACAAAGAATAATCAGCAACGAACAATTAACACAATTCAACAACAACCAATTTTGCTGATTTTACGAGACATTGAGGACCAATCATAAGAGAGCGATTTGAATTTGTTGCGCGGCTTTATATCAGCGCTCCTTTAGTCCCAACTATGAACTATGATGGTTTGCTAGCGCCATCTAAATTCCCCAGCATATAAACATCATGTGACCTTAGCCAAGGCCGTCTATTTAAGTGTAGGCGCCCTGGAGACAGTATAAGAACGATAGAAATTAAACAATAACAAAGTCTTGGAACATTACAAACATAATTTAAAGCTGGAAAAATTTGATTTGCTTAAAAATTGACAACATATACGCAGGATATAGATCTGGGGTGTTTCTAAGCAAATTTTGCTAGAGAACCCGGCATTTCTTTTGAATTGATCAAGTTTGTTAGATCCGTAATAATTACCGACGGATGTGATCCGGAAAATCCGGTTATCAAAAGGAAATGAGAAAGTTTTTCACCGGAACAGATTTGTTGTGATTTTGTTCTTAATTTTTTTTTAATTATCTCAAATTATTGAATCTTTTGGAGAAGGATCGAATCTGATCTTCCGGTAGATATCCTTTGAAAAGGGACAGTAAAAAATCGACAGTTCAGTAGAAATTTAATAAAAAGAAAGTTTTGGATAGGGTTTGATCCGTTCCCTAGAATATCTGCGAGAAATGCCGGGATTTTTTAAATCAAATTTTAATCAAATAATGTTCTGTTAATTTCATACGGATTTTGGATTTTTAAGTAAAATAAAAGATCAGGTCCGTGGGAATAGATCCGACTAGATCTAGGGGATCTGATTTTGATCCTTTGAAAGTCCATATATTCGATTCACAAATACTTTATATGCAATTTTTATTATGTAGGTAGTTAAACCATAATTACCAGCTTCTTTCTTTAAGTGTATTATCGCTTGATGCCCTACAAAGTGAATATTATAATAGAATAATAGCATTCGTCTAAAACAGATTGAAAAATTATATTAGTCTTTAAGTTTAGTTTACTATTTCGGTCTATCGACTTCTTTACTGCTTTAAGTCCTTGACAATCATCTTCTTCATTACTATGTCGGCCGCTTTGGGGTGAATTTGCTTTGTTAATAGATTGAATTTGTGATGCAAAAACCTGAAATATTATTATCTATAAAATTCTTATTAATTTTTTTATTGTAGACAAATGGCCAACATGTTTTATGTGTATGTCGTGCAGTCATCTAGTTACCAAAATCTCTCATATAAAACTCGCTGAACAAAAGAAATCAACAAATGATACAATGTTTGCTGCCTTGAGAGCTTTTTTTTCTTGTTCTTTCTTGATGTTTTCTTTCTCTTTCATCCATTTCTTTCTATTTCATCCATTCGCTGTCGTTTTCTGCATCAGGAAGGCGAGCCTTCTTATGCCTTTTCGACTTGCCTTTAATTGGAGATTCAGAGAGCCACACGGTTGCTGATGCAAATACTGGGCTTAGTTAAAGGTGTTTTCTTGGGGAAGGAGATGGCGTTCTACTGTTCAAATGGTCAATGTTTGCTAATAGAATCCTCTTTCATTCGTACTGTTGTTGTTTGGTAATTTTCCTTTAATTTAATGTCATTTTCTGGTAGTGGAAGAACATTTTCCTTGCAGTGTCTGTAGATTTTGTTGCGGTGTCTGTAGATTAACCTCCAAGTTAGGATCTTGTTCCTCTGCTGCCTGTTTTACTCTCTTGGATATTTTCTGCCACACATAAAACAACTCCTTTGCTGATTCGTCGCCAGTTCACGAAGAATCTTGGGCTGCACGAAATTGTCGAACACTGGAAGAAAACATCAATGACTGAAAATACAATAAATCTTCAGGGCCAATAAAAGCTGGTTTCTCTAGTATGTCATGTTGAGAAGAAACGGTCATGCAATTTTCGTAGTTAATTGCGTTGGCATCGAACGGATGCAGTCCACATTTTCTAAAGCCATTGCAGATTACTGCTTTTGAAAGGTCCTTGAATGTGGCCTCCAAAAGGGATGCAAATAGAGCTTTGGAAACGCATCGATGACCAGTCTTTAATTTCCAATCATTAACAGTCTTCTTCCAAGGATTCTTCAGTGGCGAATGATGCGTGTGGCATTTGAGTAGAGCGAGTATAAAATAATACCATTATCTATGCACAGTTGAGACACTTCTTGATTTATGTGTCACTTATGGCCATCTATTAGCAACAAAACAGGAAATTTTGTATTGATTTCTTTTAATTTTGGGACGAGAGTATTTGCTATAGCCGTAAAAAGCTTGTGAAGTCATCCATCCTTTTTTATGACTTATCACTGCTTCATTCTTTATTAATTTGTCTAGCAATTTCAGATGGAATTCGCGCAAATGGATATATAATCAAAGGTGGTAATATGGTTGCAGATGTTGCAAAGGTTTTAAGTACGGTTATGTTCTCCTTTTATTTTTATTTTATTTCATAAGAATTATTAAACCCTCGCGGACCGACCACTAATCTAGAAGAAGGGCTTGTTTGAAATCCAGATTCTTCTGCATTAATGATCCGTTTGGGATCTTTTAAAATGCCAGCTACACCTTCAGCGACTAGGTATTCTTTTAAATTTGCATCCAATTTTCTCAAAGCAGATTCTGTTACTAGACTTTTAGAAACGTTGAACTACCATTTCCCTATTGACTGGAAATCCTTTCTTTGTCATCGCTATTATCCAAGTTTTAAGCAAGGATTCTTCTTGCGGGGTCAATATAGTAGGCGGTCCCATTTTTCTCTGTACAGGGTATACTAACACAAATTCTATAAGGCTATATGGCACTAATAAAACTCTTCCATTATGTTAAAGCTAACTCGTATACAATAGACAACATTTTCTGGTTGCAAACCATTAGACCAGTTCCTGCCGTTCTATCCTTATTTCTTCGACCAGGGTGGGATTTAAAAAAAATTACCGAAACATAAAATTATAAAAATTCTATATATTTTTGGGCCCTATAGAATGTGTTCCTCGGGTCTCCGTATTTTTCTAGGAGTTTCCAACTTATGCGTGGACAATAAGTATTTCCGTTTAAAAAAATATTGTGTTTATTGTATTAACCCATACTGATCGAATCCGGACCTGTACACAAGTATTCGAAACATGATTTATTATAGGGCCTGGGTCAATTTGTAGATTCCACAAAAGAAGTGTTTATCGGTGGTCAACTACTTTTATTGGTGCCATATAGCCTTACAGAATTTGTATTACTATACTTCATTTTAATTTTATTTATGACTGTTGTGTGAGGAATATTATATTTGCGGCACGTTTCTCTAATTTTTGTGCCTTTGCTTATCTCGTCTATCGCTTTTAAGACATCTTCCTCCTTATATCTGAAAAAGGTTCTTTTCGGCGGTCTTGTGTCTGTAATAAAATGTATATTGTCAATTACTGGAACAAACTCGTAAGATAGATGTTACCAGTAATAAATCACTGGTCTACAACTGGAGCATTGTGAATTTGTTAGGAGTTTATTGTATTGATTTATTAAATGTAAAAGAAAAAATAAAAAATGTATCACAGAGCTTAATCACCAGTTGTAGACCAAATGGAATATTACTGGAACATCAATGAATTCTTGTTCCATTAGTTTACCAATGACAACCATTTATTAAAATTAGCATTTTCTGATGAAATAAGACGTAACATTATTGCTATATGCATTATACTATGCAGTTAATTAGAAAATAGGTTACAACGAATGATATAAACAAAGATTTAAAAAAAATTAAAAACCTACTGTCGTAAGCGTCGCTTATTAAAATGGTCGCCCGGAACGAACTGAACAATTGTCGTTTCGGATTATGTTTTGTTACTGATGTAAATAGCCAGTACATCGATTTTATCTATGATTACATGATTGGTAGTACGGAAGAGCTACTAAAGGTAAAAAAAGTGGCATGAAATTCATGAAGGCCGCGTGATCTAAATCCGCGACTGTGAAAAGACACTTCCCACCGTGTAAAGCACAACATTTTTTCAATACTAAGGATCTCTGATTTAATCTATTTTTTTATTATATTATTTATTAATACAGGATGTCTCGTAAGTAATGGATTACCTTGTAGGGTCCGATAGGAAATTAGATTCTGAATCGAAAAGTCTCTACCATTTTTTGATCTGACACATACATAATTTACTATTAATTAACCGTTTAAGTCCCAGGGGTATTGAAAAAACACTGTCGGAGAATCCCATACATCGCCACTGCGCTTTCTATAATTGAGTATGGAAAAAAAAGACCCAAGCAGCGCGATAGCGCTGGTTTTATTTTATGTCGAGAAATACCAAATTTTTATTTTGTAATGTATTATTGTATTATTATAGTATTATTCTACCTATTGTAAAATGTACTATTTACATTAAAAGGGTCTGTGTGATATACTTGCTTCAGTAAATCTGAGCGCGCGACTTTGACAATCGGTAACGCACCGTCAGTTGTCCACAATGTCCAAAATGTACTGGGTTTTCTCGACAAGAAATCTGAACAGCGCGATCGCGCTGCTTGGGACTCAAACGGTTAAATTGAATAACCAATCAGGTGCACCCTATAGCGGCAGAACGGTAGTCGTGGAAGAAGTAGACTGCTATAGCATGCACCTGAATGGCTATTGAATTTAATTAATAGTAAATTATCTATGCATCATATCGACAACGGTCAAGGACATTTTCAATCGCGATTTAATTTCCTATCAGACTCTGCAAGGTGGTCCATCACTTACGAGGCAGCCTGTATATATTGAATCTCTAGAATTTTATTATATTTAAAAATAGAAATATTCGTTTACATTTTTGACATTCTAGAAGCCAAAGAAACACGTTCGAGGAAATACTACAAGGGTAACTTGCGTCGCAAACTTTAGTGAGAACAAGACTGTTGCCAGATTCAGTTGGGGGTTTTAGACTATCTGTGGTAGATGCAATTGTTTTTAATCGAAATTGAAATTCAAATTAACCGAAATTAATTTAAATTGAATCACTGGGAATAATTAATATATAATATATTTGAAAACAGAGGCATTTTAATTCTAAGTTTTTGTTTTTTTTAAATTCCAAAATTTCATCCGTGTATTTTTGAATTGTTAAAAATCTGTGGTATTAAGAAAAAAATTTGCACCGATTTTGTCCCACAAAAAAAAATTGTTGAACATCATTTTTAGTACCCCCAATAAAACTAAATGTCAATAGTGAAGAAAGTCACATTTTTTCACTAGTGAAGAAAAGCGTCACTTTACCATTAAGATATTAGTAAAGGAAAGTCAACTTTCAACTGTTAGTATTGAGAAAAGTATGTTTCATCATCTACGTTCTTATTATCTTCATTATCACATGCAACACTTTGTTCTGTTTCAGAATCATCTTCTCTTTCCTCAACATCACCAACAGAAGCGTCGGTCTCGCTTTCTTGGATTGCCAGTTTGTCTTTTTCAAAATCACTTTCTTCACATAGCAGTAGATTTCTAAGTTCCTCACAATCCTTTTTGTTAGTTAAATCATATCTTTATCCCCTGGTTGTCATTTTTGAAGACTTTCAAAAATCGAATTACAAATTAGAGGAAGTATAACATTAATCGGCGCATGTATCTCTCAGTTACATGTGATTTTCTATTTTGATAAGTATATGATATACGTTAAGAAATATGATTGGAGTAGATAACCATTAGATTTACATTCATTGAATGTCAGAAATATTGAAAAACATATCTTTCAAAAAACCTTCATTAGCAGTCGCTTGTATCTATGAGATACAAAACATCAATAACTCAAGATAAGTAACCACTGATAAGTGACATACTGTTTGAAACAAACGTCCAAGCCAGGAAGGTATCAGGGAGGGGCAAAGTCCGCCTACTCAAATGGACCAATGCAAATAAAAAAAATTGTGTGTGTACATGCGCCTACCGGAATGTTGAATGCGAAAATGAGGCAATTATTTCGTTCAAGTTGCATTGACGTTACTCAAGTTTTAAATCGAACCCGTCTAACACTTACTCAACTCCGAAAATGAACTTTTTCGATTAATAACCTGTACAAACGTCAAGTGAACGTTGAAAAAAATGTAGGTCAAGGGTTTCGCAGAGGAAAGTACCGAGATTCATATAATTATGACCGTTTTTGTCAATTAAAAAAAAAAGGATAATTATACGGTTATGTAAAAACGAGTATTTTTCAAAGTAAAAAAATACTCCGTGGGTGAATTATTGTGATTACTGTTTATTATGCCAACGACTCACTACAAAGACTTACCGGCAAATTCAATAATTTTGGTAAAATAAAATTTCATTTTGCGTGCAGCTCCTTCCCATTTTAGTTCAACTATCTCGTTTTTCATTTGCACACCTGAATGTGCGTGTATTCGATGTTCAGCTTTGATTAATAAGCGCGTAAAGTGATGATTTTTTGGAATTATCAGTGGATGTCGTTGTGAAAATTATAAAACTGTATGCTTGAGTCTTCCTCCTACTCGTAGCAGGCGTTCCTTGTCTAAAAACGGGTTTAGTGGTAGCAAGCGACTACGTGGATTTAACGATTTGCTAGTCCCTAAACAATGAAACTTATTTTTGAAGCATTATCAAGCTCGAATGTGGTTAAATTCTTAAGAGAGTAAGCCGATGTGGATTTGGTTATGGATCTCAGTTGATCTGATATAGATACAAGCGCCGTATGCTCGCTCGCTTGCGTAGCAAAATCCGTGAAATTCAACGCTAACAGTATTTTTAATTACGATTCGGCGTTGAAAAATTAGGTTGTTGACCAATTGAAATTGTTGATGATATTTCAAGCAGATGAGATGCAAGTTTGACGGTAAAGATTCGTCCCAGTTTAGTTTTATTTTCCACAGTTCTTGGATCAGGATTTTTGCAGTGGTAATAACAGGTGCTGATAGCACAAGTGGGTTAAATATCTTTGCGATTTCAGATAAAATCGTTCGTTTTGTGACTTCAGATTGTATAATCAGTGGTTTTACTACATAAATAATAGTGTCATTACTTGAATTCCCTCTGATTTCCAATGTTTTTAATGTAGGGGAATCATCGAGTAACAACTGACGGTTGATGTTTTCCTTCTAATACTCGAGGATCGATAGAGAACCAATCTACAAATTTTTAAATTGCCTCTTTCAAACAATTGGGTCAATTGATCAGGGAGCAGAGTGGCTGCTTGAAACGAGTTAGCTCTAGTGAGTGCATCATCTACGTGGAGATCTTGTTTTAGTATTTGAGCTGGAAAGCTATGTTGTTCATCTTCAGCTAATTGATGAATGCATCTTATGGCTAAATGATGTGCAGAAGATGTATGAAAAGTAGCCGTATTTAATTCATAGGTTAGTGTTTCAATAGATCCATTAAAGGTTGGCATCGAAATAGTGGGTAATTTAACGGAAATTTGTTCACTATGAGATTCACCCGATTCTGATTTCGCTGAATTAGACGTACTTTCGTTACATAAATTATATTCGCATAGGTATATTCGTGCTCTTGCGATTGACTTATGATAGTGTGTTTGTATAGTATCGCGATGTGGAGTTTCATTTGTTTCATCTAGCTCTTGTAGTTGATCTTGAATGGCGTCGAATTTGTCAAATGTTTTTACTAACGATTCTAACGCCACCTGAAGATAATCCGGGTCTCTTTCGGCAGGTATCGAGTTTTTTGCCGAAATTAGTGGTTGCACTTTGAATTGCACCTCTTTTACGATGTAGAGAGACAATTAGGTTTTCAGACATGATTGAATGACGGTTATAAAGGACAGGATAATTGACGATTCAGTAAATAAACGAGCTTACCTGTCGATGAGAAGAAGTGTTGAAATCAGACGATACCAGTGATGATCTTTGATGTTGATACAGTTGAATTTGGACTACTCAATCAGAGTGTAGTTGGCCCATATTACTTCGGGTAATGCACAATAGTTCGAAAATTATTCACAAATTTTCAGAATGATCGGCCCACTTTGATAAAATCCAGTATTGGCCAGTATTGCAATTGAAACAGCAATAATAGCATGAGGTGGCTTAATAATTACAAAAACAAAAATGGATTGAATTATGCAGCGACGAATATGGAGGGTTAATAGAATAACTTATTACCTGTTTTTTGTTTCAATAATTTAATTAAAAATTTCTTACACATATTTTTTTGTTTTTGTGATTATTGTGGTTTCAATTGCAGATATGTTTCTTTAAAGTCAAATTGACACAAAGTTGACACAAAACGAAGTTGAAAATGAAGTTGATACAAAAGGAAATTGGCCAATACTGGATTTGATCGAAGTAGGCCGATCATTCTGAAAATTTGCATAATGCCATAGCTGTAGCCTTTCATTCTGAAGAACTTTTCTTAGTAACACTTTGGAGCACTGTGAACGGAAAAGGTAGTTTACCTGGAAATAAAATAGTGTTTTTGCTTAGCTGTAAAGGCCTACTAGACTTTAAAAAATCGAAGGTAAACTAAGAATAACTTTCACCAAGCAGGGCGGAATCCCAAAATATGAAATTCCTATTCGAAAATTTTTGGTCAATTATACCTATCAGGGGGTCATCACTTCTATGTATAAACAGCTGCAACTTTTCTGTATGATTGTGATTAGATGGCTCTATAAACAACAGCAGATCGCTGTAATAAAGTTTACATTGATAGGTTTGAATCCCAGATTAAATAGGTTTGTATCAAAGATAAAGTTACCAGGAGATTTAAACTTAAAAATTCTTATTTTAAATGTAATTTTATTTGTAACATAATGTATTTAAGTAAGTAAATACATTCAATACAATGCAATACCAACAAGACAATACAATAATTAGAAAAATAACGATTATAGTAACAAAGAAAAGTATAATCAATAATTGTCTGTTTTTTATAATTGTAACAATAAAGTTCGTACCTTTCCAATAAATAATCAAGTGAATTTAATAAGTTTCATGAGAAATGACTATAAATGTTTTGAATTTTATAAACATATTACTAGAAACGAAGACATTCTATAAATTTAAAGGAAATTTAGAAATGTTTATGATGGAAAGTTGAAATACAACAGTTAATAATTATCCTAATAAACATGATAAATTATATGAATATGGCTAATAATAAGCCTTAGCTCAGAAATAACTTAACTTCAGAGCCGAGCATCTAACACAGTGAAGTAGATAAAATATAATTCCCCTCACGATAAGAGAAATGCAGGAATATTTATAACTATAATACTAGTTGAAACAATAATAATAAAAATACTTAAAAAAAATGGAACGATAATGATGATAGTAGTAATAATAATAATAGTAATAAATAATAATAATAACATTAATTGATCCTCCTCGAGCTTGCTAGAGCTTTCGATTCGCGGGTGAAGCGTTTGCAGTACCATGGGATACCGATACAACAAACAGCCTCAACAATGCACTTCTTGACTGTACCAAAGTGCGAAATACAGTCAAACCACGCGAAATCAATTTTCTCGCTAAGAATAACAGCGAGGTGCTCCCGAAGCCCCGTATCCTTCAATTTGGTGGGCATCAATTGCTCCACAAGAGTTATCCCATGACCAACCGAGACAACTAGATTCTCAGATGGCTGAACTAAATTTGATTGGTCATCGGACAACTCCTTCATCGAAATGAATGAATTGCAAGGAAGAGAAACATCGGAAGTAAGAATGCTGTAACATTTTTTGCAATTATTGTTAGCCAATATTTTGCGAGCGATGTTTCCACTCACATAGGCAACCGAAAGGGTCCCCACACTGCCAGCTGCAACAGCATTCACTATTTCAGTGATAATATGATGACCACCTTCCGGAGTGCCTACACGCCTAGAGCCACCCTCATTTGAAGGTGTATTTCGATCTTCTTCCACACCCAAGAAACTTTACAAACTACTTAGCAGTACCAAATCGTCTTCCTCACAATTAGTTCGATGCAACTTTTCATGAAGAAGGGCATTCATGACTTGGACTTTTAAGGAGTTTACAAATTGTTGCACTGTGGGGTTGGTGTTGTTGCCACACCCTGCACGAATAGCTCCGAACTAGTTCTCGAGGGGATCTTGATTTAGCGCCCTGGTGCGGAGCTCACTGGGCCCTATTTGCCGCACAGTCTGCCAGACCCCCTTCACAGCGTTGATGGTGGTCAGCCATCTATCCTAAATTATTGTTATCGTAAGAAAAATTGAGAACTATCAAACACAACACGTACCTGTGAGGGCGGTCGACGAGTACTTCCTACAAATTTCCAACTCTATACATATGTATATATTAGACTGTATCAGACAAATCGACTATTTTTTTTTCGAAAGGCATCCTGCAAATATTGTTCAGGATGTCGAAACAATGGGCCTGTGAGAATATCAGCTCTTAATTTTAATATTTACAGGTGCCTCATAGCGATTTTCTATTTCCCATTTGATTAACATGGGAAAGAGATTCTCTTGCACTTTGGAATTTTATAGCTCACATTCGAAACAATATTTCGAAATGACTAAAATAGTCTTATACAAAATTTACCGCTCTACAAAAAAGGTCTACAAAAAAGGTAGAATTTTTGATATATTTAGTCCTTCAAAATTTATTCAGGGTTAATGGTAAATTTTTACATTTTTCCAATTTTTTGACGTAATCATCAACTTTATGGAAAATTTTATAGAACATTTTTGTAGAGCATTTTATTCTCTATAACTTATCTTCATAAAAGTTTTTGATATTTTTTACAGATCGAAAGTTATTTGACTCACAGTATTGAATGCGAAAATATTACTAGAAATTTCTAGAATAAAAAAAATCAGTTCATTGCAAATAACTTACGACCTGTAAGAAATATCGAAAACTTTTAAAAAGATAAGTTATAGAGAATAAAATGCCCTACAAAAATGTTCTATAAAATTTGCCCAAGAAGTCGATGGTTGCGTCAAAAAATTGGAAAAATGTAAAAATTTACCGTTAACCCTGAATAAATTTTGAAGGACTAAATATATCAAAAAATTCTAAGAGACCTTTTTTGTAGAGCGTTAAATTTTGTATAAGAGCGAAGTTCAATTATTTCGGAACATATTTCTCAACGTGAGCTATAAAATTCCAAAGTGCAAGAGAATCTTTTTCCCATGTTAATCAAATGGGAAATTCAAAATCGCGATGAGGCACCTGTAGATATTAAAATTAAGAGCTGATATTTTCACAGGCCCATTGTTTGGACATCCTGAACAATATTTGCAGGGTGCCTTTTGAAAAAAAAATTGTCGATTTTTCTGATACAGTCTAGTATATATATATATTCATAAAATAAAATATTTTTTCATAAAGTGCATATTTATGAAGATATTTTCAATAGTAGACTCAATAACTTCATAAAATCAAAATTTTCAGACGTATAAACATATTTTTTTCGGAAATAAAAACCATTTTGTAACTTGAGACAAATTTACAACTATTAATTTAATGGTTTTTATTTCCGAAAAAAATATGTTTATACGTCTGAAAATTTTGATTTTATGGAGTTATTGAGTCTATTATTGAAAATATCTCCACAAATATCAAGTTTCGGAAAAAATCAAATGAGACCTTTTTTGTGGAGAATTTTATTTCATATGAAATTGCTTTTAATAATTTTTTCTCAAATCCGTCTACTTTAAGAGATATTTTGAAAAGACTGATTTTATGAAGAAATAATCTACAAAGGGCCTGCGGCACGTGTTCTTGTTGTCCAAAAAAAAAGAAAAAAGTTCCCCCGTATCTTTTCATCAAAAGGAACGGTTTTTTAGGGCGGCTGAAAAAAAATAATTTTTAACGACCACCCTAATATATATATATATATATATATATATACAGTGAAACTTCTACTAACGGACACTTCTTTTGAGTGGGCACTTCCTTTCTGCGGACACTTTTATCGGTCCCGAAATTGTCTATAGGGATGTATTAATAAATCGATCTCTCTTAACCGGACACTCTCTTGAACGGACACGGGCAGCCGTTCGATTATTATTTAAACTTGACTGTCTCTCTTATGCGGACAGGAAAGTATTTGATCCATTACTTGAGCGTAGATATGTCGATGCTTACACGGCATAAAACTAATACAACAATAAACATGTTTTTTTCTCTAGCTTTGATAGTGGTCTGCCCACGTATTTGCTGATTAAATTGTCTGCAGTTTTGTTGGTGTAAAGTCGAAAGATATTTGTTTAAAATTCTATGAAATATTCAGTTTACTAGTTTGTTTTATTGATTTTCAAACGTATTTTTTAGTTTATAGCTTGTTACTACAGTGTGTAGAGTGCTTTTGTGAATTTATTTATATTGTAAGTTGTATGCCCTGTACTCTTTCTTGTAGCGTTATTTTTTTTTATTTTTTTAGAAAAATATGGCACCTAAAAGAAATATTTTAAGCCTAAAGCAAAAAATCGAAATCATTGAACATAACAATCATTTGAAACTTAGCAGGCGCAAATTAGCAGTGAAATTTAACATAGGCAAAACACAGGCGGCTAGAATTATAGCAGGAAAAGATGAAATCATAAAACAGTGGCAGTCGAACAGCAATTCTGAGTTGAAAAGGCGTTTTTTCAAAACTGAAGGCCTAAATATTGACCAACTAACCTATAATTGGTTCGTTAAAGCTAGAAATAAAAATATTCCTTTGTCCGGAACATTAATAAAAGCAAAGGGTAAAGAAGTTGCAGAAAGTTTAGGCAATGACAATTTTTCTGCTTCCACTGGTTGGCTGGATAAGTTCAGAAAACGTCACAACATCCAGTAGCGAATGATTTGCGGTGAAGCTGCTAGTACCAATGAGGGAGATGCTGAGAATTTTAAGGACAGACTGCCATCAATCATTAAAGACTGTCTGATGTTCTGAAAAAAAAATTACAAACAGACTACTATCTTAAATTATTTTGCAAAATAATAAGCCATTCAGTTTTATTAATTTTACAGACATATAAAACCAAATTTGTCTTTTGTTGATTGATTTTTCATAAAAAATGTTGATCCAATAAATAATTCTAATAGACGTCTAAATAAAATTTTTGAGCCGGTATCATATGTTTTTATCGATGTTCTCTAATGACCGGGCACTTCCCTTGAGCGGACATGTTCTGCGGAACGAAGGGTGTCCGCTCATGGGAAGTTTCACTGTATATATATATATATATATATATATATCAAAAACATAGATTTTAGATTTACAGTCCTTATTTTCTGAGAAAAAGGTATCCAAAATTATGTCGATTACATTAGATAAAACCTAAACGTAATTAATAATTTAATTTAATTATTGCAAACACTACACTCTTTTGTTAGGATTGATTTGATTGGAAATGCCTAAATTTATAAGAACAACTTATTCTAATTTAATCAGCATATTGGTGTATACCTTGAAGTAAGCTGTTACCATTGAAACTATCGAACAAATCATTCATCAGTAACACGAACTCTCGTTATTATAATACTGTATTACCAAAATAAAAGCAAAATAAACAACGTGAGATAAAATAAGCAGCTTCAGTATTGAATTGAAGGATCCAAATTTTGATTGATTTTACCAATGTTTAAAAAATTGTAGAGAATCACAGAAGTTCGGGCCAGTAAAATCCCTTTGAGGGATTGTTCTAGACACAGAACACTACGTTCTCTGAAATTTTTGTGCAATTTGAAGATGGTAGAAATTAGTACTAGAGGGTCAAAGTTCGCAAATTTTTCAAAACTCACCAACTTTGATACGGAATATCACCGAAAGTAGACCGTAAATAAATTTTTCTGAGTGGCACGCATAAAGAGCATTCTTCAACTAAAAAAATGAGCTATCGCAAAAGCAAATTGATTGAAAATGGAATTATTGGTAGCCATTTGAAAATCGTCATTTTATCGAAATTTTTATTTTACTCAGGCACGTTATAAAACAAAGGCCAAATGATGAAGAGGTCTAAAATATTTTTTTATACATACTAGAAGATATAATGAACAAAACATGATACAAATAATTCGTATTCAAGCTTTGAGTTTTTAAGGACCGAATTTTGAAAAACAGGCTAAAAGTGGTGATTTTCGGACATTCAAAAATTAATTTCTCGTAATCTATGGCACCTAGAGGGCTGAAATTTGGTATGTGGGGATCTTTTATAAGGTACTTCAATATTCTAAAGTTTCAGCAAAATCGATTGACCCCTCCCGAGAAATCATTCGAAATGTAATGGAATTACTCTTACCTACATATCTATCAACCGGACCATCTGACTGATGTAAAGTAAAATTATAATCTTATTAGAATTATTTGTATGATTTATTTGTTGGTTCTGAAGATGACCGATGTTATATCAATTTTCACTCACACTCCAAAAACTTAACAGAAATACTACTATTACTAATTCTGATACGAATATTAAAAAAATAAACAACACGTATTCTCTTATATACATATACGTAGATACATATATATATATTAGGGTGGTCGTTAAAAATTATTTTTTGTCAGCCGCCCTAAAAAAACGTTCCTTTTGATGAAAAAATACGGGGGAATTTTTTTCTTTTTTTTTGGACAACAGGAACACGTGCCGCTCGGCCTTTGAAGATTATTTCTTCATGAAATTACAGTTTTTTCAATATATCTCTTAAAGTAGACGGATTTGAGAAAAAATTATTGAAAGCAATTTCATAGAAATAAAATTCTCTACAAAAAAGGTCTCTTTTGATTTTTTCATAAAGTTCATATTTATGGAGATATTTTCAATAATGAACTCAATAACTTCATAAAATCAAAATTTTCAGACATAAAAGTATTTTTTTCTTAAATAAAAACCATTTGGTAACTTAAGTCACATTTACAATTATTAATTTAATCGTTTTTATTTCCGAAAAAAATATGTTTATACGTCTGAAAATTTTGATTTTATGGAGTTATTAAGTCGATTATTGAAAATATCTCCATAAATATAAAGTTTCTGAAAAAATTAAATGAGACCTTTTTTGTGGAGGATTTTATTTCCTATGAAATTGCTTCAATGATTTTTTCTCAAATCCGTCTACTTTAGGAGATATTTTGAAAAAACTGTAATTTCATGAAGAAATAATCTTCAAAGGCCGAGCGGCACGTGTTCTTGTTGTCCAAAAAAAAAGAAAAAAATTCCCCCGTATTCTTTCATCAAAAGGAAGGTTTTTTTAGGGCGGCTGACAAAAAATAATTTTTAACGACCACCCTAATATATATATATATATATATATATATTAGACTGTATCAGAAAAATCGACTATTTTTTTTTTCGAAAGGCACCCTGCAAATATTGTTCAGGATGTCGAAGCAATGGGCCTGTGAAAATATAAGCTCTTAATTTTAATATCTACAGGTGCCTCATCGCGATTTTCTATTTCCCATTTGATTAACATGGGAAAAAGATTCTCTTGCGCTTTGGAATTTTATAGCTCACATTCGAAACAATATTTCGAAATGACTAAAATACAGTCTTATACAAAATTTACCGCTCTACAAAAAAGGTCTCTTAGAATTTTTTGATATATTTAGTCCTTCAAAATTTATTCAAGGTTAATGGTAAATTTTTACATTTTTCCAATTTTTTGACGCAACCATCGACTTTTTTGGCAAATTTTATAGAACATTTTTGTAGGGCATTTTATTCTCTATAACTTATCTTTTTAAAAGTTTTCGATATTTCTTACAGGTCGTAAGTTATTTGCAATGAACTGATTTTTTTTATTCTAGAAATTTCTAGTAATATTTTCGCATTCAATACTGTGAGTCAAATAACTTTCGATCTGTAAAAAATATCAAAAACTTTTATGAAGATAAGTTATAGAGAATAAAATGCTCTACAAAAATGTTCTATAAAATTTTCCATAAAGTTGATGGTTACGTCAAAAAATTCGAAAAATGTAAAAATTTACCATTAACCCTGAATAAATTTTGAAGGACTAAATATATCAAAAAATTCTACGAGACCTTTTTTGTAGAGCGTTAAATTTTGTATAAGAGCGAAGTTCAGTCATTTCGAAATATTGTTCTCAACGTGAGCTATAAAATTCCAAAGTGCAAGAGAATGTTTTTCCCATGTTAATCAAATGGGAAATAGAAAATCGTGATGAGGCACCTGTAAATATTAAAATTAAGAACTGATATTTTCACAGGCCCATTGTTTCGACATCCTGAACAATATTTGCAGGGTGCCTTTCGAAAAAAAAAATAGTCGATTTTTCTGATACAGTCTAATATATATATATATATATATATATATATATATATATACCGGGTGTTTTTTCTAAATAGGGACAGCTGCGGATCTCCCATTAGCCGTCAACTAAGAGAAATAAAAGTCCCAAGAACGTGTACATCTGCCGATATAAGAAGGACCCCTCCTGGCTGCACCTTTTGGAAACTCGTGAATTGGGCTTGGGACACTTGACTCTCTCTCTCTCTTTTGCTGATGAACTCTTAATTTTTATCCCAGGCGTTGCTTCATTCTTCATCTTCTTTCTTTCTTTATCTGCACGGGTGGGAGACTGGGCTTTGTCAGACTGTCGTGAACTCGCAGATGACACTATATCAGCTACTGGTTATGAATTTATGGCATGCACTTGTAGCCGCATTTGATGGGAATTTGGGGACTGGACTTGGGGCTCTACATTTGTAGCATTCCCAACAGTGGCAGTCCGATTCCAAGCCCGTTGGAAAAATTGCTCCGAAAGCGACTTTTGTGATTCCTTGATTCGGATGTGAATGTTGCCATGCTTGTTGGTGATAATGAGTTTTGAGCGGTTTGAAAAACCATACCTCGAGCGGTTGCGTGGCATGTGATGTGCGTGGAGGTAGAAGTACAACTTCAATTTCGAAAGAGTCACACAAGTCTACTACTGAGTAGCTTGTGTGAGACGTGTGCCCATACAAAATTAGAACTATTTTTCCTGGGGTCCGGTACCGATTGAAATATTGCACCCACAACTTAAAAGCTTCTTCGGTGACCTAGCCCTTTTCTGACAACTTCAGTACCAGGTGGCAAACCTAGAAGAAAATCGTCTCGTTTACGCACACCTTTGAATATAACAAATGGAGGTATGTACTGTCCTGTTGCATACATACAGGCTAGAACAGTTACATTTTCGCCTCGTTCAACACTGGTCATGCTGACAACATCTTTAGCACATTTTTGGGCTATAATGTTAGGTGAGCGGTTACTAAGCGGCATTCCCGTTGCATCCACATTCTATAAGCATTCAGGTCTTCCTCTTAAATTGTTCTTATCTACTACTATTTCCAAAGTATTAAAGAATTCTGCCACTTCTGGCTTCCGAATAGTTAATTTTTTATTATTTTTCATTTACAGCCTCTGTAATTTTTTCTTGAGACCATTTTTCGGCATCAGTCTTTCTTTTGTACAAGCGAACCATTTACAATGAAATAAATATGAATCAATAACCTTAAACTTTAACAGTTTAAAAGTGTGATCCGATTAGCCCCATAATCAAGACTTTTGAAATAAATATTTTAGACATTAACCTCTAAGATCATCTAAGCGCATTGGTCCTCTAATATTACGGTGACCATACGTACTCTATTATACAGTACAGTACTATGTTTCAAAGTGTTGCACTGTATAATTTTTATAACAGAAAATGTACTTTTTTTATTTTTTGTACTGTATTATTCTCTATTTTTAATAAATGTAAATTTTAGCTAATTTTCCGATTTTCTCAAGTCGTTCTATGGCTTCTTTACACTCTCGAGAAGTACCTTCGTCGAGGATCCTCTCCGAAGTTGTACGGGGCAAGTTGATTCGGAACAAAGAACCGCTCCCAAAAAGAAGTTAGCCTAATCGAGAAAAACTTGCACGAATCGGAACGAGGAAAACATTTACACTCTCGTTCTTCGGTCAACTTTGTGATACGTAGCGAGAGTATAAACGGACCATTAGGTTTATTTATGTATAATGTACAAAGTAAAAATATTTTTGTAATACTAAATGTTAAGCCCTCCTTTACTGACTAATATCTCCATGGTACTTTTTGTACACATAAAGTGTTTAACACAATTTTTCCCTTATTCTTTAAAATTTTGTGTTTTGAATTAATGTTTCCCTAATTTACTACTTTTAATCGATTACGTCCTTTTTTTCTACCTTCCATGATGTTATGTATAAAATATATCTGTTAATAACAATAAACTTTTTGTTTGACCTTGAAACTTTTAAGGTCAGTCTAGTTCGGCTTGTCCTGTATTTCGTTAAAGGTAATATGGTCACCGTATCTAATATAGACACCTTGCTTAACAATATAAGCCAATATAGTCGAGTTTTAACACAAATCCGTAATATGGCACAAAGAAATCGTAAGCACGTACCTTAAATGAGTACCAAAATTTCGACACACACAAACGATCGAGTCGCTGACCAGTGGCGTCGACACTGAATTACAAGCACGATCGAAATACTGCCTATGTCAGGAGGTGTGGGGTGAGATTGAGCGCGTTCTATGTGAATGCGATATTTGAATTCTCAACAGATTTATCGAAGAACCGCCACTGAAGAGAGATTTAAACTAAACGGATTTCTTCAGGTCGAAGAACCACCGCTGAAGAGATATTTAAACAGGATGAATCGCTTTCGGTCAAAGAACCACTACAGAGAAGATAACATATTCATTACAGAAAGTTTATAAGGAATTTTGTTACAAAGAACAGTACTCTACTTAAAGTTTATTGTAAACAACGAAAGAAAAATGCGTCGGAAGGCGGTCGAGTATGAATTTTAGAAATATACAAGCATTTTAGAAAATATGTAAAGATTATTCTAGTCAGAAATCGAAAGAAACTGAATCTTATGGTAAATGAATCTTATATTGGTATTATACTTGGTAACACACAGTTATTTTTTATAATCTTACAAAATAATATTTGAAGACATTTGTTCGTGGTTGAAACGCAGTTAAAATGTTGTACAGTATGCTAGCGCACTAAAGTTTTTCATAGAGGTATATACCAGTAGAATGGTATTCACAATAGTGTTTTGCTATTTATTTGTACTACAGATTTCCCAGCGCTTGTGATATATTGTTGTCCATCCAAAAGGTGTCTGTATGTTTCCTTATTGGGATTTAAACTGTTCATGAGGGTAAAATATCTCTTCAATGATTTGTAAAGGTTGCTGATGTCGTTTTGTACATAAAGACTATAGTAATCAACAACAAACCAATTTTACTTAATGAGTGATATTGAATAATGGAAATTCATCTCTTCTTAAGAGAAGAACGTCTTGGAATTTTATGTATTTTATGGTGGCGTTTGCTTTGATGAATGAAGGAATTACCTCATGAGGTAGAAAGTCTATGGATCCCTGGAACCTTCTTATTCTTTATGCTGTATACCTTTCTACTAATTTCATTTTCGATGCTTGATTAATGGAAGATCTTGGCAATCGATAGTGTTTAGAAAAATGCCTGTAAATATATGAGCTTTTTCCGGTCATAGTGTTTACTCGTAGTATTGATAGATGATCCTTCGAATTAATATATATATATATATATATATATATACCGGGTGTTTTTTCTAAGTATTACTAGCTCAAATATCTCGTTTGTTTATGAATTGAAATGCAAAAGTATTTAAAGAAAGTAGACTACAATGTCTATACTTTTTTTTCTTCTGCCATTTGGGAGGAGCCCTACATGAGAGCCGCACCCTGAGGCCATCTGGCCCATTGTGTGCACCATTATTTACCAGAGCCTTACCACAGCTGTTCCAATCCTCTAATGAAGCTCAGTAGCCTGCCGTGTTCGGGTTTCCCAATGTCTTCTGGTTCCAAAAATCGTCGTCCCAGGTGTTGCTCTCTAAGGCTAGCCAATGCTTGACACTCGCAGAGTATGTGGTCAGGAGTTTCCTCCGCTTCTAGGCACGCCCTACACATCTCGTCATCACTGATGCCAAGCTTGTGTAAGTGTTGATTCATGGGACAGTGTCCAGTGAGCAGTCCTACAATTGTTCTGTGATCTTGTCTACCAAGTCTCAGCAAATATTTACTGCGCCTAGCGTTAGGTTGTTCGATGAAGATCCTTGACTGACGCAGTCCTTTGTGTTCTCTCCATTCCTTCAAGTGGGATGAGGAGGTCCATTTCTCCAGTGCCCGTTTCTGTCGAGCTTTGGGGATGGGGAGAGCCGGTTCTGACCCAAGGAAGCCCATGTCTGAGACCCTCCAGGCGAAGGTGTTTGCCCTCTCATTTCTCCTCACGTCAGAGTGCCCTGGGACCCAGCATAGCACAACATTTTTATAATTTTTCTAATAGGCGTGTGACACTCCCAGACAAGCCCCGATGCGAGTCTCCACTCGTGGAGGGCTCTTAGCACGGCCTAACTGTCCGTGAAAATGCAGATTCGACGACGGATTACGTCCCTCTGCAGACACTCGTTCACACATAATATCAAGGCATACATTTCAGCCCGGAAAATATTAACATACTTTCCCAAGGGCACGGAGTGCCCCGTTTTGAGTCCGCCGATCCAACAACCTGAGCCTGCGCCTTCAGGTGCTACCGAACCATCCGCATGGCAAACAATCCAGCCACCCCGGGTCATGAGGCTGGTCTCCTGGCTCCAAGATGTTCGTGGAGGTATCATCACAGTGTAATTACGCTGTGTTACTACAACTGGGACCACGCCATCGTCCCTCATACTCAGTATGTGGTCCGCGGCAATTGTCCTTTCGGAAACGGCACAGTGGTCAGTTGCAGTTTTCTTATGTCCGCACAGTTTAACCCGACGAAGTCGAAGATATCCGGCCGCAGCCGCCTCCCTAAGCACAAGGTGGATCGAAGACAGCCCAGTCAGATCATAAGTCAGGCCAGACTTTAAACTCTGTTCAAAAGGTCTCTCGCCCAGAGTCTTTCCGCCGAGCTCCACCAGATCACAGCTCCATAGGTTAGCATTGGTCTTACCACAGATAAGCGGTACGTGAGGTGTTAGTCCCCACGACTTCCCGACAGCTCTTCTACACGCCCACAGGGTGTCGATTGTCTTTCGGATTTTGTATTTGATTTGAGTCCTTCAGGTTAGCGGACTATACAGATATACACCTAGATATTTGACCTCTGTTTGAACCCTCAGGTTTTCGCCGAAGAGTACAGGGACAGAGTAACTATCAGTACTTCTTCTAGTGAATATAACATGTCCTGTCTTTTTGGCATTAACCGACAGTTTGTTGGAGCTGCACCAGTCCTCAATGAGCCCTACAGCCTGTTGTGTATGTTCATGAGCCACATGTAGGAATTTGTGACGTCGTCAGCAGCCCCCTAATTATGTCGTCCACTACAAGGTTCCACAGCATCGGAGATGGAACCCCTCCCTGCGGACACCCTTGTGTGAAGTTTTCTTTGATTCGACAGGATAGCGGTGCGTACCCGGGACAGTCGCGCGCAGCATCCAACACCTTATCGATCCTTTTGGACCACCACAACGATTGCGGAGAGCCCCTCTAAGCATACTTAAAACACTGTACGGTGTCCGCAACTCGTACGCCGTACTGCGTGTTGAGGAGGTGTTGCAACAAGGGTGCATCCGCCTCGTCTTGACTCTAGTGAAATGGCCGGTGTGGTAACGTGCGTGAGCCCCGTCAGCTAGTAGCGATGGCGGTGTTCTACGTAACGGTGGGTGTGTGTGTCTTCAAGGCACCGAAACTCCACCACTTTGGGGCATGACGGCCAAGTCTGAAGGATAGTCGCCAGAGACATGAGAAGCCCCATTTTTTGTTAGGATGGCACGAAATGAGCAAGCACTGGCGCTGCTGGCCATAGCCCTTCTGCTTTTCACCGTGCCTCCAGGTAAACGTTTATGTCCAACATACCTTGTACAAGTTTATCCTACTTCGTGCCTGTGTTCGTTTTGGAAAGCAGTGCACATAGAATCAAATGTTGCATTTATTTATTTATTCTTAGGTCATTTTATAATTTATATCTAAAAAGTAATGTACTAATGATAATCATAAATGTATTGTTACTTAGTTGAGTCTTTGGCGTATAATCTTTCTAAGTATTGGATAAAATAAAACTTTTCAAGATGAGGTATTAAGTTATTCAACAATTGATTGTCACGTTGAACGGTAAGTAGCACACTACCTTTTGGCGAGTACACGTATAGATCACAAGACTTTATATTAGTCACATACATCTGCAGCTGGACCTGAATGTTAATTGAATGCGTTGTACTCAACTGGCTTAAATCAGCATCCCAAACAGGAATATCGCGGCAAGTATATGGACATTTAATTTCTATGAGTTGCTTTTGCCATACTTCATTCCCATAAACGAGGATTGCATCCGGAGAACAGCTTGGCCACGGTTGTTGTAGACAAATTATTACACCAACTTTAACAATGTCCCACTTAGGATCTACTAACTGTTTATATTCTTTCAACGCTAAATCCTCATTGTTTTTTCCTTACGTCATAGCTGCATTTTTAGTTAGTTTTGGGTATAACATATCTGTCACAACTTTTTCAACATTAAAACGTTGACCTTTCAACCTGAATCCATTACTGGCAGTTATTCGCAGTGCTCGTTGTGCAAACCATTCGCTGCTATCAGATTGTTGAATGGTTAAAAGATTTAGATTTAATGCTGTATTAGCATCACAGCATATCTTCTTTTGATAGAATGTATATATTTCTTTGGTAACCATAACTTCCTGACTAAATATTACATTACAATTTTGCAATATAAATATATCATTTACAACTTTTTTGCCTTCTCCTGGAGGACTTCTTTAGCCTTAGTTTGTATAATTTGTAACATTGATTCTGCTGGTGTTATTACAATATTTTCTTTCTCTTCAAGCTCTAAGATTTTTCGAAGCGGTGTATTTTTCAAAGATTCAGGCATACTTGCTACTGTAAGTTTCATAGGTTTCAACTTAGTCATTTCAGCAGACAAAACTGGGGGAGGAAAGAGTTTAGACATCCTTTCACCTTTGTCGTACCCCAGTAATTGCTTTTGAGTAGGCTTTCCCCATTTCTGAGAATGACTCTTCTTCAATGACGATATTTCGAGAAAATTAACGTAATGAATTAATGCACATATATGCTTACACTTGCCCCCAAGACCAGCTTTACAGGTGCAAACAGCGCTACTAACGTGTCGGTTTGTATCAACCTGAAAATGATAATTCTATAATTTTTCTTATAAATAAATTAAAAAAAATTCTAGTTTTTTTATTTAAGTGCAATAAATAATTTTTTATTTTACTTTTATACTTACAGAAATTGTCACATCATAAAGATTTGATACAATTGTCTGTGACACAACTTTAGCGGTTATGACAGTTCTAATTTTATTCGTTTTCTCAAAAACACCGTACACATGCTTTGATTTGAATAATTTTTTGCCTTTTTCATCGTTCTGGCCATGTATTATGTTATTGACTACCAGCTGAAACCCATATTTTATTTTTTCATTTTTTTAACTTTTTTTTAATGTTTTCAAATATTTGTTATGATCCCACTATGTTCACCAATAAACCGCCAGAGAGCGCTCACTTCGACAGTAGTGCTGCCTCTATAGTTCACGCACGATCCCTATTGCGAATGAATTTCATATAAGAATAATGTTTTTTCTTTTAAAAGTATCTCATTTGCTGCTGGAAAAAAATTAAAACTTATCTGGGATCAATAACCTATACATTGATGAAGATGATCAAGTTTATCATTATCATTATCATCATCATAGAAAAACTTCTTCAACCACGAGTGGCATCGGATTGCCCTCAAACCAAATTGGTTCTATTGTGCCGTCATCATATACCCATCTACACTTTTCAGGATTGAATATTGTACAATCGCGATAAGTAGCGTTTTACCACATAGAATTTATATGATTTGTTCGTAAGACTTTTTGTTGAACAGACTTCCAATAGTTCTCCAAGTGCAGTCCAATTAAGACAAGAAGAATCTTTTTCGTTCTTTCCTTTACCTGAAATCCAAATTTGTTTATCGATAAAGTTGATAATATTTCTCAATAATATGATGATAACGTCTGTATTGGAAGCTTTAATTATTAAGACTTTCGAGCTTATTTTGCACGTGTTTAAATGATAATGATGATAATGACATTGTCATCTTTTACAAAAAACGAAACACATTTGCCGATATGAAAACTTTATTCCCCATAATTGAGGCCATTTCGTTATTTTCCCAGTGTTGAGCTACGAATGGAATCAGTGCCTGTGTTGATTGCTCGTTCAAGACCATAGCGGGAGAAGAAGCAGTTGAATCGTTGTCGTTGAGGAAGTATGCCGGTTTCAGACGATCGATGGAGATTGTATCCTGTTTTCCATCAACGTCAACGATGAAAGTCTTCTCTGCTCGTTCGATGACTTTGTACCACTAAGATCCTTTTGTTTATTTTTCAATGTACGTAATCAAGTCCCCATCCGTTTCTGAACATGCCCTATCCTTTTTATTTAGGGTTATATTTTTGTCAGGATCTGCTTTTATAATTCCTGAATAGGTCTTCGAATCACCATCGCCAATATAGTTTATTATTTTATTATACTATTTATTTTGGGAACCCCTGATGTGAGACAAGGTATAAAGGAAAGTACATACACATGCACTATAATATAGAACTGGGTTAATTAATTAATTAATTAATTAATTAATTAAAATTTATCTGCAATTAACTAAAAAAAATATTTTATCTTCGTGACATTTTCTTGAATAAACTATAACTGATCAGTTGCTTTCAGGGTTTATTAATCCATCTAATCATTGCTATTAATGTACTTCTAGCACTTTCGGAAGAACGGATTTTACCGTTATCCTCGATACCTTTAAATTCATCTGCATTATCAGAATGAATTGCTTCAGTTAAATTTATTTCATCGATAAAAGGACACTGACAAGTTTGTCTTTAATATGAGTCTTTTCCATTGAGATTTTCAATTCCTAACACAGTATCATTCAATCCTGGATAAATTGGAAATTGTTTTTGGTATTTACTCAATGTCCTCTCCTGTGGCAAATGAAAAAATTTACTTAGATAGTGGTATACTTTTGGTGAATGATATTTTATAGATAGTGCTATGTCTTTTACCTTATTACTGGAACAAAAAAAAACCAGAGCTTCAGGATCTAAGATTTTTGAACACGCATTAATGATGAATTTTATTTCAGATTCACTGGCGTCTAATGAATTTTTACGTCTTAATTTGTTAGCTTTTGGCAGTACTGCTTCCATGGCGATGCAAAAAACAAAGTTCAAACAACGAAAAAAATTAAATAGAACTGTACGATGTCGAGTTCCGACCAACCTTCTACTCCTTCTGAAGTCGTTGAAGCTGCGAGAAAGTCTATCAAAAAATTACTACCGAATAAATCGGCAAGTGTCTATGAAGCGGCCTACGAAAAATTCTTAAAGTGGTGTTCCGCGAAAAATGTGGAAGTGTACTCGGAAAACGTCTTATTAGCTTACTTTTTGGAATTATCTCGAACCTTGAAAAGTTCTTCTCTCTGGTCACAATATTCAAATTTAAAGAAAAATTTCGATACCTCAAAATACTGCAAGCTGCGCTTGTTTTTGAAAAAACAAAAAGAGGGTTACAAGCCAAAAAAAGCCAAAATCATATCAAAAGAAGGATTTGAATTTGACAGGTTTTTGTACGATAGATATTGTTGGCGCTAGGGGATTGCTCCAAAATGCTAGTATTACTAACTGTGTGTTTCACATTAACGTTAACAAGTAATAATTTGTAATATTAGTTTGTAATAAATTATGTGTACATTGTTGAAAATTATTGTTGTTCATTTTGTCTGCCTAAGCTTATAAAAAAAGAAAAAAGCGCCTAGGCACACAAAATGCTATTTTTACCCTGTCATTCGATCCACAAAAGCTGTCACTTTTGTGACGTTTGAAGATAAAAGATTTGTTTATACGCAAAGATTTAGGAGTTAACTGAACTTGACGAGCAACCTGACTAATTTGCTTTGATTTTGGAGACAATACTTCGGAATTATGCAAATAACCTATAGAGGCAGAGCAATTGATTGTTGTTGTGTTGATGAAGAAAAGGCAGCTGATGTATCTGATGTTGTATAAGTACTAATAAATACATAAGAATGTTCCTCTGTAGTTAGATAAAGAAAAAAAAACGTATTATTAAATGTGAATAAAAAAATTTTCAACTAAAAAATGATTTTATTTCAGAATATAATTCGGATGATATAAATTTACAATTTTAATACTTTTGCATGTAGAAGCTTAGTTCTTTCTTTTATTATGCTTCGATATACAATGCATTTTAATAAGTACTATTTTAATAAGTAATGAACAAAACAAAGTAGAAATACTTATCTTAATATATAAAAATGAATGTTTGTATGTATGTATGTATGTTTGTCCTTTATGCATTCGTAAACTACTTATCCGAATGCGATGAAACTTTGGTGAGTTGTTGTTCACATGACCGGCAAGATTATAGAAATAGTACCATCATTCTGCAATCATTAATTTCTGTGTATTCTGCGTATTAGTCTGTATGATGGGCAGAATTAAATTGAAACAAATGCAATCGGTGACATTTCGGTTACCAGGTAACAGAAAATAATATATAACATATGCTATTTACAATTGCACTACGAAATTTTGACAGCTTATAGGTCAAGACTTATGCAGTTGAATGCATAGATGTTCCCAAAGTCTTTAGTTTTTGATATTATAGAATATGAGATGAGACATTTAAAATATTAATAATAACAGTAATACTTGGCCCATATTAAACATTTTTAGACGTCAAAATTATTCCTGTATTAAAATATAGGGACTTTTGAAGGGTTTAGTTGGTCAGCTGACATTTTTAATTTTCCAAATAATAATAGACTTTTCACAGCTAAATTGTCAAAACTTATGGTTACCTTCAAATTTTTTGCATGTGTCATAGTTTAGCTTTGATCGTTAGTTTTTTTCTTTGAATACCATCAAAGGAGATTCGTAATGAATGAAATCCTCATAGTTATTGCCAGGGCCGGGTTTAGCAAATCTGACCCTTCAAGCGACATTTATTTTGGCCCCAAAAAACGTTCCACAATAAAAATATAATTCCACTTTTTATTTTTAACGTGTTCGAACTTTAATACGCTGTTTAACTCCTTTAGGGGGCGAATTTTGCAAAATCATTGCTTGCGAAAAGTTATAATAGGCAAATTAATTGTGCCAATAATACGAAAACTATTTGGTTGATCCAAATACATCTCAAGCGCAAAAGAAAATGGTATTCCGACCTCAAATCCGTTCATCTCAAACGGATGGGCAAAGAGAAGCAAGTGAAAAGTATGACAATCAATATTATCAAAGCTACACTTTTAAAGAGAAAATTTGGAGGAGATGTATATACATTTCACATGCATCAGTGATTCCGACAGATATACTACTCGAGTTTTTATACGTTTTGTAAATTTCATATTCCACTGAGACAATCGCTACAAATGTGTGGCCTAAATTTGGGAAATGTGTGCTTCTCGCTTGGATATTTACATGCGATGTGCTCACACATCGGGAAATCTGATTCATTCGTGTACAATAAAATGCTGTACATCCAAAGGCATTGCAAGGCATGCCGGGTAACAGCTAGTTATGTATAAAATGATACGTATAAGAGTACATATATGAGTACTATTTTTATTACAAATTTAATTTATTAATTTTGAATTTTTATTTTTTTATTATGGATTTTCCCATAGTACATCGCCTCATTCGTAATAAAAAATAGTATGAGCAACTCGTGTGGGTTGTAAATTGCACACTCGATCGTGTGCATTTGACAACCTCCCGCACTAGTTACACAATGTACCAACGGTGGGCAAATGCGGCTCTTTGTTGGGATAAGTGCAACTCTCATTGAAAATTTAAATCCGTTATAAGATATATAACCATATTAGTTTGAAATTAAATTCGAATTCTGTATTTAAGTATTACTATGTTGCTATTGTGTGGCTCTTTATGACATACGAAAAACCGGACTGCGGCTCTCATTATCCTAGTATGTGCCCACCCCTGCTGAATGTACTATTACAATTGTAGATCAGTAAATTGTACTGCATTGGTGTCATTTCATTTGAATGGCCTTGGTTTGCGGATATTTAAGAATTGTTTTTCTGTCCTTATCCGAAAATTATGTGATGAATTTTGTGTAATATTGCTTGTAAGTTGCAACCTTTTCGTTGACATTTAATACAGCTTTACGTTTAACAACCACATTGTGACATTTTCTCATCAGAACTTGAACTTACAGTCTGTTTTGACAAGAGTATTTCATATCTAAAACACAGTTCTTTGGACTTATTAAATGCCTTTATTTATAGAAAACTTATGACGTTTCGGACGTCTAATATAGTCGTCCGTTATCAAATACAGAATAATGTTCTAGCTGCAATACAGGTCTATTTATATAACTTGAAATGCCCCGAGGCGTGATAAATTAGACATATTCTGCGCAGTTGAAGGTCCTTGAGGTTGGAGAGGAGGGGGTTCCAGATGTTCTGGCATTCGATACTTGGTTTGCTGTAAACCCCTTCATTATGGTCGATAATTGCCGCTTCCACAAGTTTTCTTCTTTTCCAGTGCTGTTCTCGGTGAATAAGTCTAGCCAGTGACCATTGGATCCTATGTTGGTTGCTCCAAGCATGTTCAGCTATTCCCAACTTTGTTGTTTCCCCTCTCTGTGTGTGGACTTGATGTTCTTTGATCCTTACTTCCAGCGGGCGTTTTGTTTCCCCCACGTAAATTTCTCCACATTCACATGGTACTTTGTAAATCCCTTCTTTTTGGTGTGCCTCTTTAGTTCACTTGTGCTACAACGTCGAGAGCTGGTTATGGGGCGAAGGGGATATGCTTGGTTTGTGAATTTTCGGTAATCCGTAAAAGTGAGGTGGTTTGCTATAGTAAGGAGTCAATTTTGTTCTAATGTTAGCGACGATGCAATTCCGATATTTCTTTAGGTGTCTGTATATTTTGTTCTGCACATATTTTGTAGGGTCCTGTGGTAGTAGTCGGTATTTGCCTTTCTTTAGAATGTCCATGATCTTGTCCTTATATGTTTTCGAGTCCTTTACGACGGTAGCATTACCTTTGTCGGCTGGTAAGATCTTGATGGATTCGTCTTTTTTAAATTTACAAGAGCTTTCCTCTCCTCTTTGGATAAGTTTTGTTTGATGTTCGTTTTCTTTAGTAAAGAAAACGAAAATCAAGGTGAACAAAGATTTACTACTTTTCAAAATTGACAGTCACGAATTTTTAGTATTTTTAATCTTAATCGTTGAATATAATAATAAATTTTATTATTATTTATTTGTTTAAGTCTACAAATATCAACTTACATATGTCTGATTATTTAGCTATAATGTGAGCGTGCAATAAACCTCTTTTCCATATTTGTATCTGGTCTTTTCCGCGTACGATGTTTTTGTCTAGTGAATATGTTATATAATTGTAAGTGACAGAACAAATGATTCGGAGTCCTTGGTATATTTTTGTGATATAGTGTGGCAGCACAGACGAACTACATAAGTGATTTCCTAAATCATATCAACAACATAAGACCATCCATCAAGTTTAGCATGGAACTTGCAACAAATAAACAACTTCCGCTCCTGGATGTCATGGTTGACCATAGTGACGGTATTTTCAGGACATCAGTATACAGAAACCCACGCATACGGGACAATATCCAAACTTTGCATCCAATCATTCTGGAGAGACCAAACGCGGGATAATCGGCAGTTTATATAATCGAGCCAAAGCTCTATGTTTCGACCAACGAACCCTTGAGCATTTAATAAATCCAAAAAACTGGGTTTTAATCAACAACAATGTCTAAAAACTTTAAACAAACATTTCATACCTGTTACGACGACTTTGATTTTACTGTTTGTCTGTATTTTCCAGTGGCGTGCAGTCCATGGAAGCTGTGGAAGCGCCACTTCCCTTGTATTTTCTAAAATATAAATGCATATTCCGTGATTACCTACTTCTATATTTTAACGTACGAACTATTTAAAATGAATATTTTATTATATCTGAATTATGTATTTTATAAAAAAATTCTGTACTACATGTATGTTTCCTATTCGTATATTCCCCATGGAAGCGTTGTATTGTTAAATACGAGGTAGCTTCCACGGCGATAATACTTATACATGTCTTTACAGATCTATATTAAATTATAATTTTATTTATATTCAAAAATTCTATTAATTTTTTTTTCGAAACACCGTCAAGTTTACTTAAAATTTGTGTTAAGGTATTAGTTTTGTTTTTGTTCTAGATATAATGAATGTTTCGTAGGTAATAATATCAGTAAAATCAATAACGATAATAATATGCACTCTAAACTTATTAATATATATTTATATATTTATAATCTTTGTGGAAACACAGCTTCCCTATCAGTAAATGTCTCCGTACGCCACTGGTATTTTCACTATAGCTGGACGAGTAGCTGTTGCTTTTTTGACATCTACAATCATATTATTTTCATTGTGGGCACAACTACATGTAAATTAATCAATATTGGAATATTCATTTTTACAAAGGTTTAATCAAAAATAATTTCTTTTTTCTGCAAGCTTACTTAACAAACTTAATCGGAAGATAGTTAGTCCCTCATCTTCTTCAATTTTTGTGTTACTATTGCGAAAATTATAATCCTGAGGTTGAAAACCATTTGTTATATTTTCCTTAATAGCTGGTCCTTCAATATTTGCAAATATTTCGTATGAATAAGTCCCAATTGTTGGAACTACTTCCCGACATAACAAATATCGTGGTGGTGTTCTTTTCCTATAACACGGTAATTCAAATCTTTTGGATAACCAATAATCCCAGCTAATTCTCTCCATTGTTTTCGTCTGCAATAAATGAACAATAAAATGTAATCATTATCTTAACTGTTTTTTCACAATACTATATGCATACGGTGGTTTCATTGAATATTTTTAAAAAAATTATAATCTGAGTTTATTTGATTATTTTTACTTTAATTGTAATTAAATGCGTCACCAATTATATTTATTTTAGTGACTTCATTATAAATATACTTACATTATTAATTTTTTTTCATTCTGGTGTCTTGTAGAGCCTTTTACATAACAACGAACCATTTTTTGTATTTTAAACTATTAAATTATTAATTTTTCAACTATTGCTGCGCATACTAACCCAAGCTTAGGTGTCATATTTCAAAAAATTCTATCACCTTGTCGCCCCCGCAAAGGCCCACAACCTCAATAGTTGGCTGCCACAGACTCCAGATGTCACTTACAATTTTATTTCTGCTTCTCCTCTATCTTATACTCTTTGCCATGGACAACTATAGACCCCCACTCTCTTAGCCCGGCTACTCCCCGTTTTTTGCCTAAAACCCTAGTCAGAGGGTGCAAAAGACGTCTAAAGACATATGTAAAGAAATCTGTAATTAGATATTTGATGGTATGAAACACGACTAATCGTTGCTTTTGTTTTTTTTAATTCCAAAAAAAATATTTTTGATTACGTAACTAAAAATGCATATATTTTCTTTCAACTGCTTTATAGTTAATAACGTAATAATGCTAATGCGCAGGTATGACTTACCTGTAGAGTTAGCAACAATTGGCGTTCGCTGCCACCAGACTGTGATATTTTCAAGGGCACAGTCACACTTATCTTGTTAAATAAGTTTGAAAAACAAATTGAATTTTATGTGAATCTGAAAATTTAAAATTAATAAATTAGATTTTTATCAATTATTATTTACTAATAATAATAATGAAATACTAGAAAACAATATAAAACAATACGCGGAGATAAAACGTAAATTTTAAAAACTATTATACAAGGAAAATATTACTTGTTAATTCTATTATATAAAAATAAAACTCATAAAATTGCTAAATGTCATTTATCTTAAACCCTTGGTTTGTTCTTTCGAAATTCACTCGTCCTCAGCAACCCTCTATAGGACGACTCCTAATTACTGCAGGTTACTCCCTTTTATACTTTTAAGTAAGATGGCGTCAAAATTAGTCATTTTCGAGTCTTTCCCACGGTACGAGAAGAATCGTCTAGAAATTTGAAATCATATTTTTCAAGTGCTTAATTTATCGTTTATTTAGTCGATCGGACGTTATCTCTTGTTATTCAGATTTGGAAAGAAACCACCATGGGCGTATCATCCCTCCTTTTGAAAAGAATGAGTACACCTATCCCCCGATTTACACGGAAGATTGGTTCCGCACAAAATCGTGTAAAGTGAAATTTTGAATTTTGTTAGGTAAAATCGTCCAAAACGAAAAAAAGCTCAAAATGTCATCCAAGTATTCATTTTAATTTTTTTAAAACACAACAATATCAGAATATAAATGGTTAATTCAATTGCTATCATTACTACCATACAAAACTAGCAGTCCTTTCATCCGAATCGGTAAGATGTCAGTTTCATCGTTTGAGATTTTTTGAATCGATTCTGGTTCAGTTGTCGACGAACCAGGGAGAGTCTCAGATCGATGAGCCTTTGTAACGAAATCCGATATTAACAATTGCGTAGGTTTTTTCGCTAAATCCTTATAGACTTCCTCGTATTGACTTAACAATTTACTAAGATCCCGCTAGAATCGGAGACCCCGTTCAACGTTCGTATCATATTGCATAAAATCCATTTAGGCTTAGATGTTTTAGATTCCGCAGCCTTTTTAGCCCAGAATAATCAAATTTGTCATTGCCGTCCAAGTCCAATGTTTCAACAAATTCACACAATTCTTCTGGTAGCCGCCTTAGATTTGTGTTACGCAAAAATACCTCCCTCAAGCTTCTTAGACTTTTTAGAACACTGAAATCTGTCAGATCCTTATTACCACTTATATCTAATATCTTGAGCTTTCTGAGTTTGGACAAGGTATCTGGCACCTTTTGCATCTTGACATTGTATAAGCCTATGCTCTCAAGCATCGATAGCTTACATATCTCTTCATCTACCACTATACCTGGATTATTACTTAAATTTAGGGTTTCTAGCCATGTAAGTGTGTATACAATCTTTGGTATGCTCCTGAGACCCATACGTGACAGATCTAGCTTTCTTAGGGATTTCAAACTAGCGATGGTATAGGGTATGATGAGCTCTGCCTCAACTTCACTTTCACTAATTCTACAAAGAAGTCTGTATGGATTCTTGGAATACACGCCTAGTGACACGGGTGCCAGAGATAACTCACGCAGAGCTACCAGCTTGTGTAGCTCCTCAGATATCTCATGCAAATGTGGCAGCTCCAGACGTAGCTTTTCAAGGGTCTTGTTGGGCTTGTTTTCAAGCTTTTTGCCATCAGCTACCTTTATCATGCCTATATTTGTATTACAAATACTCAGCTCCTGAATATTGGGTAAGCTAAACAACCTCCCATTGAGCACGCTGATTGTACAGTTTGTGAATCTTACAGTCTTGATATGTTCCCCTTCACAGAATACAAACTGTGGTATTGTCCAGAAGGTGATATCAGTGAACTCTAGCACAGTGTTCTCTTTTTCATACAGCAACTGAGATAGAATACGTTTCATTTTAGGATGTTTGTCTTCGGGTGTCTTTAGTATGTAGTCAATAATGTATTCTTCCTCTATATTTCTTGCATTAGTCTCTAGATCGTGCATCTCGGGTTTTATGCACTGGGGCATGCACCTTCCATATACTTCATCGAGTGCTAAAAAAAGCAAGATTAGGTTTGCAAGTTTCGTTTTCATATTATAGGGTATTTTCCAGCGCTATATAATTTTTAAATAGGCACGTAATATAAGTTCAATTGCAATTTGCATTTATGAGACAGATTTAATTAACTTTTGTATGTGTAAGATAAGCACATCTGAAGTCTCAGCCATAAGACAAATATCATACGTCATTATTGTCATATGAGATAAATGCATTCACAATTCCTGCTATATGAGATAAGCACATTTGCGATTTTTGACACACATAAAATAAACATCATACGCCATCTTTGTTATGTAGAATAAAAATCACACGCCATCTTTGATATATATATAGTAAACACAATTGCAATTTATAACATATAAGATAAACATCGTATCATTTTTCTTATATCAAATACGTAGGTGTAAACAAAATGTCTATCATATAAACAGATATGATTCTGTTGCGAATCATCTAAATGAGTTAATTAGAACAAGATGCCCAAACAAATATAATTTGAATCAGCCGTGCAAAAGAATATAGTCCTAGCATGCATACTATGTGTAAGTTAGTTGCAAATGCCGTTTCAAACAACATAAAATCACAGGTCCACATCTCTAACTTACTACATACTATGTAATCCAAGAGTTACCACTTCACTCACTGTGTAGGCTCCCTGGCTGTAATTTACTTATGTAGCTTTAATATATCTTACACTCTAATATTTCTGCGGCCTTTCATAATTTTACGATTTGGCCCACACCGTAGTTACAGAAATCTTTGCACCTTAGCCTTAATATCCACAAATGTGGATCAGCCATTATACCTATCCTGTGGCACGTTATTTTCGTTTCTAGAGATATATAAAGTGCACTGACTCAGAATATTTGCCAGCTCCAAGTCTATATTCGCCTTACTAAGCTTATTCTCCTGTAGAAATCCTCTCAAGTCTCCCAATGCATTACAAAGATTCTTCACAGCTTCCACCTCTGTATATTCAGGCCGTATATAGTCCATACACTGATCTATTGCATGCAAGTAATTATCCAGACTACTAGCCACGCTGCTGTTTGTACTATCTACTGCAGCGCTCTGGTTGTTGAGTGCCCTAGTTTCTCTTCCTGCTTCCTCATTTACCATTCTCAGTAGTGTATCCGTACAGTTGATGATGTTAGCTATAATGTATGAATTTCCTTTATTTTCTAGATACGATCCATCCCAGAAGGCTTGTATCGTCATAAATAGCTCGGATAGTAAAATTGGTAAGTATGACATCAGCATACTCGGCCTACTGTTTTTCTATGTATAGGATGACCCCTTTTCTAGGGGGTTTGACAAATCATATCCTATTGGGTCTACGCGGGGTAGTTTACAACCAATCAGCTCTCTGCCTGCAATGTCCTTAACATACCCTTCAGGTATCTCACTGGGCATGATAGACCGTACACCAACTATCTTTCCATGTGATGTTTAACGTATAAGAAACATTGTATTCATCAATGTCCAGTGTAATTATCAACATTTTATTCTACACTGAAGCTACCAATATCCTATTTGACAGTGTTCTATAAGCTTCTACACATTCTTTTAGTTGATAGTGTTCTATGAGCTTCAATACATTCTTCTATTTGACATCGTAGCCATAAGACTACCCATCACTTGCACGACAGTATACAGTTAGGAAATATAGCCATCGCTTGCTTGATAGTATACTGTCAAAAAATACAGAGAAGATATGCTCAGCCTTGTAGCCCTCACGTATACACACAAAATGCCCTATGTCACACTACTCACATATCGACAAAACATCTCTTTCTATATTGCGCCCTTCACAGCCAAATCACTTCAACAGCCTAACCATCACAACTCCATCGTTTCCGTGCCCGTAGTAATCTTTCGCAATATGCAGCTTCCTGAACCCATGCTTAATGTAGAAGGCTATGGCTGCCGTGTTAGACTCTCTGACGTGTAACTGTACACGCCCAATGCCCTTCTTCTCCAATTATTCAAGTGCTATCCTCATCATTCCGCTTCCAACAGAAAGCCTCCTATATGGCTCGTCTACATATATCATATTCAAATATCCTGCATCCTCATCTATAGTGATGTCAATATACCCAACAAGGGAGGTGTATCTACACACGAAGAATGCGTTATCTACCATAATGTGCGTCTTGAAGGTTTCATGTAGGTAGCTTTCGCTATCTCTGGTCAGCTCATATATCTCATTAACATTAGTAAGCACTGCTTTCCGCACAGAAAAGCTAATCATCGAGGGCATGGAAAATGCCATCTTCGAGCTTATAGAAAATGTAATCTTCGAGGTTATGAGAGAAATGCAAAAACAGATCTGGTGTAATCATACCATTTTTATGGCTAGTATACGATGATATTCGTTTATAGCAGTAGAATTTCATGGCACCGCTTCGTCTACTGTGTATTCTGGCGTCTTTTAGTTTTCATAGCTCCTTGGTCATTTTGTTGCAATGTGTCTATCTAAATTAACGCTCAGCATACCAATTCATCTGGTACTACGGCCTGGACTTATCTGATGTGCATTGTATGCACAGTGCAATACTGACACTCACCTCGAAGCTGCATTATAGAGCTAGTCGGTAGTTCTCAAATCATAAAGGGACTTAGAAATCTACTTGATGAACAAGCAAATAATGCAAGGGTCTTGTTAAAGAAGAAAGTATTTTGATAATAAGAGCGCTATGATGTAGCAAGATATTAGGTGCAATTGGATAATTGACGAAGAGTGATGTAAGCCAGAGATGGCTGTAGAACGCTTTACATATCTCAAGGTAGTGGTTTGCGACTATATATCTTTCGTAAGCCTTCGAATTTTCTGCATACAAAACCTTCTACATTTCTTCGTGGCATATATACCGTGGATCACTCGTTTATATAATCACTCTTTTATATCTTAATGTGTGTCACTCTTATATATCCTCTTGCTATATAAATTCTGTGCATTCGTTTGGTAGCCTCACTGTGCAGGCATATGCTTCTAGTATGCAAGGATCAAAGCTTAGTGGATACAGTTGGAGTGCTTACCAGAAACAAGATTCTATTTTGAAATATTTTTGGAGGTTTATACCACTGGTGTAAGATATCCAAATATGCTAAAAATAACAAATTTAGCCATCCACCATCATAAGGATCAGCTTTCCAATCATATGTCAATTTTAGACATATCGATGGGAAGTTAATGAGTATCAAAACAAATAAATTTTTGTTTCATGGCCATAAAAGTGAGTATATGATAAAATGTACCAATATGGGCTGTATCACATGGATTGTGCATACCTGCAGGTAGTGTCATAAGAGTGGCGCAAACTTGCGTCAGATTGCCCTATCCTCTTTTTTCTAAATATCTAACCAAACTTCTTCTCTTACCTATTGCTTCTAATGATGCAGCATGATAATTTTTCCAAAATAGAACATTCTAGAACGCTCCAAAAAACTGGTCCGAATTATTTGACGCTAGGATTGCTGTGTAACAAGCAGCCCAGTTCTCACAAAATCCCATACTTCACGCCGTAGAGGAGGTTTTCAGGCATTATACCATGATATAATATGGATACAGCTAAACCTTCCTTGGCGTCAATGTTTATGCCTAAACTTCCCCGTCTAGAGTATTTGTTTGCAAACAAACTTAACAGCAATGCCGCGTTGTTTTATGCTTCTTTAATGGCAGCGTTTGATGTGTCTGCTCTAATTTGGTAATTTAAAACATTTTCTAAATTTAGATATTAAAATTAAATTCTTAACAGGAGGTAAACCATGAATAAGAAAGGCCATACTGAGTTTGTTGAAAAACTATACCAGATGCTAGACGACAAGGAATGCTCAGATTACATCAAGTGGTCTGACAATGGTAAGAGCTTTCTCATGATCAAACCGGTGGAGTTTTCTACTATTCTACAGCGCCATTTTAGACACAAGAATTTGAGCTCATTTGTAAGGCAGCTGAACAAATACGACTTCCACAAGGTAAAGAGCCAGGACAAACTTACTAGAGACAGTGGACCGCAGGTCTGGGAATTCGCGCATCCATACTTCCAGCGAAATAGAGAGGACCTACTTATTAGGATCAAGAGGAAAAGGTCCAGCAACGAGAAGAGTGTTACAAATGCCCCCGTTGTTCAGTTCCACGGCCTAGAAACCAATATGCTCTTCCAGGATCAGGTAATAAATACGATGAAGGCAGTTGCCAGATACTTCCAAATAATCACCGAGGATATAAGCGAGCTCAAGGCTCTAATCATGAAAGAAAGACGGGATACTGCACCCCGAATGGATGTACTCCTCGCCGAGGACAACTTGACCTGCTCTGTATACGCAATGTCTATCCTGAAGAGGCATAACTGCAATGTCACAGCTATCGAAGACTCAGAGCACATTTTCGAGGTAATGAAGAGCGAGAGCTTTGATCTAATAATCCTTATCACAAACCTCTCTAGGATCAAGAACATAATTAGAAATTTTAGAGCCATAAATGTTGTTACGCCCCTTATACTCGTTTCTGACAGACCTGCCAGAGAAGGGAGGAGCGACTTTCTGTCTATTGGGGCCAACGAGATGATTTACAAGCCGTATCCGCAGCTCATGCTTATTCAGCTATTGGATAGGTATGCGGGCCATAGAGATGGGCGTCAAATAAATTAATATACAAACGGCTACCTTAGTCAACGGGTAAGCAGCTAACACAGTCAATGGGTAAACTCAGAGCTAAATAGTTCAGTAAACAAACTCAGAGCTAACTTAGCCAGTAAAACAACTCAAAGCTAACGAAGTCAGTAAACAAGCAGTGTGTTGGATAAGTTTTAGGACAGAGTAGTTTAGCGTATGCGTTTATATCGATAGCCATCATATCAGCAAATATACAAATGATTGTTGGTGTATGTAGCCAGGAACTGGCGTCAAAGCTAGTCGAGCTGATCTACAAACTAGATTATGATTAAGCCATTATATTATCCCTGTAGTATCCAGGCAGTGACAGGCGTGAGTCTCTAATAAACGACTTAGTTTAATGCATTTCTCAGCTGTTCAATTTGTCTTAGAAGGATAGTGATGCAATCTCCCACCTACACTCAAAGCTATAAAATAATCTGTGCCATAAGAGCAGAAAGTGGTTACCTCTAAATTGACTAAATCTATTCATCTTCTTTCTGGTCCACGTCTATCTTTCACATGAGAATAACTCCACGAGAAGCTTGATTTTGTGCATAATGGTAACTCCAGAAGGAGCTTAATTACATGTAGCCATATACACACTGACAATCCATCAAAGAAGACTTATCTCATGTAACTCCAGTGCCAAAAATTAATAGCATCACTCTAATTCATAGACTAGAAACAATTATATTGATGTAGCCATCTACTGTCATAAAAAATGTGCTTGGACAAAACTAATATTAGCCTGACAGCCCGTTTGGTTTATTTCAACAACTAACATGAGCTGATGCATGAAAGGGGTTTATAGTAAGATAGACAGTTTATTTGCTCGATTGCAAAAATAGACATTCTCCAACAGTCGCTGTAATTCAGACCACATTCGCCCATCAACAAAATGGATCCGACTCCCGCGATATACTATCACATTACCGGTGCATAAGCTAACGTAAAAATATCGCTGATGACGCACGAATATATAAACTAGCGTATAAGTATTCTCGATAATAGATCAATGCAGAAGTAGAGTGTAAATATTCTCGATAATAGATCAATAAAGAAGCTAGCGTACAAACATCCTCAATTAATGCATGGTAAAACATCTAAAGTCTATAGTGAGGTATCAAAACTCACCCTCAAGATCAACCCAACCTTCTTTCTCGATGAGGACTAGGCTCTCATTAAGAGCTATCTGCTCCCTAAGACCACGTACCCCAGAAATCAAGCCATCCAAGATCTCCTTGTACTTAGGATGGTGGCTACACACCTCAATGTGTGCCTTTGCGAGACAAATAAACACTCGGCTACTAAGCACGTAGTCTCTCATATAATGCATGGATAAGGCATCAAGAACATTTCCAACGGATAGCGAATCAAGAAGATTCATATACGACTCCATATCACCGAAATCTATACGCTCCAGGATACAGAAAAACGAGCCATACGCTTCATCCATCTTCTTCTCAGACACCTTTATGCCCTCGGATGTCTTTATGCTCTCAAGCTTCTCCAGGCCCTGCAGAAACTCGTCGTACTTCTTCACGTTAGCAACATCCACCTCTCTAAGTAGCTCTTCTTCGCCACTGCTGCTCTCTTCTATAAATTCATACTCATTCATGGTGAACAGGGATATCGAGTAGTCTCCTGCACTGACCATATACTCGTTTATGTGGTCCTTGTCTAGCTTGACTATCTGCGTGTGAAGACACTTGAACTCAGTGAGCTTCTTATGCTTTTTGTAGTACTGTATGCCATTTCTCCCAAAAACAAACAAATCACTGGAAACAAACTCTGCATTCCTGGTATCTCCAACAAACGATTTTCTGCACTCACCATACTTAACACCCCAGAGTTTCACTAGCTTATCTGCTCCACAGCTGAGCAGCTTGTCTTCTCTGATTGTTATGTACCTGGCTGGCAGACTGTGGCCATAGAGCGTAACCTTGAGATCATACGAGGGGCCATAGAGGTATATCTTGCTGTTCATTAGAGATACAGCTAAATATTCTCGTGAAGTGCATATGCACACCACAGGCTCCTCGAATAAAATGAGCGGCTCATCAATATTTGCTAGACTAGATACTCTGTTTCCTGCACCTACTAAAATGCTTCCAAGCCCCATGGATTGTATTTTTGCTTGTAGATCATTATAAATCTCTGTGCCACACATTCTTTTTTGTAAGCCATCAGAAATCTCCGTACTATTTGCCCCAGTAGCTCGTATAGAAGGTGCATTGTGCACTCCTCCTGCTGCAGACTCACTTATCAAAGTTTCCTCAGGACCAGATAACTGGCTGACACACAAATCTACTATCTTATCAGACGAAATCTCTATAGCCATCTCATAGCTTAGGAAATTGTATACCTGAGCACCCAGCAGCGTACCAATAACAGCATAGTCCCCCAAGACACATAAACACGTCGCACCTTCGACATATACAATCCCAATCTTAATTAATTCATTTCCATCTCGCAGCCAGATAATAAGTGAATCACCAGAGAGCGACAAGACCTTATCGCTCAGGGTTTCCAATGCTATAATTTGGCTTTTGTGGTATCCAAATTCAAAGGAAAATGTGGCCAGGGAGTTGTTCTTGGTGAGAAACACTAGATTTCTGTTAGGATCTATGGCAAAGTTGGTATAGTCTGGTGATGCAGCAACGGTCTCGTGGTGTCTAAGGGTAATAGGAAAATCAGCGTCATCCTGATCTTCATTAGAATTCTTCTGATATTCCCTGGCGTCCTTGTATGTTTTTTTACTGTTTTTGTGATCTCCATTGACGTTCTCCCAATACTCCTTAATGCTCTCATGATGCTCTCTGGCACCTTCGTAATCTTTCTTGGAGCTTTTCTGATACTCTCTGGCATCTTCGTAATCTTTTTTACCATCCTTGTAATCCTTCTTACTGTCCTTTTGATCTTCCTTTTCCATAGTATATGTGTGTATCTTCTTCTTTGTTTGTATAACAATAAAGTTTCCTAGCTGCTTGACATTCCTGAGATTCTTAAATGTATCCCAGGGCTTACTAACTTTGCTCCGAGTATTATAAATCACTGACTTACCATCCTTGAGGAACACAAGGGCTATGTCGCCTTCAACGACTACGTTCAGTATGGCTGTGTCAAACACGTGGGATAAAACCAAGCTCTCTTCGTCTATCTTCCACATCTTAATGCTGTTATCATTGCATATGACAAAGATTCTCCCGTTATCACATACCAAACCGCTTATGGACATTTTATTTCCCTTGTACCATATTTTCACTCTTTCTTCTATTCTGTCATACAAAATAACCGACCCATCTGCGGATGCTGAAACTATCAAATTCCCAATTCGCCCTATCCCCACCACTTTCCGTGTATGTGGCCTGTAGCTTACATCCTCCTCATTACTCCCCGAGCACCTAATTATCCCATTCTCAAATCCAATTACTCCATCTGCAAATGTAGAGATATTGTACTTATACGTTTTCACATCGACGATATCCTGCTGTCGTATGGACCACACAGTGAGCTTGTTGTTCACACTTATGGTCATGTAGTTCTTGTCTGAGACTATGTGGCTGTTTCTGGTACATATTTGGCCTACAGAGCATTTCAGTGTGTAGTCTGGAACAAAGTCATCGTCCATTAACGGTAAAAAAAACCACTGAAATTAAGTTAGAGAAGTGAACGTCTAGCTGTAAATGTATGGCTGTGAAAGTAGTACTGTAAGAGCATTGATGTAAATGTATGACTGTGAGCTTATGGAGGTAGTTCTATGAAAAGGATGGATCCTGGAATGCTACAATATTCAAATGTCATAGCACTGAACCAGTAGAATATAAGACGATTATACACTACAACTGGCAATGGGGTATAATACCCATTGTAAAATAACTATACTTAGCTGTGTATTAATGCTATAATTGGCTCAAGCAACAAATGGATACCTACAAATTCAGATTTATTGAAAAAAATATTTGACAAAAGACTTGTGCAGTGGACTGGAAACAAACTCTGCTGTGCATATATGCCATGCCTACTCTTTGTTCGCTGATTTATATCTCTTATACAGCTGTTTAAATCCGTTGCTACTGATCTTCGTGTATCCACTACTCTCCTTGCACCTCTCCAGTAATTGTTGAATGAGTACTTTATACCTCTCTATTGCAAACTTGTACGACTCTATCTTCTCGTCAATCTCTGATAATTTGGCCTCTGAAACGTCCATAAGATCTATTTTCTCTAGAATAAGTTCGTCGCTAATTTCGTTTATTTTCATTGTGCTAGAAGGATAAAAATTATGTTGGAAAGAGGTTTAATACAATATCTAGGCCCTACGCAGTTTTATACAGTCTGGCATATCGAAGGATGGCTATAGCAGGCAGTATTGTAGCATCTACACAGTTCATGTGGCTTTAGATTACCTCTGCGTACAATTTGAAGATGCTTTACTAATTTCCTATCAATTTTTACCCCAATGGAGCATCAAGAGGAGCAGAAGCTGTTTGTTTATTTGTGCCTAAACTGTAAAACTAGGAGGGAGCTGAGACTAAGGGATGCAATCCGCTGCACTGACTGTGGTAATAGGATTCTCCGGAAAATAAGTTCTGATGGGTACATACAACTTGAAGCTAGATGAGTTGGATTACGGTGGCAGCTGGTTTTGATAAATTACATTGATGTATTTTTTGTGTTTTTAGATTTGAATGTCTGATTTTCTATCTTTTACCTTCACTTGTTCGTATATCGCTTTTCATTTCTCTATACCCTTCAGCTGTATTCGTTATAAAGTCATATTTGTCACCCAGTTATGTATAGACCTATATTTACCCTCTAATTATGTACAGCCTACAGTCATATTTATCCTACAGCTGTATGTAGCCTCTAACTATGTATATTCCCCAGCCTTGTGTATGGCCTACAGCGATATGTGTGTCCAGTTTATCGCTCTTCTTAGAATATTTTAGCTATCATTCACTGCTCTAAAAATAGCTTTTTATTCGCTCAGAAGAATGTGCAGCAAGTCAATATCATCATGAGAAGCTGCGATCGCATAGCACCCATATATTCTTTGCAGATCAATGCTCCACCTCTCCTTAGACACAGCAAAAATGGTTATTCCTGTAATCGTGACCATGCACTTTACAAAAAGACCACTCATCTCAAAGTACTCGAGGCACTCGCCATATGTTGACGACGCTACGCTTTGGAGCCCATTGATCACGCTGATGACCATGGGGTCCACAGGACTACTCTCGAAGATTTTTGTGTTGTCCTTGTATATTCCTATTGATTTATCCATATAGGACCTGGAAAAATACAAAAATAAAATGTACACAAGACTGGAATGAGTGATAAAACAATAAAAGGCTATATGGACAGATATGCTGGCATCATAAGATATATTTATACGAAATGGGTATACTTTGTTTCGCAAGGATGAAATGTCATTAGCTGTAGATGTACCATGCATTCCTCCTTGGTGTCTGATTGGTTTTTGCATGATCGATCGGTATTTTATGCGTCACGATATTTTTCCTACAAGAATAAGACTGTAAAGATCACAAGATGCCATAGAAAATAAATCATTACTATATGTTGGAGCTGTAAGAAAATAAACCATGATTATATTTTTGGATATAAAATACTGTAACACAAATATGTATATATGGTTGTAAAGATTAACATGTACATATTCCGCTTTGGATGCACTGATAATCTCATATGGAAAACTTGACATCCATATTGATGCAAAATGAAGTACTAAACCTTAATTAGGATTTTGTACTTCACAGGACATGGCTCTGCACACATTTGATGATGCTAAAATCAGCATTTTGATCACCAAAAAATTGTATGACGTCATACTATGATCAAAAGCCCGAAAAGAATGAAAATTTTATTCGTCAATCAGTTAGAATTGCTGTAGATATAAGCTTTCCTGTTACAGCCCTCAATAGCAATTTACCTAAAAGAGCCGTTGTAAAATTTTTACATCTTATAGATGATATAAAGAGCCGTACACCTGTACCACTTGTTTACATCCCAATTAATCCTATTGGAGGCATATTACATATAGAATAAATTACGACGCGTGTCATTAAATATGTCTGTGCTTTCTATACATCTTGTGTGTCTCATCCTACACCCTATTGATCTTATTTTCCTTTAACGAGTAATTGATATCAACAGCTTCGCTTTGCAGAATGCAAATAGTGCTTTTATGGTAATCAAGTTTTCTATTTATGGAGAAGCGTAATAACATACGCCAACTTTCGTTACAGAATAAAAAGGGGTACATCTATTTAGTGTGATCCTTAAATCCTATATTATACTACACACCCATCAATTCACCTATGACCGCCCTATTATTAACCCGCATATAGTAATATTAAGTATATTACAGCACCATCCAAGCACCTCATTCTCCTTTATACTAAGGGATATGTGGTGTGAGTGCTGTGTTTTAATTTAGCTTTAATAGAATAATGAAAACCACAAATTAGATTAAAAAATAAATTTAAGTAAGGAATTGAACCCCCTTTTAGAGAGATGAGTGATAGTCGTAAGAACAACCAAAATGATTGTGGGACTGGATATCCACCTAACCCACAAGGTGCATACAATAGATCATCATATACAGGAAATGAAAATATACCTGATAATTATGGATTTGGCCCTTGGCAGCCTAACATGAATTACAACTTTGATCAATTTAACTATTATCAGCAACCGCAGCCTTACTATCAGAAACAGGAATCGCCTTTTATATCAGATCACTTTCCTGAGAATGAATTTTCAGGTGTGAAAATTATGAGTGGTGGGAAGAAGAAGATCAAACTAGAGTATATTCAGGGGAAGAATAAGCGGAGCGTAACGTTCAGCAAGAGGAAGAAGGGGATTATGAAGAAGGCATACGAGCTAAACATCCTCACTGGGACTGAGATACTCCTCCTTGTTGCGAGCGAAAGTGGCCATGTATATACTTTCGCCACCCCCAAGCTTAAGCCTATTATAAGCAAACACGAGCATATCATTCAAAGCTGTCTCAACGAGGCTCCAGTTATTGAGAAGCTGGAGAAGAAGTACGAGACGAAGCCCGTTGATAACAACTCAGAGTATTATAGGAAGTATGAGCGGTATTATAGCTCTGAGAACGACGATAACTGACGGATTGATGGATATCAATTTTGATTGGTTGAGGTATTTCACATAAATTAAATTAGGCCTGTTTTTATATTTTGAGTTATATTAAAGGTGATAGAGAGTTATTTTCCTCGGAAATTCATGAAGTCTCTAGGAAATTCATTGAGGCTAATTGAGTGAGGGCAAGCACCAAGCATATTATGCTTACTCCCAAGCTTCTCATTAGCTTCTTATCCTGCTAACTAGTGAAATGTTTATTGACATTTATCTTGCTAAGCACCGAGATAGTCATTAGTTTCGTATGCACTTTGTTATCTAGATAGTCTTATTGCCTCATTATATACTTTGTCGCTGAGTAGGTGTATCCTCTAGTATGCTGATATTTTCTCCTTCTGCTTGTAAACTCATTGGTAAGCATAGATTTGTTTGTTTGTTTCTCAGGCGCATCATTGTGGTATCAAGTTTGTTTGCTTCTTGTGATCGACTGGTTCCTGATAATAGCCTTAGGATCACTAGGTAATGTCTGATTTATGCTTAACTTATTGACTACTAACTCTGATAGATATACTCAGTGACGAAGAAATTCTAATCATCCCACCGAATCCCACAAACAGTCATTGGAATATACGCCTGTGGCTGATAACCAGGTAGGTTCATTAGAATAGGCATACCTGCAGGTACGCACGATACGTCTACTAAAGCATGTACGCGCTTCACTATAGTTCAGTTGAATGGCATTTACATAGCTAAATTAAAAATAGACATGCTGGAGAGACTGATTTGATATATACTGGAGAGACTGATTTGATATATACTGGAAGGACTGATTTGATATGTACTGGAAAGACTAATATGGAAAGGTGCCATAAAACCCATTCTCATACAATATTAGGCCTATACAGCATCAAAGTAGGTGGGATGTTGCAAGATTTTTTAGAAACTTAAAAGGATTTTATTCAAAACACGTTGCACCACGGAGTGTATAGAGCAGAGATTTTCAGTGGTGCCTTAGCCCATGGTATTGTATCACGCTCAACATAATATTATAATCCTTACAATATGGCTTATAGCCTCTGTACTATGTACAGCTGTCTATCCACTAATAGCCTAATTAAACACACAGGTACACTATGGATACCAACTCCACCGTATATGTCTTTATCAGGGGCCCATCACATATGCTTATTGACTACACTGCACTAATACGCATCTCCAGTAAGGTTGATCACGATCTCTGTGCAATAAATAATCTAATATCAGTGAATTCCTGATTAGCACAGAGTGCTTATTCCTGGCATCTATAAAATAGGAATGATGGGAATATCCAGGTACTGAAGGTCCAATTACTTATATTTGTATTTGTAATCCAAAAAGCCTTTATTATTTTTCTCTAAAATGCTGATGGAATAAAGGAAGTGATGTTCTAAAGCTTAAGGTTTTGTTGATTTTCACAGGGAGCAACAGACCACAGTATAGAGGTCTGTAAAATATCCGGAGGAGTGTGTATGGGTGTGACAGGTGAATATGTAGCAGATGGAAGATACAATAGATGTAATCTTTTCCAATCATATGGGCTTATTTTATCTCAGTGTATAGCAATAGATGAAAGATATAACGGTGAGGGCATAATAGATAGAAGATAGAGTAGATGGAAGTGTTACTTTAACAAGTTTATTAATACGACCTTTTCGACGTTTAAGACTCAACTCTACGCTGTATTAGAATTGATTATAAGAATAGATGGAAGATATAGTAGACAAATGGTATAATAGACGAAAAGTGTATTAGTGTGACACATAGACTGTATGAAGGATGTGACAGATGGAAGATATATGGATGAGAAGCTGCATAGGTGTACCACATAGAGACTTTGTGAATCGTATAGTGCTGAAGCACCAAGTATTCATTTGCACAAGATTCCGATTTCATTTTACAAGCAACAATGCCAGAGATGGCCTGGCCTGGCAGAGGACGTCTCTATAAAAGAGTGACTAAGGAGGGTGAAGGATATTATGAGGCTGGAGGATATCTAAGGAGGGTGAAGGATACCTAGGAGGTGGATATAATGAGGAAAGAGAATCTCTAGGATGATCAAGAATTATCGGGGAGAATGCCCAAGAGGATCAAGGATGAGCAAGGAGGACAGAAGTATCCAAACCTGTAGATGTTAAAGAATGATTACTTTGGGCGTACCGAAGGAGGAGTATTTTCAACATTCAGGTTTGTGGATTCACTGCTGGTAAGCAGCTTTGTGCCCTTATAGTCTTATTAGTTACCTTCAAACCACCTCTACATTTCTCCACTGACAGTGCTGTAGCTGCTCTTCTGTGTTTCCACTGACTTTGTGCAACTCTCTTTCTGCACAGCATATCGTTTTGGCCACTACAAATCACCAAATTTGGTGATAATTAATATCACTTGAATTAATTAACTTGCTTGGTAGCTTCACCATATGAGCAGGCAGACAGGCCTTCTTCAGGTAAATAAGAAGTAGGTCGATTTAAGTCTAATGTCTTATACGAGTTAATCAAACAGCATCATATATTAATTGCCTAATTCGCATTTCTAGACGTAAATTGATTAAATCAGTATTACCAGCAAAGCTGATCGGGAAATCATATAAAGCGTATAAGCACTATTAAATGACAGTCATACCTAGCCTTGGGCTTCTGAGGCACCACATGAAGTCATATTGTTCACTGCGTGGTATAATAAGTCTAACTGCTGATACACAGCTGTGCCCTATGCGTCTGGAGATTTTCATCTATATTATTGCTGTGATATAAACCAATATTCTGACAATGCAGTGGGTTATAAGTGTCAACATAAGTAAGTGCTTAGACTGTCAGTATAGATGAGTGCTACTATAACCTTACTGCTTAGATTACACTATAACCTCACTGTTTAGATTACAACCTAGACTAAATGCATAGACGAATAACAAATGCCTTAGACTCCAATCATAAGCAACACCCACACATACACCCTATCCACCCTCCTAGCATTGATTAGTCTCACCCGACCAACTCCAGAACAACAAATCCATTTGACTTAAAAAAAACAAATATTTTTGTACCTATGATTCCACCAGAAGAACGTAAACGAATCCTCGACCAGTTGTTTCAGACACTCAGGGCATCAAAGATCTTCGGCGCAATAGCGCCGATGGAAATAAAGCAGGCTGCTGTGCAGTCAGAGAAGCGTGCTTACACAGAGTGCAAGTCGATAGCTGAGTATATGCAGGCAATACAAAATATGTTCTACAGGATAGAGATGGCAGGTCAGGCTAGGAATAATGGGTTTATGGCGTGTAAAACTGCGCCAGAGATGCGACAGGAGAAGCCTGAGAGTAGTGCTAGGGGGGCCAGGTCTGAGGACCTGAGGGTAAAGAGGCGAGAGTTTGTTGGTGAAACAAATTCCTTTGTTAATGCGCATGAAAGCGACAAATTTGTTTCGACAAACAAGAACTTTTTTGTTAACTCAGAGAGCTCTTACAAGGCCCAAGGCAATGCCTCCGGTGTGAAAGACCACGGGGCTTCGTCTGCAGCACCTGGTGCCTACGCCCCTCGGGGCCATGGCCAGCAGAGTAAAGTGTACGAGAAGCTGGATTTCGAGGCACTGGATCGTTATACATCACCGCTCTCATATTCTATGTATACGGCTCAAGACGTTAACTCTCAACCAGTGTACCAGAAGAGTAGTCGCATGCTCTCAACCAGGCCATACAGCACACAGGAGATGGTGATCAAGCCGCTCTCCAGGATGCCCAGGCAAACAAACAATTCTCTCCCCGAGAATTCTGTTTTTTTTAATCAAAAGACTAATAAGGATAAATTCCATGGAAGGAGGGGCGAAGCCCCCTATTCTCAAGCATACGAGAGGCGTAGCAGCGACACGAGTATCAATAAAGTGGAAGCAGGAGTGTCTACGAATTACAGTGGTGCTATGTGGAGTCAACCTGTTGACCCGTATGGGAGTATGATGAGAGGTCAAAATACTAATCGCGCTGTTAATGGTCAAAGTAGTCATCTAATTGGCAATCAAAGTGGTCATCTAATTGGTAACCAAAGTAGTCAGATCAATCAATATGCTAGAGACCAAAATGTATATACTGGGCGAGATCACAATAATCATATGTCAGTCGATCAAAATGGCCGCATGCCAGTCGACCAAAATATGAGCAGACAGCGGAACGGCAGTCTAAAGAGCGAGACAGATCAGAGCTAAGAAAGTGCCCACAGAACGATCCGCTCAGATATGCACAGACCAGAGTACCTGAGCAATTACAATAGCACCGCTAAAATCTTAGCTCCCACAAATGACGCCTCTCAGAATATCAGAAGGAGTGAGTCAGTGCAAACAAATTACAGAGATGAGAAGAGGAGCAGTGATAAGGCTCACAGGGCAGCCTCAATCGACGATGTGCCTAGACACGCTGCTACTGCTGCGAGGCGACAGGCACAGCGGAGTGCAGGGGATATCGGAAGGAAGATGGGGCTGGTAGAGCCATTATCAAGCCCCTTCCAGAATACGATTAGGGCTGACTACAAAGGCAGTTATCCTTACAAGGCACAGTCATTCCTCCAGCCAGGGACAGAGGCTGCTCCTCAAAATATCACTCAGGGCACTGGGGCGTTCCAGAATTACGACCACAGAGGGTTTGCATTGTTCCAGAGGAAGGAGCCCCATGGTGTGCCATACACTGGCGTGAATACGCTTAATAGAGGTGTGCCTGGTTTCAGCAGCTTCATGATGAATAGCAGGCTTGGCTATGGTGGTGGCAGGGATAGCTATGTAGTCAATAAAGATAGTTATGGAGGGAGTAAAGATGGCTACATGCCAGGTGATATGCCTGGCCGTGGGGCATTCAACAAGTTTGTATACGAGGATAAAGATCATAAAAGCACCGTGAGGCCCTATAACGAGTCAAGGTTTAGGATGCCCAGCAGCCAGAGAGGCAATCCACAGCATGGAGTGAGCCCTACGGTGAGCGACACTGATGGAGCTCGAGGTCGAGCTATAAGCGGTTCTAGCTTCAAGTTTCTAGACGATATGCAGTCAAGGGGTCTGATCAGTGGAGATCCTAGAAGTCTTATTATTGGCACTGTGCCTCTCAATAGTGGAGATCAGAGGCCCCGTGGCACCGTTCAAAGAGAGTCTACTCCATATAATGCCAGTCCAGTGGAATATAAAGCCACGCTAACCAACAATAAGCCTGCCGTAGAATACAACCCCACCACTCACGTGGAGTATAAAACCATGCTAGGGAAACCCACTGGAGACGCTAGGCAGTATATTCGACCCCCACAGATCTTCCACTCAATGAACAACTCACAGATTTTCCACCCAATGAACACTTCACAGCCCAGCAGCTATCTAAGAGATGGATGCCCCATGAGGGATCAGAAGCCTCACTCATTCACAGGTCTATACAATCGAATGGGTCTGGGGCATAGCAGCACCATGAGGCAGAGGAGTGACGAGGCTAGGAAGGGCTTTGAAGCGAGTGGTATGCATGACAGTGCATTTGTGGGTGCGTGTTCTAAGGCCCAGTATCGCCAGAATGGCAATCCACGAGCTACTGAGCGGGTGGGGGACAAGCAACAAATTGAGCACCAACAAATTAATGAGCATAAACGAGTGAGTGAGCATCAACAAGCTGAGCACCAAGAAATGAATGATCGACGACAAAATGCCAATCTAAGGGTGAGTGAACACCAACAAGCTGAGAACCAACAAATGAATGAGCATAAACGAGTGAGTGAACACCGAAAAACGAGTGACAACAGGCAGTCAAATAATCAGCATCTAAACCATCACATGCCAAATAATCAACACTTGGCTGAGCCAGTAGGCTCCTCAAAGGAGCATCCTTGTGAAGACAAGAATGATATGCTGTTGTTTGAGACTGTCAGAAGGAGCTTATTTCCAGAGCACGAGGAAGGCTTGATGAAGAAAGCCTCTAATAAGCAGGATTCCGGTAAGGACTCTGCTATGCAGGGTCATGAGGATTCTGAGCGGAGCTCTAGAAGGGATTTTAGTGTTCAGAGCCATGATGACTCCTGTCAGAGGCCTCGATGCCTTTCTGATGAGGGAGTTAGCTCGCTGGGCCTTGGCCGTGAATCTAGTCTGTATGGCTCTAAGACCTCGAATGACCTCTGCAATGGCGCTGGGTCACGAAGGATGGGTTTATACGGCTATCCTAGTAGCCAGCAAGTGGAGTATGGCAGGCGGGTGGAGTATGAGAATAAAATGGGGTATGGCAGGCAGAGTGAGTATGCTCAACAAGGTGGGTATGAGAATAAAATGAGTATAACCAGAAAGCCGAGTATGGCAGGCAGAGTGAGTATCTAGGTAGCCATAGAAGTGATTATGCGAATGGTCAGCGGAGTGAGAATGAAAGAGAATACTCACATAAAGCAGAGCATGTAAGTCCACAGCGAGCAAGCTACTCACAGACCCCACCCGTGCCCAAGTCTAACAAAGCAGAGTATCGACACCCGAACACTCCCCAGGCCTCTTATGGCCCGATGAAATATAGCCACGAGGAGATGCATAAAAGGCTGGATATGGCTGCTGAGCCATCAGAGTACAGGGGGCAGAGTAACTTGTCGTTGAATGATATACCTCAGTCAATGAGCAATATACCTCAGTCAATGAGCAATGTGTTTCAACCCACAAATAATATACCTCAGTCCACAAATAGCGCATCAATGAATACTCAAATGAGATCAGGGAATAATACACCTCTACAGATGAGCAGCACACCTGCCCAACTTCCCCCAATGAATACTCAACTGCTGCAATGTGAAATTGCTAGCCCTCTAGACACTCCTCGGGTGAACATCCCCAAGGCCCTTCAGGAGCACAGCCTCGGCAACTTAAAGCTGTACATTAAGAAGTCGGGACCCCAGAGCTCTGGGGAGGCTGATCAGAGCCCCGAGGAGCTGCTCCGCCTGGAGATCCAGAACTATCTGTCATCCGTTGACCTACGTCTCATCGCCCTGGGGGACTCAGAGGCCTCTGAGCATTCCAGGCTCCTTGCTGTGGCTGTGGATGCTTTGCACAGGGCGTCTAAGATTTATGCTGAGTACTCCGTGTACATCTGTAATCATACTAGTCACATTACAGGAGGTTATACTGGGGATACTCATATTGTAGATAATCATATTGTAAATGCTAGTACTGTAAATAACCATAGTGAGGACGGTCAATCTGCGCTCATCAGTGCTCAATCCTTGCATAAAAACACCCACTCAATGAATACCCACTCAGTGAAAACTCAGATTTATGCTGAGCTTAGCCCCCTGGCCGAGGACTTCCTAAGGCTAAAGGACCTCATCGACAGACAGTCACAATATGCACACTACAAGGCCTACTTCCTCAGCCATAGGCTTCTCGCCCATATAACTGACCGTTTACGGTCTATGGCCGTGGATATGAGATATTTGATGGACAGAGAGGGGTATAGGAGGACCGGATGGGCAGAGAGGCTTCGTGCTGTGTTTAACAGGTTCAAGGAGCGTAGGTACAGAGACGTGGGCTTTGTCTGTGAATTGTCGCTTGGTGGGTAGGCCACATGGGGGTATAATAGGGCATATGACACGTTTTATTACCCATGGCTTCTATCAATATTACTGACAGCATGTATACTATCAACTTAGGCGTCAGCAGATTGTTGCTGAAGACAGACTTGTGAGGCTATACACTTTGCTCACCCTCATGAGTCTATTATCCCCACGGGTCCATTATATACGCACACGATATCCTCTGGATCTCCTCTGGCAGCCTCATTCATGGCACATCCATTTATGTGTGCTAAATTGTCATCCGTTGGATTAATCTGTGATATTCTGTGCTATACTTGAGCTCATCGAATCCTTTTCTGCATGTAGGCTGTGATATGTGCACTACAATGTGAGGATAGCTGTAGTATATACACCGCAATGTGAGTGCAGCGACACTTACAGTACAATATATGCACCGTAGCATATACACTAATAAAGCGTACACTAAATATGTGGGCTGTGATACTCCAATAACATACACACTACAGTACATGCACTGAAAGTTTGGAGCAAATAACTACACCACAGGCAGTATATAAATAATAAACACACTATAGTTAATTTTACGTCTCTATGAGCACGCCGTAGACAATCTAACTCCCCTACGAGGCTACTAAAGAGGCAAAAGATTTTTATTTTTCTACAACACAGCCGTCAGGCCGTAGGATTATATGCTGTGGTTAACAGTTATACACTGTGATTATTGCATATTCATTATCGACTGTGATTGTATGATTATGGATTCTCTTTATGCATGGCGCTCATCAAGCTACAGACCGCTTTATTATTCCCTAATACATTCAGTTAACTAGCTTATCCTTCTGCTAAGCTCATATTCTATCTGCTCAGTTCTCGTATTCCATCCTCTTAACCTATTTTATCCTTCATATTGCTTACCTGTCTCCTCCTCATCTACACTCATACAAACAGTCATGACAGCTCCATCCAAACATCGCCCATCAACCTTGCTGACAGCATTCAGCGCCTCGTCGCTCTTCATATACGTCGCAGTCGCATACCCCTCCTCCATCTTCACCACACACTTCCCGAACTTCCTAAACACATCATGGAGGTACTCCTTATCCATCCGTGGACTAATCCCAGTGATACGTAGCACTGTACGCTCTCCAGCACGGTGCAGATATATCTTCTTCCCAAAGAGCTTCGTGTTATCGAGCGCCTTCAGCGTGTACTCCATGTCAGCGCGGTCTTTGTAGTCGACGAAGGCGTAGCCTTTCTCCTGATTGTAGTAGATGCGCTGTACAGGGGATACCTGGGCAAGGAGCTCGTAGAGAACGTGTTTGGTGGTTCGTATTGGGATGTTGGTTATGAAAATTGTATTGTCATCCATTGAGGGTGCGCATAAATGAGAATAAACAAATTTCTGTGCGTAAATGAGAACAAACAAACTGTGTAGATGGAAATATGTACAATATATGCATAACATCGGTGTATGTTAAGAATCAGCAAATTATGCGCTTGCACATAAGACGGAGGACAAACTCAGTGTAACTACAGAATAGCGGCCCAGAATAAGCATGGATGGAGATCAGCTTCTATGATCTATAAGGCAATCGTAATTAATTAACTGTTATATAAAATGCTTTATGCACGGTAGAATAACTTGCACAACAAATTGTATAAAATTGCAATTGCGCATAAAAGATCATTGATAATTCAACAGCAACAATAAGTGTATCGACAGTAAATTAACTGATGCGACAAAATACTGCAGCAATAAATATTGCAAATATAAGGAAACTACAACTTCGAGTCTGTGTGTATATATATCATGGCCCACACAATCAATAAAATGTATTAGCACATTTCATGCATCCCCAGGCCCTGTCTGACCCACTTGTATGCTACTAAGTAAGACGTATAATCTTTTGAAAGTATTTCGTAGGCTATAGCTGGGAGCCAATGAATGCATCTGTTATTCAATACATTGAGCTTCTCAGCTCCCAGGTCAGATGGCCCAGTGGTCTAAGGCGCTGGCTTAAGGTGCCAGTCTCTTCGGAGGCGCGGGTTCAAATCCCGCTCTGGCCATTTTTTGTCCTGTGAAGAGAGGGGCTAGAATATCAAACGCTCTATCGTGCTGCATGTTGGTTCATATCATAGCCCATGTGCTTCATCTATATTTATCGTATACCTTCTAACTTTCTTTCCATCTACACTAATCTAAGCACAACATTCAGCTATCTGTCTATCTCCTACTTACCCTCTAACTCTCTATCCAATTCCTACCTATCCATATAACTTATTTGATCTATATCTCCTAATTATCCATATAATCTGCTTAATCTATATCTCCTAATTATCCATCATCTACATACACTCGCTAAATCCCCCAGGCACTTCAAAATTTTCATTCCCTATTTGTTTATGAAGTGCAGTAGAACCTGCGACAACGCGCTCAGGAAAACACTCCCCTCCTCCATCTCACAGACCATACGGGCCTTTTTCAAGGACCCATCTCTCATAAACAGAAACCCCCAGGTTCTCCAGTCCTTCTATACCTATCTCTCGTCGAAGTACAGGATATCCTGCGAGACGGGGATGATCTTCGTGGAAAGGCTGGTTGCAGAGGAGCTCAAGCGGTAAGTGAAGTATAATTTAAGTTATTATCTGTTTTATGACAGCAACTCATCAAGTAATATAGACTTAGTGGATAAAAACGTAGAAGATCCAGCGTATAAAAACACAGGGGACCCAGTGTATCCAGATTCAATGGGTCTCACGGCAAATATTGAAGAAGACTCAGTGGATAAGAACGTAGGATAATCCAGCAGGCACAAGAAGGTAGAAGAGTCCACTGGACAGAAGGAGGTAGGAAACTCAGTGGACAAAAACATAGAAGACTCAGTGGATAAGAATGTAGTAGAGCCTACTAAGCACAAGGAGATAGAAGAACACACGGCACGTGAAAATACAATGCATGAAAACAACAAACTCACAAAGCATGAAAGCAAAACAAATACTGAAATGAGTGATAGCACGATGGATACTACGCTGTTCATCGACAGAACACGGAGCAACTTCATTGACGAGAAGGTGAGGCTTTACAGATGGCTCGAGCCTAGGCACCTGGACATCCACGATACATGCTGGGGCCAGTGCATGGAGGCGTTCCGGAGTGTGGGCGACTACACTGCCCCGACAGAGAAGCTCGTCTGTGCGATTGATGGGGTGAGGAAGATCTACGGGCTGAAAGGCGAGGACAGTGGGACCGACAAGCGCTTTCCATGCCTTGTCTACTGTCTCGTGAAGGCACAGCTGAGGCAGCTGCACGGTCACGTAGAGCAGATGGGGCTTTACAGGGAGACACGGTATGGCGAGTGCCCCGAGGGATGCACCCACGGGCTTAAGATCCCTGTGGCCTGTGGATGCTTCAGGTATCTGAGGATATGCGGGTCAGAGGTGGAGTACTACTGGACTACGCTGAAGGTGGCTGTGGATTTTATAGAGAGGCTGGAGTTTTATAGCCTGACGATCAGTGAGGAGGAGTTTGTGGGGTACGTGGGGTCCAGAAGTCAATAAACTTGTTATGAGACGTAAAGTGTAGTAAGTCTTGAAGTGTCGTAGAGTTTAGCGGTGTGTAAGAAACTACTGTGATGTAAAAATGGGATATGGTGTAGAGTGAGATGTGGTGTATTAAAGAATGTGGGGTAGAATACGATGTGGTGTGAAAAATGAGTCGTAGAGTGAAAAATGTGGGGCAGAGTCCAGTGAAGCGTAAGACAGTGTGTGTAGTTTGATTTAGCCCCATGTTTATGCCTACTATTTTGTTTTATGACCGTGCACGCCACTTTGTTTGTAGTATATTCATGCACATCAGCTCCTTAGATACGATCACCTACGTATAACGGCACACCGGTTTGGCCCCCTCCATCTCACTCTGCCCATCCCATCTGAAGCACCCCACTTACTCACTCAGCTTCACCCCATCTAGTCCACTCCATCCCATCCACCCCAGCTCCTAACAGCCTCAAAATTTTTCACCCCAATGAACACTTCAGGCAGAACAGAAGAAAACAAAAAGCCACTCGTTAAACGCGAGAGACGCGAGGAGGAATGGATTCCCACCACACGCCTGGGCAAGGCCGTCAAGCAGGGCGCAATCATCTGCCTCGACAGGATTCTCAGCGGGACGACGCCAATCTGCGAGCCACAGATCGTCGACCACCTCTGTGGCCCATCGCTCCGTGAGGAGGTTTTGGTCCTCAAGTCTGTGCAGAAGCAGACGAGGGCTGGACAGAGGACACGCATGAAGGCCGTTGCTGTTGTTGGCGATGGCAATGGCCACGTTGGCATTGGCTGGAAGTCCTCCAAGGAGCCACAGGTTGCCATTCGTAAGGCCAAAGAGATGGCCAGACGCAATATTATACCTGTGAGGATGGGGCTGTGGCAAGAGAGCAAGGGAGAGCACCACACTGTGGCCTGCAAGAGCAGAGGAAAGTGTGGGTCGGTCAATGTGAGTCTCATATCCGCTCCCAGGGGCACTGGCATTGTGGCCAACCCCATCTGCAAGAAGATTTGTGAGCTGGCTGGGATCAAGGATCTCTTCACAAAGTCCAGTGGAGCTACTTCTACGTCAGAGAACACTGTGAAGGCTGTTTTCAGTGCACTTCAGAGTCAGTGGAATATCATCATGCCTGGGCAGTTTGATGGCCATGAGAAGATTATCGACCCCCTAGCGGAGGTCTCTGATGTAGTGAAGGCTATGGAGAGAGCCGGGCTATAATAAATTGATTCGTATTCTTCAGTGTAGATATAATATGGTGCGGGGTCTGGGGTATACTATATGAGGGTAGATCTATTAGTGTGAGATATAATCGCTAATATGAGATAAATTTGCTAATATTGGGCATGTTTGCTAATATGGCGTGTGGTTATGTATTTGATAAAAGCTACTCTACCGTGTAGGTTTGTTATCTTACTATAGGCTTGCTATTCTTCTATAAACCATATATCTTGCTCTGGGTCGTATGTATGTTTATTATATCCCGCTACACCACTCACGATAATATCCAACACGGATATACCTGTTGGATTTACTTCTCTATACTTTACTGACTATCTCCATTACATACTAAATATCCTCGTGCCGGATTCTAAATCCTTGCGCTAACCAGTCTACTGCTCAGATATCTCATTCACGAAAAACAGATCAACTGAAAAAATGTATCTTTCACACATATTCCCATCTCGCCTGTTACTCCCAAGTTGCCTACTACTCACATATATCTCACAGGAGATTACCCCCTCAATGTTTTACATTAATAAAATACACGTAGACACCACAAACTACACAGACGTCCTTACAACACCCGAGCAAGCATACATACTCACCCCAACATCCATCACAGCACTGCTATCCAATCACACTAAGACATTTCCCCATCGTATACGGTGCTCGGCAGTTTGCGGGTGCACCGTATATCTTGTCTTCGACACGGTAGTAGAGGTATATGACACAGACCTGCGGGTGATCCACAGGTATCCTGTATCAGTTCGTGGGGACTTTGTGTGTGCGACTGACAGGTATTTATGCGTAGGGACTCGTATTGGTGAGCTGGAGTTTGTTGGTTCGACGTTTATGCTGAGCATAAACAGGTTGCTCGAGCATACGGCGAAGAGAAATGCAACAGAATGTGTAGTGAATGGTGAGTTTATGGTGAATGACGAGATTATGGTGAATCATAAAGAACTTCAAGTGAAAGATGAGCTGGGATCTCTCGTCAAAGAGACTTCATATTCCCGAATATATGACATGAAAGGGAAAGACAGCTGGCTGTATATCATTGTACCTGGCATGCTCCTTGTGCTCCACTGTCTCCCAGAATACGTCTTCCTGAAATACAGGTTCAGACTTGAAGGTGCGTACAAGCTCTCAGTTGGATACAGCGTGTTTGTATGCGCTATTTCTGGAACACACGCTACTTCTGAAGTATACGCAGTGGAGCAGGGACTAAGACGTGTGGGAAGCATTGGACGGGTCACTGGTGTGAGTGGCAATGTAGTGCAGGATAGTGGTGGCAATGTGTATAGACTGAAAGACGGTGTGGATTGGATTGGGAGAACAAGGAGTGGAATATTTGGGTTTTTGGAGCCTGATATGGTGATAGTGTGTTCAAGACGAGCTTTAGATGGTGGGTTTAGGTATAGGAGTGCAGAAGGCATAAATAGCAATGACAATGAGCCTAAGAGTGCAGAAGGCATAAATAGCAGTGTAGCTAATGGTCATAGAAATGAGAATAACTATCGTGGGATAGAGGCTAAAGTAATAGGAGTGCCATTGATTAGGAAGAACACGCTGGAGCTCTACAATATAAGAACGAAAACATCACGAAATATACCCCTACCTAACACCGTAGCCTCAGCCACAGCCCACAATACGCTATTCTATACGAGCAACGGCAGGACGTTGGCCAGGCTTTGCAGGGAGAGCGCCGTGGAGCTCCTGGCTCAGTACACTGAGAAGCACTTCGTCAGACGAATTACGTGGTGAGACGCAGTGGCCACGCCTATGCTGTGTTTAGAAGCAGTGAGTGGGGTGAGCATGAATACCTTGGGGCTATAGAGCAGAAGGAGGAGGTTTTAGGCGTAGTGGGTGTTGGTGATACTATTTTTCTCATCGGGACAGAGCGGTGTGGAGATATATGCATTGTGATGCTAGCATAAATGGTAGTGCTGGAGCTAGCGTGGGGGCGAGGATAGATAGTAGCGTTAATGGTACTGTGAAAGATACCTCAGGGGCCATGGATGGTGAGATAGATGCAATAATAAAGAATAGCTCAGAGGCCATGAATATTATGGAGACTACCAATATGGATGAAAACATATCTGGCATAAAAATGAGTCAGCCCACCACAGAGTATCAGCTGAATTTTCCAGTGTCCTTATTCTCAGGAAACTCGAGTAGCTTATTCCTCGCTCACAGGAATTTCATTTTTATCCTCCCCAGTGCTCATAGAGCAGAAGATAGGCCACATGAAAGACCACAGCCAAAAGATGAAAGACTGCAAGACTATGGACCCCCTGGAGAGCCAGAGCCCATAAAACTGGACTACAGCATACTACACCTTCACTCCAACGACTCTCTGATGGTCGTGGGGGGCAGGCACCATTTTAGGGTGCTTGACATCTCAACACGGAAACCGGTGTTTATGCAGGTCTACGAGGAGGAGATTGAAGGAATACACCTCTCAGAGAACCTGTATGTTGTTCTACAAACAAAGTATCACAAGTACAGCATAAACGGGCATAAACTGTCCATCCCATCAGAGACTCGCATAGCGAAGGGGAAGGTGGCAGGGGGCTTCGTTATCTACGACGGCGAGGCCCTGGAGCTGAGGAGTGGCCTATACTACAGTATTGGGTGTGACAACATCCAGTATGTCCATGGGAATGTGGTTTGCTGTGATGGGCATAGGGTGTATAGGCTTTTGTCTAGGGTGAGCTGTGTTTCTGTCGAGAGCTCTTATCAAACTGACATCTATGGGGATGTGTATGTTGTTCACCATATGGAGAACGAGATAGAAGGTGAATGTATGAATGATATGAACACTACAGTAGATGATAGCGCCAGAGATGTAATCACTACAAATATCGTAGCTATATCAGGGCACAATTTATCTAATATCACATCAAGCAGCAAAATGGTTAATTATACAGATACACCTATAGACAATGATAAAGCTAATCCAGCAACCTATCAGATGACATACACCGTAAAGGACTTTGAACAAAACGTCAAATACTGTGGCCATGGAATACTCATCGACTTCTCTACAAACTCCATCTACAGTGAGATACTGAAGCGCATAAATGGCCACCACTTGTCTCTCTATAAGGAGGGGGCTCTGCAGCATACGACGCCGCTCAGCTACGAGGCCGAGAAGGCTGTGGTCTACGACAAGATGATAGGGGTGTCCTGTGGGGCGAGGCTGCGCTTCTATGCAGTGGAGAAGCGGCGGCTGCTGTACAAGTTTAGCGTGGAGGTGATGTCTAGAGTCACATGTATGAAATGTGATGGGGATGGATTGTTATTTGGAACTGAGTATCACTCTGTTATGAGGATATGTAAGGGTCCTGTAGGTGATGGTGATAAGATAGTGGGTAATATTAGATTAAGTGATAAGATAGCGTCATATAATAAGACACCATATGATGGATCACGGGATGTGATGATATTGGGTGATAAGACACCCAAACAGCCAGCATCAAAGGAGCCATGGCCACCAAAAAGTCAACAACAACCACCACAAAGTCTGCCACCGAGGAGCACCAAGGGCCAGGAATCAAAGTTTGATTTAGCCTATGCAGAGTACCTAAAATCCCCCGAGGCAAGTCATACGCCCTTCAAGGCCTTCTACGCACGCCTTCGCCTACACTATGACGCATGACTGCATAAACAGACCCAGAACGTGCATAAACACAACGCCCTGGGGAGTAGTAGCTGGTGAGAAAAACGGTCTTCTTTTACTGAACAGGTCACTGGACACGCTGAGTCACATAGACCTGGGAGATGTGCCGGTAAGCATCACTGTCAGCACGAACGTCTTTGTTCTGTGTGAGGACGCCAAGGTCTGTGAGCTGATTGAGGTAGGCGAGGAGACGTTTCGAGTTGTAGAGTCTCTTGCCGCCAGGGCATCGGCTAGTGGAGAAGTGTGTGATGTTTTGGGTTGTGGAGGATTCCTTGTGGGCCCTGTCTGGGATGAGCCCCAGAATGAGTGTCTAGTGAGCAAGTTCATTCCACGGGCTCAGGCACAAGCTAAATCTGGGTTACAAACTGTAAGTAAACCACAGGCTAGAGGTAAGCTACAAGCTAGAGGTAAGTTACAAACTGTAAGTGAGCTACAAGCTAGAAGTAAGCTACAAACTAAATTTGAGCTAAGAGCTAGAAGTAAATCACAGCTCAGACTCACAGAAAAGCCTCTTACGAGGTGTGATGGCTTGCTGGAGGAAGCACTCGTGGAGTCATGCACAGCGTGGAATATGCCCTTTGAAGAGATGCTCGAGGTTGTAAACAAGATCAACAGTCTTAGTGACAAGCGGAGCACTAAAGACTGATTGAGAGGGTGTAAACCACGGCAACTTTATTGATTTATCCCGTGCCTTCTAGATGCTAGAAATACAGCCATTATAGTGTGATAGAACAACTGTACATTGATAAGGCCATCACAGTGTAACAGAATAATCACACGGCAACAGAGTAATTAAAAATAAAACAGAATTTATGCATTGGAAGCCCATTATAAGAGTGTGCTCTCGATCAGATATTTATTTCTCTACCTGTGACATTGTTTGTTCAAATTGTAATTTAGATAGAAGATTTAGTATATCATCTGATGTATATCCAAACAGCCTAACCGTCAAATGTAGGCTCTGATGACTAGAAATTGTCACAGTCATCTCCTAGCTATCCGTATATTAGTGGGCTCACGCCCCTTCTGGCTAGCCCATAGATTGATAGGCTCACGCCCCTTCTGACTATCAGTAGCCTAATAAGCCAAAACCCCTCTGAGTAGCCCATGAGAGTTTTCTAGATGCTTATGGCATAGACCCATGACCCACTCAGAAGTATACAAACTCACTATTCCTGGAGAAATCCAAGTCCACTCGATGCCCTACGAGCTCCCGTATATTTCCAAGATCATACTTGATCATGGTAGGCCTCTCGAGGCTCAGCCCCCATCCCAAAACACGCACATCCTCGTCAAACCCCATGGGCCTCAGCATCTCGGGCCTGAAGATGCCGGAGTTTCCCAGCTCAATCCACTTTCCGAGCGTCCGGTGGAAGCCGAAGACCTCCATCGACGGCTCCGTGTACGGATTATACGCTAGCTTGAAGCGTATGTCTTTTATGCCCATTTTGGTGAAAAACTCACGGAGGATGCCCATCAGGTCCCCTAGGCCCAGACCCCTGCCCACTACAAAGCCCTCGACTTGGTGGAACTCGGCCAGGTGCGTCGCATCAACGCTCTCATTCCCGTAGACCTTGTCAATGGAGAACCTTTTCACAGGAGCATATGGCTTCTGGGCTATCTCGTAGAGGTACCGGACAGTGACGGCTGTCGTATGGGTTCGCATGACGTTCTTCCGTGCCTCGTCGATGTCCCACGGGGTTCTGTGGCCTGTGGAGCCGAAGGCACCCTGTGAGTGGACTGTTGCTACTCTCTTGATATATTCTTGTAATTGTTTGTCACTGCATTTATGCGTATTCTCAGTCTGTTTGTCACTGCATTTATGCGTGTCCCCAAGCCCTACATTACAGCCAGTCTTCCTGTCAGAGTTCCCATAGCAACTTTCAGCACATATTGACTTACCACCCATCGACTTCTCATCTAATCCACCCTCAATGGACTCATGAGGCCTCCTGATGAAAAAAGTGTCATGCGCATCCGTCGACGGATGATTCTGTGGCTGGAAAAGCGCATCAAAGTTCCAGAACGACGACTCTACATACCTCGACGTCTTCATCTCACTGAAGCCCATCTCCACAAAAATCTTCTTGATCTCCTCTCGGACCTTATTGATCGGATGCAGGCTTCCACACTGCGGAATATTCCCTGACCCACTGAGGTTTAGAGCCTTGAAGCTCGTCGCTCCCCCGTGACTCCTGTAGGCAGCAAGCATCTCAGCCGTGAGCTCTGTCTCCATCTCGTGGGCTCCGAAGCTTGGGCCTCGGGTCATCTCGTAGGTGACTACCCTGTTCCGTGTCACTAGCTTGCGTCTGAGCATCGCAGCGCCCTCCTCAGCCGAGAGAGCATTCAGGTCTATGAGGGCGTCACGTGTCACGTCACGGGCAGTTTCACCGTTCCTGTAGACTCGAGTTCCTTCTTTCCTGATAAGCTTCAGCTGGAAGGCATTCATCTTCGCTACATTGTCCAGGCCATCTATTTCTAGTCCTCCTGATCTGAGCTGTGTTTTGTCTCCTAATGCTTTATTGTTTTCATAATCACTTGGCTTGTCATTTAGTTTGTTCACGGCCTCATTTGGCTTGTCAGCTGGCCTGTCACTTAGCTTGATATCATTCGTCTCACGGGGTATTGACATATACAGACGATACTCAGGGCTTCCATGTCTTACAATCTCCTCACCCTCGGGAGTCAGAGCATACTCGTAGGCCTCGTGGACCGTAAATGACACAATCTCTTTGCTAGAGAGGCTTATCATCGCAGCGTACGTATCGGATGGCGATGCATCTATCTCCGTGGAGTGCACCGTGGGCTGTTGTAGAAGTTTGTCGATGATTATTTGAGAGACAGATTTCATTGGGGGTAAATTTGTGCACTGCATGAAGCTACAATGAAGATATTGACCAGTGGAGTGCTCATCGAGTTGGGACAAATATGAAGAGATATGATAGGCCATGGGATCATAGGGTTGGTTATAGAACCTTAGAAGTGGTTTATGGGATCATAGAAGTGATTGACCCTGAGATGATCTCTTTGCAGTATATGTTAGGCACCACCACATATCTATAGATCGAGCCTTGTAGTCAACCTGTTTATGCCTGCTTGGCAATGCCAGTTAGCTTCTACTTCTCTTCATGGCATCCAAATCAGCATCTAGACTATGTCACCTAATTTATCCTCATCGGTAGAATACTTTACTCATCAATCATACTTCCACTCATAAAGTACTTATTCAATAGACTATCATTCCATTCCTAACTTATTCCTTCACCCATAAACTATCGTTTTATTCAATAAACTACATATTCAACTATCCTTACACTCATAATCTATCCTTACACCTATAATCTATCCCTACACTCATAATCTATCCTTACACCTATAATCTATCCTTACACTCATCAATGCCCTGCTTTCATGCAACAGAAAAGTTTACCCCATGAGTCAACAAAACTCAACACAGAAAAACCAAGAGGACTCTGCCAGCTTAAACCTTCGCAGGAGAAAACGCGTCAAGGACAGCAAGAACGTCACCAAAGTGCCCATTGTCCATCCCATTGTGAAATGTAAGCTTCGTCTTCTAAAGCTCGAGAAGATGAGGCACTTATTTGCGCTGGAGGACAATTTGCTGAACCTAAGTGACTCAGACAAGCCATCTGATGGAATGAGTACCCAGAAGCAGCTCGTTGAGCAATTGAGAGGCAACCCCCTCTCTATAGGATCCCTTGAGGAGTTTGTGGACGATAACCACGCAATAGTGAGCACTGGCCTTGGCCCTGAGTACTACGTAGACATCCACTCGTTCGTGGATAAGGATCTACTGGAGCCAGGATGCTCGGTGCTGTTGAATTACAAGGATAATAGCGTCGTAGGAGTTCTGGAAGGAGAGACTGGCCCCATAGTCAGTGTCATGAAATTGGAGAAGGCCCCTTCAGAGACGTATGGGGATATCGGGGGCCTGGAAAGCCAGATTCAGGAGATTAAGGAAAGTGTTGAGCTGCCTCTGACAAATCCTGAGCTCTACCAGGAGATGGGGATTAAGCCCCCTAAGGGTGTCATCCTCTATGGGCTTCCTGGAACTGGGAAGACGTTGCTGGCTAAGGCTGTAGCCAATCAGACGTCTGCCACGTTTCTAAGAATAGTTGGATCAGAGCTGATCCAGAAGTACCTCGGGGATGGCCCGAAGCTCGTGAGGGAGCTCTTCAAGGTTGCAGATGCACATGCCCCCTCAATAATTTTCATTGACGAAATAGACGCCATTGGACGTAAGCGCTATGACTCCTCGTCTGGGGCACAGCGTGAGATTCAGAGGACTATGCTTGAGCTATTGAATCAGCTCGATGGGTTTGACACACGAGATGACATAAAGGTTATTATGGCCACCAATAAGATTGAAGTTCTAGACCCAGCGCTTATACGCCCAGGACGCATAGACAGGAAGATTGAGTTTGGTATGCCCGATGCAGCTACCAAGAAACGAATCTTTGGCATTCACACGTCGAAGATGACCCTGGACTCTACTGTGAATATTGACAGCCTCATAACTAGCAAGGAGGATCTCAGTGGGGCAGACATAAAGGCTATCTGCACCGAGGCAGGGATGATAGCTCTGCGAGAGAGGAGGAAGAATGTCACGATGAAGGATTTCATTAAGGCTAGAGAGAAGATATTCTTCACAAAGCAGAATCTTCTGCCTACAGGGTTGTATGCCTGATTAGGGGTGTTGCGTATAAATAAACTGTTTGGTATACTGGATTAGGTTTTCAGCTTGTATGATTTAGGCTGAGCTTGGTTGATTAGCTGGTTAGATATTTATTTTGTAATTGGTTGATATATTGGATTTTTTAGTTGCTAGGAATCAATTATTGACATACTGAGATAAGATAGACTCATATGGTAGGAAGCTACGATATATTGGATTGTTTAGTTGTTAGGAATCGGTTGGAGGTATAATTGATATATTGTACAATCTACTTGGTTAGTATATTGGATAATATTTATAGTGGCTTACGTATTTGATATATTAGACGATTTACTCGGCTACTATATTGATTGATATTTATAGTGTATAGTTAACCTGCTTGATTTATCTTCTAAGAACTTTTTCGACTAACATATCTCGACAAATTGGTTGGTGAGGCATACAGTTGGATTACAAATTTGCTCTTAGGTAGCCCACCTACTTCTTCATCCGCTTGGACCCAGCGTATGTAATAGCCCTCTTTCTTCTCATTCCCAGTTTGTTGGACCTCTCCTCCCTTCTTTGCTGGAGGGAGACCGCTCTCGTCAATAGACTCACTGTTAGGTACTTGATTCTCGTCATAGGCGTTCTCATCGCACAACGTGCTCTGTTCCTCTCCGTATACGCTACTCACTTTTTCATCATTTCCTGTCTTCTGCTTCACATCACACACTTTATCCTGCTCATTACATAGTCTATTCTCAGCACACACTCTATCCTGCCCATCACCATGCCCTGGCTTTTGCTTCTCATCGTTTCTATTCACAAGTCTCTCTCTCATGAGCCTACAATTCCTCAGATTGATCTGAATAGCCCGTATATTCTCCTCAAGAAGCTCAAGCATCTTCTGGTGTGATCGCTCACCAAAGTTCTCCAGATTGATGTTACTCTTCAGAAGGTCCACCTGCTCGCTCGTGAGCTTGGAGATTTCTCGCTGCAGCTCGGTGTTCTTCTTTACGAGGTCTTTGTTCTTTTTGTCCATTTATGCGTAGAGCTGTCGAATATATGTGTGTTGTGCATAAAAGTCATTTTAGAATTGAGACTTGTGATTGGGCGAAAATAGTAGACTGATGGGTTTGCAGTGCATTAAAGAGCCGGTATGTTCTTGGCATATACAACTTGGCTAGTATATGGAAGAGGAGAATACGCATCGTAGTGCTAGCTGTTATCAATCAATATAATACGTTACCAATACAATTTATTAAATGAACTTTTTAAAGTCTCCTAAATTAACCATAAGCATGCTGCGCATTGTTTTTGGCGAGATGTAGCCGTTATATACGTTGCAGAAATTATTTACACATTGGTAACTGATATATAGCTAAATTTGGAGAATATGTATAGGTGTCTTTATATTGCTATACACTTAGCAGTAACTGATATACACATTGAAAGCTCTAAATGATAGATGAGCATCTCGGATAATATATAAGCGTCTCTAGAGGCATACAATCATCTCGAAATAACAGATGAGCATCTTTAGATGATATATGTGTGTCTTTAGATGAATACATTGTAAATACGTATCGACATACATGTAAATACAGCTGACATACATGTAAATGCAATAGATATATATGGGACTGATGTAAATATATATGGGACTGATATAAATATATAAAGCTCCTGACTCATATACATATATGGGACTCCTAGTTCACATACATATATAGAACTTAAGATTGATGTACATATTGATAATTCAAATATACACACTTTAATTCAACTAGTATCTATTTCCATATAAGTAATAGAACACAAAGTGTACATACACCCATTTTCTCAATATGTTACGATGCCAAGCCATAAAATCAAACCTCTACCTCTTAACAGATTCCCAATTTTACCCTGCATATGCAAAACACGTTTGATGTAGAAGCCCATTACAGAAAACACCTACCCCGTAAAAGCCGCGCATCCATGGCCTCGACTATGAAACTCACAAACAGGTTCATTGAAAGGCCTCGTAAGACTGCTATTCAACAGCTAAAACGCCAAGCCTCTGAGTTTACGTACGCTAACTTTCAGAGCCTCAATGAAATATTCTGTGCTATAAAAAATGATGCACAGATGTACAAGGCTGATCTGACCGGTGCACGTGTTAATATTGGTGGCAGGCGTGGTGGGATTGTTGTTGAGGAGAGGGTTAATTCATTGGTTGTTATGTTTCCTGGGAATGTGGTGAAAGTTTATCCGAAGGCGTGTAATAACTTTGTGGTTTGTCTTGGTGATTTAGAGTATTTGGTATTTGGTAAGAACTTGAAGTTTAATCGATTTATGAAGAGCTAGTGGTAGATGGTAACGCATATTGTGGTTACCATGAGAAGACAGTACTACATAAGGAAATGAATACATGTGTAGTGTCTAATATAAGAAGATAGTAATACATATAGACACGACTGTATGAATACTAGCTACAGTGTGTAGACTACTCACATAGTGCCTGATATAGCAAGTTTTTTGCACATATTGTAGATGCAAAATAAATGACTGAGCATTGATAGCAATTCGCCCACCTCGGCATAATAGAAGATAGCATAATTATCCCCTCCAAGCACGGTAGATTATGTATGAATGACTTACACAGCGCTACCAGATACAACTTGAAGGTAGTTCTAGATTACACCCCTATAGTTTTACCCCCTATGATCTCCCAAGAAATATTAGACAGCCTCACATTGAGATTTCTACTAAACACCACAGATTACGACTTCAGCCATGCAGAGAGGCTCTTCTTTATTTTAGAAGAAGCACACTCGTTCTTGATCGATCATTACGAGGCACAGAATGTCTCGTTTATTGAGTTTGTTCGTGCTATCCTTGCACACAACAACATAAAGCTCAACATCCACAAGGAGCTTGCTGTATTCCTCAAATATAGGCAGTCAGTGCGTGTTTACGGAGCAATACTTGTTAATCCGTCGATGACTCATGTTCTAGTAGTCAGAGAGAGCAAGAGGACGTCGAATTTCTCGTTTCCGAAGGGAAAGATGTGTATGGACGAGGTTGGTGTGGAATGTGCTATTAGAGAGGTGTTTGAGGAGATAGGGTACGACATCAGTACCAAGGTAGTTTCTATACCCGTATGTGTATTTGATCGTATCACACTCTATTTCGTGTTTAACGTGAAAATGAGCTATAAATTTCAGACACACACGAATAAGGAGATTACTGGAATAAGGTGGGTGTCCATTGAGAAGATTAGGAATGGTGAGGTGGGCAGGGGGTACGCTATAGTGTCTTCGGCTATAAAGCAGGCGAAGTATCTTCTGGATCACATGAGTATGAATAGGTTTAGGTTTGATGTAGGGAGGATACTGTACTGTATAAAGAATGCTCGGGATGTTGAGCCACAATGTGAATAATGGACACCTTGATGAGCCCATGTACTGATGCAACATGAACTATGGATATGCTGATGAGCCATGTATCAGCCTAAAGTATGTATGTGAATGAGTTGTAGATGATTACGTTTGTATAAAAATTTCTACACACTGGTGTACTCAGATACCATATGGCAGAAGCACTGCGAGTTCATACCTCTAGATCACCTGTAATGTCTCTATACTTGAAGACAAAATAAAAATTTATAATTGGATTATATTTCTGCATAACCCCAGTACCAACAAACTATATTTCCCTATTACGGAAACATTACAGAGCTGAGACACTACTAAGTAACTAGCTGTAATCATTTATTTAAACCTCAAAAACAAAATAATGACAATAATCAAAGCAAGCAAGGACAGAAACAGCCTCTTGTCAGAAACATATCGTCTCTCAATCTGTTCAATAAACTGTCTACTAACCCCAAGCCTAGCCAGATTACTTTTGAGCCGCTCACTAGTCCTCGTGATATATACCCGCTGTCTCTTTACTGTATCCACTGCATCAATAGCCCTCAGCAATGTATCATTTAGCCTGTTTGTGCTAGCAACAAAAAAGTTCTCCTCCAAGGCAGCTTCCTGCACGGGTGAGTTCTCTTGGTAGGTCGAAGGGCTGGATATCCTTGCCCGTATCTTGTCCTCGCGCTGGGATTCCCTCATCTCTGCTCTTCGAGTGCCTAGTTCAGTAATCTCCCTGTTGAATTGATCTGCAGATGAGCTGAGACTAGGATAGCTGGGGTCCGTAGGATCCAGAGCGCGTATGGAATTGGTAAACAGCTGTATCTGTATGGCGAGTGTTCCGATGTTCTGTAGGTCTGTTTTACATTTTTCTAGTAGTTCTTTGATTTTCTTTTCGTCCTGGAGTAGTTCTGGGACAGATAGGATTTTGCTCATAAGGGTTAGTTTGTTTTGTGTGGATTCTTAGCCTTGGTTTGGGCTCAGAGTAGTTGCTAGAGTATGGCAAATGATAGAGTTCTCTGCTATAGCTTGTACTCAGAGCAGTTGCTAGAGTATGGCAAACGCTAGAGTATTCTGATTTGCCCTTGGACGGATAAACTTAAGGTACTCGGGAATGGCTGGAGAGTTCGTGTACATTATCCATCGACTCAAGGGCAATGCATTGCAAACGCAGCATGGCTATATCATATGCTGGGGCAGCTATACATGCGAGAGCATATGTTAATATAAGCACACGTACCTGCCCAAGTATCTAAATATGACTTATAAATATGCTTATACGTATATATTGTATCATCGCAGCTTCACTTACATCCCCTCCATTTCTCTGTGTCATTGCTCAATTTGTGTCTGGGATCTGTTTATTGATCTAATGGCTATTGTGATCACTAAGCGTAAATATCTCTGATCAAAAACTCTGTAATACATATCAGGAAGATGGCCTAATATAATACAGATTAACAAGATGGAGTATGTATCGTCGAAGTTTGCAGCCTGTTATTTATTTTGCAGTGTATATCTGACCTATATAGCAATCTAATGGACTCTGATGTGTGATTCTTTCAGGTACTAAGACACTGTGAGATTTCATTTCCAGTATGCCTGTAATTCTAACATGTCTTCTATCTTGGTGATCTTTGCAGTACTGTAAGCCTCTAACAGCAACTAGATGCAGTGACATATCATAAAAAGCCGTGGCTACCAACATCCATCTACCCGCGCATTTATGTATGCACCAATTACTCGCACATCCACGATACCAAATATCACCTATATCACATCTCGCTCGTATCACTTATTTTGATCAGTGATCAGCAATCATCATATTATGGCCTCTGTGTTTAGCCCTATGAAGATAGAAGAGTTCAATCCTGATATCTTTCTGAATGGCGTCTCACCGGTGTACGATTTGGATTACCTGAGGTGTATGCTGATGTATGTAATACCAGACGGCAAGAAGTTTAGGATGCGTATATATCTGAAGACGATGGAGATGAATGGTGCCGAGCCCAATATGTTCTTCGGGTGGTGTATGGAGGTGCTGCAGTATTACTTGATGATATCTGATGATGTGGCTGATCACGCTGATGATAGGCGAGGAAAGTTGTGCTGGCACAAGGTCAAGGGCATGAGAGCTTTGAAGGATGGGTTATGCTTGCAAGCGATGATGTACAAGGCGATTGACGATTATGAGAACAGAGCATACGGGAAGGTGGATAATGGAGGTAAGAATGTGAGTGCAGATAATAAGGAATCAGGTAATGTGAATGAAAATGATATTAATAAGGAATCAGGTAATATGGATACAAATGGGATGGATGAGGAATTAGCTAATATAAATTTGAATGATATTAATAAGGATACAGGTAATGTAAATACAAATGGCGTGAACAGGGAATCAGGTAATGTGAATGAAAATGATATGAATAAGGAATCGGATACAAAGAAAGGGGATGATACAGTTAGGGGATCAGATGGAAAGGATATGAATGGAGATAGCACTGTTAGTGAGAAGATTCGTGGGGAATTTGCACCCACAGTGAATGAGGGTAGATATACGCCTGTTGAAGAGGAAGGTCAGAATGGATGTACATCCACCTTAAAGGACGGGGGTGATTCTACTAATAAGGACAGGGGGAATACTGAGCGTGGGCTTGAGGGCAGGAGGGTTACCACGAGTTCTTCTATGCCTCTCTCCTCTAAGAGGGATGAGCCGAATGAGTCATGTCGTGATACCCTGAAATGCTACATGTCTCAGCCCACCTTTAAGCTTCCTCTAGGCATAAATCCTCACCTTTCCAGTAACGAAATCCTCTGTGATATTATCTTCAAGACCTTTCTAGGCCAGACATTGGACACCATCGTATCACCAGATGAAATACCCCGCTACTACAGTCTACCCTAATATATGGACATCTGTGCTCTCAAGACATCCTGCTACACGTTCCTTTTCCCGATGCTTCTGGGATATAAGCACTCTAATGTCACTCCACCGTCTAATATGGTGGAATTTGCCTGTAGAATAGGCCTGTGGGCTCAGAGCCAGGATGACTACTTAAACTTCTTTCCTTCTCTATCAGGGAAATCCAGCACTGATATACAAGAGAAGAAGGTCACGTGGTTTACATGCTGCATATCACCTACAGATGAGCGTGTGAGGAGGTATTTGGTCGAGAATGACTACGAGGCTGGAAATGCGATCGTAAAGCCCTTGGTTGATAAGTACTTGGAGGACGAGAAGGTCGTCGTTGGGGAGATGGAGATGTATGGTGGTGTTGGTATCTACAGATACTGCATTGATATGATTTTGGGACGTACATCAAAGCGTAAGTGAAGGCTAGTAGTTTTGCTATTGGAAGGCAAGTGTGAATTAATAAATTTATTTGACTAAACATCTCTCCAATCACGGATTAATTCTGCGCGGATTGCAGAATGATTGTGGAGGCAGAGTGAATATCTAGAGCCGTTGGTCGCTGCTGTTGCATAGGATAGAGTATTTGATTTCTAAATAAGTGTTCTCCTAATAAAGAAGCCTAACATAGAGGCATGCATATAAGCATGCTGAAGAAGACTTTGGAGAATTAGTACCGCAGAGGTATCGAAGATGGACTAGAGAAGGAGGAAGCTATCTAGCAAGCGATAGAGAGACTGATTGAAGCTTGCCCATTAGGAGGTGCAGACTGAGGTCTGAATATACAAAAATGGCCCAAAAATGAGCCCAGAAAATAAATTTAACACAATTTGTGCTTTCGTAACAAAGAATGCGCCATCAGCTATGCTTGTGCTGCAATTAGCAGAATGCACTTTACAAATTAATATTCATCGGGCCACGAGAACACACCACGTTCCAGACTACATATCTAAAAAACCATTCTCTCACCTTGAAACAAATAAACAATTGCGATTGTTTATCAATATGAACATCATGCTGTACATACTATGTGTCTCGAGTGGAACCAGAAAGCTAGTTGAAGCAGCAACAGGCCATTGCGGCGAATCGTGCGACGAGGCACCAGCATCAGCTGTATTTGGGCCACCCTCGAAGAAAGAGATGATGAACACACTGAGGAATGTTGATAAGAGTGTATTTAAGAAGATGCTGGTTAACCTTAATCATTTTATTGAAGTGCCTGGTTCAGGAAGTCATGAGGCAAGCTCTAGACGTGATGTTGTACACGAGAATCGCGTCGAGATTCCAAAAGGGTCTCTAGGCAAGGGGAATGATCCATTGATTGAGGGTCGAGGCAAGGCAATCGATAGAAACATGACAAGCAATAGCAACACAGCAGAGAATGATAATACGATGAATGGAAGTATGAGAGGCAGTGAAAATATGATAAATAATAGAAATATAAGAAGTAATAGAAATACAATAAGCAACTTGACTGGAAATATGAGAGACAATAAAGATGTGACAAGCAATAGGAATACAGTAAGCAACTTGACTAGGAATATGACAGGCAACAGAAATACAGTGAGTAACTTGACTGGGAATACGGCAGGAAGTGGTAATGTGAGAAGCAATAGAAATATGAGAAGCAACTTGATTGGAAACACAATAAATAATAATCGCTTGCATAATGATACAAGCAAGAAGGGTAGTCCTGTCACAAATTCCATCCAGCGTACAATGAACACTCAAAGCTTCAGCAATAAAAGGACAGCTATGAATCAGAGAAAGATGACACCTGCGTCTGATGTACCTAACCTGAAGAGTGCAGATCTAAGTTGCCCAATGACAGTATCCAGGATCAAGACTAATCGCCCGAGTAGCCAGAGCTTCAAGCCTCCTCAGAGAATCAGCTATCTACGAGATGACTCTAAGTTGGCTGGAGTGTATTCTGTGCATAGATCCCCTAGTATTGATCTTAGGGCCAGGGGTATGCCTGTCATGGATCCACGAGTCGGTGGGAATAGTGTCGTGCCAAAGGCTATTGGGCCACTGAGCGGTGCCAGTACATTTCGTACTGCACCACGGAATAATATTAAGGCTACAACACTGAGCTTTGCTAAAACCACCCGAGGAGGAAAGCCTAGTAAGGCATATAGTCACAGGAAACCTGAGGATACATATATTGGCCAAACTGGTAGCACTGCACTGGCAGGTGAGTCCATACCTGTAATGGCTTCAGTCAATCAACAATCTTACATCCCTAAACAGAACAACTTAGTCAGATCTAATGTAGCCACGAGCATTTCCAGCGTTAATCAGAGAGCTCAGCTGTTAGGTGTCAATCAGAGAGGATATCGGAAGGCACAGCAGTCTTCTTTACCTACACAGAAGTTGATTGTAGCTCCACAATCATCATATATACCTCCAGAGCTGCTATATACATCTGAGCAGTCATATGTATCTCCTCAATTATCACCAATGTCTAGGCAGCCATATGTGCCTCCTAGGATACCGTATACATCTCCACAACTGCCATATACACCTCCTCGAGCACCATATACACATAGACAGTTACCATATACACCTCCTTGAGTACCATATACACATAGACAGTTACCATATTTATCTCCGCAACAGCGCAATTTATCTAATTTAATACAACAAGATATATCAAATAGCAGATACATAACCTACAAGGGCGTTGTATACAACATATGCGAGATCTACAGCATAGCAAAACGAGCTAAGCTCATCATACCCTACAGCTTATACGACTTAGTCCTCAGAAGCCCCCTGGTACAAAGAGTATGCCCGAATACATCCAGCGTCTCATCCAGCATATTATCCAAGCTATCTAAGACACCGAAGAAGGATAATTCATACTCCGCATCCCGTAATTACGAGGCACAGAAAAGTGTAGAACGTATAATAGAACAAGGGAACTCCATAGAGATGCCTGGTAATGTGGTGGCGCCTGACAGTAACATTCCTGGTGCAGTTAGAATGGGACGAGGTGCTTTGCAGATACGGCCCATGGGTGAGTATGAATTGCAAGGAGTTGCTGATAATGTGCCTAGTCTTAGATCTAAGGCCAGTGATTATAGCGTTGACTCCGGTACTATTCGCAGATTAGATGGTGTAATTACTGATGGTCTCGTGGATAAGTCTTATCAACTCATCAATAGTCCGGTAAATAACTATGGTCGTTCAATCATTAATCCCACAAATAACATTATTCAACCTACTAGCCCTCCAATGGCTAACTCTAGTTATCCAATCAGAACTCCGATAGCTAGCTCTTATAACTTAATAACTTCTCCAATAGATGAGCTAGATTATGCATCTGGGCTTAGCAATCCATCGACTATGAGTTATACATCCAATATACCTGGGTTAGGCTACAAGATGCCTTTAGAACATCACTATCCACAGGCCTATACACCTTATACTGGTTTAGATACTCCATCTACTACCGAAATAATGACTGTTCCAGTCAAAGCAATGACCATCAGCAAGCTACGCATGCCAATCGAGATGTTAAAAGCAGCCCATGAAATGCCACCTGTTAATTCATCCTACCCTACTGTTAATCTCCCGTGCCCGATATGACTGGTATTCTTCCTTTCCATCCTGAAATACTCAATGTCTCGAAATATGACTCAGAGACATATAAAGAGGAGGACAAATATATAGGAGAGGAAGGCAAGTCTTCACTAAGCGAGTTACCAATAGGTGAAAGTGCGTCATCGGCAGCAGGAAGCACAATACTCGCAAAGACGAGTACAAAACCTCCAACGCAGTTCATAGACTACGTTAAGGATAAATTATCAAAAACTACATCAAGTAGGCCACCAACAGTGGCGAGAACTAAGACAGTATATAAGACGGTAGTGGAATACACGCCTCATAGCAGCATACCTCGTGATGCAGAATATGAGGCATCTAGAGTGCAAGTGATAGAGCCAAAGAGCATTAAGGAGGCTGCGAGCGCGACCAGTATCAAGCCCCAGGACGATATTGTAGTGAATACTAAAAAGTCTATTGCCACAGGAGACGAAATTCCTCCAAATACCACAGACTGTGGGGGATCGAGCACGGTTGTCGGAACAGTCACGGTAACTAAGGCAGTTACAACCACAGAAGCTAAAGCAAGGTCATCTAACGAAGCTGGACTAGTTGCATCTACGGCAGTTGAGCCAAACACATCTACGGTGATAAAGGCAGTTACAACTACAGAAGCTAAAACAACTAAGTTCAATAAAGCTGAGCTAGTTACATCTACGGCAGTTAAGTCAATCACAGCCACTGTGGTCAAACCAAGCACGTCCATATTAACTGCAACAAATGCTCTTACAACGATTAAGTCAATCACAGCCACGGTGGTCAAACCAATCACAGCCACAAAGACGAAGTTCATAACAACCACAAAGACGAAATCAGTAACAACTACATTAGTCAGAACATTAGCAACGGTTAGCATAACGAGGAGTGGTAGCATACATCTCACGTCCCCCAGGAGCAAAGAGGTTGCCCTGCCTATCCCCTGGATTGATAAGCTCCTACCGAAGATGAATGTAGTGGCGTCTAGCAAATCACATATCGTAAATAATTCTGATAGTAGAACCAGTGATAGTAGCAAATTGGATAGCAATATAGTTGATGCCAGTTCACAAAGATACAAGAACAAAAAAGATACAACCGATGCCAGTTCACAGGGTTATGATGAAAGTACATCTGATAACATTATAGATAGATTGTTGGCTCCTGACAATGAGAGTTACGAGGCTATGGATGAAGATGAATTAAATGATAGTATGACTGGCACTAGAAGGAATGGAGATGAGGGCACAGCACAGAGCAGTCCGACTGGAAGCAGAAGGAGGGCTAAAGGAAGAGCAAATACTTCTGGCATGAGAGAGGTGACTGAGACTACAGCAAAGAATAGCATCTCTGTTCCTAAAGACAGAATCAAAGTAACTCTTCCCAAGAACCTAGACAATAGAGAGAACAATATGGCCATTGGCAAACTCTTGTTAAGCCTTGACTACAAAGTAAACCGCATGGCCTCTGGGGCTGACACAGAAGATGAGTTACCAGCAGAAGAGAATGAATTGCCAGCAGAAAAGGATAAGGTGTCGGAGGAAGAAGATGAGGTGTCATTAGACACTGTATCAGGGCATAAGAAGAGTCACAGGTCTACTTCAGGCAACCCATTGAGTCGGAGGAGTATATACACTGCTGTACAAAGCAGTGTGGAGTGGATAATCAGTTAGGGATTAGGGTGCTGAACGATCCAAAAGGTAGCGGGGCTAGAGTTGTTACTCCAATGCTGACAGTCGGTGGAGTAGTAGCTGATGGTGCAGTAGCCAGCAGTGACGGAGCAGCTACATCAGTAACGATTGCTAGCATCCTACTGGCACCCAGATCTAATACTGCTATACCAGAAGTCATTGTTCCAAAGCAGCAGACAGAAACAAACTCATCACAGAGGCTCACAAAAGCTCAGGCATCCACAACGATCCAGGAATCCACAAAGGCTCAGGCATCCACAAGAGCTGAGACGCTCACAGACTCAATAACTGTGAAATCTAAAGAAGCTGCTACTACAAAGCTATCCATGAGCGAGGATCAAAAGAAGATTGATGTACCAGCAAGGGAATCAACAACTATAGCTCCAGATGCTCATATAGACACTCTGGGATCAAAATATTATACAAAGACTGATGGGAATAGTAAAGGGAATGGCACTCAAAAATCTACAATTAGCAGCTCCATTCAGAGCACTCCCACAGTAAGCCATACACCTGATAGCTCCAGTGCAGTCTACAGATTTACTCAGAGCAGTTACACAGTCCACAGCTCCACTCAGGGCATTCACACAGTAAGCCATACACCTGATAGCTCTAATACAGTAAGCCATACACTGATCATCCCACAGGCGGCGGCAAACAACGATTCACCTAGCTCAGCTGTGAACTCCTCCACTGGTGACACATCTACTCTATCTAGTGTGGTTAGACCTAGTCTATCTACTGATGTCACATCTGCTCTATCTAGTATAGTTAGACCTAGTATATACAGCTCTCGTGTGTATAGCGTAGATAGACCTAATTCCAAGGTTACCAACTCTGATTTACATAGCACAGTCAGTTCTACTGTCTCAAGCAAGTCCATCATTCAAACACGGGGAATCGACAGTCAAGCGCTCAAACTACCATCAACACATGCAAGTAGCTTATTGACACACACAAGTAGCTCGAAACACACAAGTAGCTCATCAAAAAGACCATATGCAAGTAGTGCACAAACAAAAACAATCCTGCATAAACAGGCTAAAGGCGAACAAAATAAACACAACCAATCCTCAGAAAAGAGAAAAGCGTCAAGGTCAACAACTGCAGCAGGTGGGCCATATACAGCCACCTCTGTAACGCTATCTTCATCATCCGTCATACCGTTAGAAAGAAGCTATATGAAACCATTGGGGCAGCTTCTGCCTTCGATATTTGGTGCTGTGCTGAAAGGCAAAGAGAAGAGACTCTCTAAAGATGAGAAAGCTCCCATCGAGAAGCAAATGAATAGAAATGAGAAAGTCTCTGGTAACAAACAAGTGCCTAAAGAAAGACAAGTATTTGAAGAGAAGAGTAACTAGAATATTAACGAAAACAAGAAAGAAGACGACGAGACATCAGATGCCAAAGGAGAAGCGAAGATGAAAATTGATGATCCTGGCTCTACCGCTGATTCTGAGAATAGTGACACGCAGAAGATAGTGAATGACATTCAAAATAAAGTAGAGGAGAACAAGAAACGTAGTAAAGGAATAGACGGCTCTTACCACGAGATGTATAGGGCGAAGAGGACGTACTGCAATGGTGAAACATGCGGCCCAAATCGCAGAACGTCTGCCACTTCAACTACGCATAAGCCTACCACTAGTATGATAGATCTGACGATCACAGTTCTCAAGGAGTTACAAACTGCTATAAAGACAACTCCTCTTGTTTCAAACGTAAAAACAGCCTCGATTGTTTCAAACTTTGTTGTTCATCCAGCGCATAAAAGTCGTACGGTGTCTACAGACGAAGATGTAATTGCTAGAGAGAGTGAGAGGAGCCTCACGGGTGGCCCAGGCTTGAACAAAGAAGTGCGTGGCGATAGTACAAGGGTGAGAGATCATATTCCCAGTGCCTATAATGAGCCTTTGGTTAGTGTTATACCTAGTCAGCCCACTATCACCGTCACTAAGCAAATAACTAGTAGGTCAACCATCACCATTACTAAGCAAATTACTGATACATCAACTGTCACTAAACAATTTACTGATACATCAACTGTCACTGCCCCAGAAGCATCTGTCACTCAGTCATCCATTACAGATTTCACAACCAAGTCTTCTCCCACCTCCATAAGCAACGTCAACCGCGAGCTTACCACAGTGATAGTGAAGGAGCTGCAAGTGTTTCTACTGCAAGTATTCTACCGAGAAGAAGGCAAGAAGATGACCTTGGCAGCATTAGTCGAGACCGTATAACGGTGGATGGTGCAGCAGGTGGGTACAGTACAGAGGAAAGTGGTATGGGTAGGATACTCGGTGAGGAGGGTGATAGAAATAGATACACTATTGGTGGGATAGATGCAAAGATTGATGAGAAGACAAAGGAGGTTGATGGCAGCAAGACAGATAGGGAAAAGGCCTTAGATAAGAAGATTGATATAGAGGCCAAAGGGGGTGTACTCGTCAAAGGTAAAAAAGCTTACACAGATGAGAAGAATGGTGAAGATCGAATAGCCAGCACAGATGAGAAGATTGATGTGGTTGATCGTACGAACACGAAGCCTGGGAACGAAAATGAAGGTTTTAGAAAGAGAAAGACAATCTACAAAATTATCTTCAAGACCACAGCTATAAAGCCTACTACAATGATAGCAGGGCTTGAGGACTCCATGGCTAGTCTCTGAAGCTTAGAGAGCGTTGCATGCGAGTAAAGATTGAGACGGCTGTGTAGGGATGCGTAGCACTACAACAAATTGGAGTAGACACTGCGGGGTAAGTATATATTAAATCTATTTAGACTTTCTCAGCTTATTCTTTATTTATTTAACTCCATCAAAAGGGCTCTATATTGTCTTCTGCACAGTTGTCTTTTATATTTCATTTAGGCTATGGTTTAGTGTTCTTATCTACTGAGGTCTAAATATCAAGATGTTTAGACGAGCTACTGCAGATAGAGCAGACGAGGCATTGCATGTATATAGGACGTCGTTTGTCGACAAAATACGGTATATGAGAAACCGTATATATACAAGATATAGTAAATAGACTAGATTTGAGAGATAGTGGTAACCCTACTAAACAAACTATCTGCTGTATTACACTCTATACACGTCTAATGCACATTAGGCATCGATAGTAGAATGTATACGTTACAGAAAATCTGATATTACATATACAGGAGATACCAAGCATCAGGGGTCAAATAAACACTATTAGATAATTGTATAGAATCTAAGTCATTACTGATATCAACTGTATTATAGCTACCGTACAAGCTAGTCTGCCGTGCTCAAATCATCTCAATTTCATAAAATATTTTTTCTCCCCTCAATGTCACAGGAGAAAATGAATATAACTCTGAACGGGAACAGCACAGAAGTTGTTCGAGGAGCTACAATATATAGTCTAATGAAAGGTACAAACTACGTGGCGTGCAAGGTAAATAATGTTCTATCCGACCCATCCACCGAAATACACGAGACAGACGATGTAAAACTCCTATCATTTGATGATCCAGAGGGGAAAAAGGTTTTCTGGCATTCTTCAGCCCATATCCTAGGGAATGCACTAAAACGTGTATACCCAGGCTGTAAGCTCGTCAGTGGACCCCCTACAGAGGATGGATTCTTTTACGATTTAGATATTGAGGTGCCAATTTCTGCTGATGATTTCTCGAAGATAGAGCATGAGGCTATGAGGATAGTGAAAGAAAACACCAAATTTGAACATGTTGAGATGACCAAGGATCAGCTGTTAGAATTATATAACGACAACCCGTGCAAGACGCACTTTGTGAATAAGTTTGTCACGGACAAAAGTACTGTTTATAAGAATGGCAACTTCTTGGATATGTGCCAGGGTCCTCACATATACTCCACAGGACTTGTTAAGGCCATCAAGGTAATGAAGAACAGCAGCGCCTACTTTCTCAACGATCCAGCACAGAAAAGCTTGCAGCGTGTATATGCTATCTCGTTTCCAACAAAGAAGGAACTGAGTGAGTATCTACAGCGATTAGAGCGAGCTGCGAAGATGGATCATAGGGTTATAGGCCAGGAACTCGACTTTTTCTTTTTCAGTAAGTATTCACCAGGCTCCTGTTTCTTCCTTCCTGATGGTGCACATATCTACAATAAGCTTATTGAATATCTGAGATCAGAATATAGAAAGAGAGGATTCCAGGAAGTAATAACACCGAACATATACTCGACAGAGCTATGGGCAGACTCAGGGCACTTAGAGAACTACAGGAAGAACATATATATGCTCGAGAATGTGGATCTAGGTCTGAAGCCGATGAATTGCCCAGGTCATTGTATCTTGTTTAAACATGATGAGAGGAGTTTTAGGGATTTGCCCCTTAGATATGCAGATTTCGGTGTACTGCACAGAAATGAGATCAGTGGGGCGCTCAGTGGTCTTGTAAGAGTAAGAAGATTCCAGCAGGATGATGCACACATCTTCTGTACCAGGGATCAGATACAGGCAGAGATTAGCGGATGCTTGGAGTTCCTACGAGATGTGTATGGTGTCTTTGGATTCGATTTTGAGCTCTGTCTGAGCACTAGGCCAGAGAAGTTCATAGGAACTATTGAGGAGTGGAATGAGGCAGAGTTGGCACTTTCTGAGGCTATGAATGGGCTCGGGATGGTATACAAACTGAATGAGGGTGATGGCGCATTTTACGGCCCAAAAATTGATATAACCTTGAATGATGCCTTAGGGAGGAAAACACAGTGTGCTACTATACAGCTTGACTTCCAGTTACCCCAGAGGTTTGCATTACGGTTCAGGGACTCAGATGGCAAAGACGCCTGTTATCATTCACAGAGCAATATTAGGAAGCCTGGAGAGAATGATGGCCATTCTTATTGAGCACTTCGGTAAGAATTTGCCTTTTTGGTTGTCGCCAAGGCAAATTGCTATTTTGATACTTGAGAAAACTGAATACACTGAGGAGGTATACTCTAGGCTAGGCAAGTTTAGGGTGAGGGTCTTTGACGACAAATCCACGCTCAATAAAAAAGTCAGGGTTGCGGAAACTAAGGGATATCGTGTTATAGGAGTTTTTGGAAAGAAGGAAGAGGAATCCAGAGAGATAACCATAAGGGTTGGAAAAAGAAATGTGAGTCTTCCGATTAATGATTTCTATGATATGCTAGAGAGAATGGATCAGGAGAAGATAGAGCTTGAGAAGGCTTTTGATGAAGTGAAGGTAAATCAAGGTGTGGGAAACTTGGATTTGGACTGATAAATAAATTTATATTGACTTATAACGTACTTTTGAGCTTATGGGGTAACGCTACGTATTGATGAAGCACAACGAGTTTGATTGGGTGGAGTATGTGCGGATAGATGTCAGATAGTATTAGTGCATTGCAAACTATACTCAATTGTCTACTGATATTACCATATGACTCGGCATATAATCAAATAAAATACAGACTTGTTAGCAATGATAGTATGCCAAGAGATCGCTTACTTTATCTATCAGCATGTTGATTATTGATATCATTCTAACTGGGCAAAAATAGACTGTGCTTACACTCATAAATGCCCTGGGCTCATACATTCTTATGACGTAATGAAATGTGCCGTAGATGATAATGTTACATCATTGAATATCCAATAAAAGGGGTAAAGGTATTAATGGAATAGCGATAACGACTCCATGAAACTCAACATTTTTCTAAGAAAGATGTTCGCAGTTATATTAATCATATTAGTAGTAGGATATGGCTTGATAGGCATCAAGTATCTTATAGACTCCATTTGCTCCCTTTTGGAGCGAGTAAAGTGAGATATGAATTCATCAGGACCAGAATAGTCGCATAGATATATACCGTGATGCTCTTCTGAAAAGTTAGTCTAAGATTACAGATTCCTCACATGCATTGCGTACAGTACCATATAAATTACTGTATCTACGTATATCAAATTGTTTCCAAATATGGAGTTTCAAAAATGTTTTATATTTTAATGAACAATAACAACACTGAATGCTAAATTGAATCATATTCTATTTAGTCACTATGCGGTTTGCAGATGTGAAGCCAATTGTGTCGGCACACGCTAATCCTAGTGAAGGATATCGATCTACAATAGCAACCACCCTGACGGTGTATGTTAGGCCGACTGTTGTTGCCGACGAAGCGCGTTTGAAGCACGAAATAGTACCAACCATTGTTAAGCTGGCCAAAGATGAGATAATAAAGATAAGAAACAATGAGGTAATCAACGAGGCAAAGATAATTTTGGATGAACAGGATGACAAGTTGACCTTGGAGGTGGAAGAGAGAATAAAGAGTGGAGACAAGAAAGATGAAGAACTCCATCAGAAAAACAAATTGGCGAGGGACAAGCAAGAAGATAAGGTGGGAAATGAGAGCTCTAAGGGCAGGGAAAGAGACAAGGGTCAAGAAAGTAAGGCAACAGACAAAAGACAAGAGAGCAAAACGACAGACAAAGGACAAGAGAGTAATACGATAGGCAAGGATGAAAAGAGGAATGACGGGAAATGAGGATAAGTGCATCACAGAGGTCCAACAGGATAAGATAAAGGATCCTAAAAACTTAGGAGAACAGCCAAAAGAAGAAAAAAAAGTTCAGTCAAAGAAATAGCAGAAAACCAAAAGGAAACCAAGAATCCAACAAACCTATCGAAAGAAGATGCATGTACAAAAATACTGATCAAGAATAAACCGTCCTCAAAGTGTGATAATGAGAAAACTGTGGAATCAGAGGATCAAGGTATAGTGATTATATATGAGAGGGGCAAAAACGGCAAAACGAAATCCATAACCATCAAGGGTGACACAACTGATCCTAATTGTAAGAAAGAAGAAGTTGGTGACGACAAGAAAATAGGCGATAAGGAAAAGCCTTGCGAATCAAGAGAAGTAACCTCCAAGAATACCTCCGCCTTCAAAGACGAAATTGAAGGAACTGATGATGCTGACAGGTTGAAGAAAATTTGCGAGAAGATAATAGGAGGGAGCTCTGGAGAAGCAAAACAGCGCCAAGAGACCAAGGAAAACCCTGAGAGAAAGCTAGAAGGAAAGGATAGTGGGGATAATGGTGATAAGAAGGTGGGTGATAAATCTAAGGGCCTAGAAGAAAAAGAAGTCACGATTAAGGTCACTAGTAAGGACGAGCATGGAAGAGTATCAAAATCTCAGTACGATGTGGAGGTTGGAAAGCCAGGTTCTCCAGATGAAAAAGTACTTAAGCCAAAAACTAGTGATCAGCCTTCCAGCAAACAACCTGAGATACCTGATAAGAAATCTGGGAGCACCAATGACCAAACAAAACAGCCAAGCAGTCCAAGCTCTAATAGCGCATTGCCTAATAACGCAGAGGTACAGCCCGTAACTCCACCTGCGAATGCCCAGCAAACAAGCCAGTCCAATATCAAAACATCACCAGCACCAAATCCCTATACAAATCAGAGAAATGATCAGACAGTGCCATCTAGCAACGCTGATACGCCCAAGCAGGATGTCTTCAAGAATGCACACCATAAAATAAAAGAAGCAACGGGAGTAGATAGTAAGGAACTAGCTGATCGGATAAAGTTGGAAGACAAAATAGAGAAAGGAATAGATTTGGAGGAGAAGGTAGAGAAAGTAAAGGAAATTACAAAAAACATGAACCTGGAAGACAAAATAGATGAAGGGAAGGAAATTGTAAAGAACATTATAGAGAAGGGTAAAGAGCAGCTTGGGGAGAACGGGATTCTAAGCAAGCTAAACCTCGAAGAGAAGGTAAAGAAGGGAAAAGAGCTGGCTGAGAAAGCTATTCAAGAGGGAAAGTAAACAATGAGTGGGCTTCTAGATCAACACACATTTTTGACTGGATCAAGCCTTTTGTCGCAAATTGCAAATAAACAAAACGAAGCAATTGAGCTGAAAAAGAAGGAAGATATGGAGAAGAAGGATGAACTGAAAAGCGAAGAAGAGAAGATAGAGGTGAACAAAAGTGAGCTTACCAAGAGCAGCGAACAGAAGGGTGAGGAAAGTCAATCAGATGGGGCTCAAAGTAAATTGACAGCAGAAGCAAAAAATGCGGAGTTAAAAAAAAAGACGAAACGAAGGGGAAAAAAGGTAGCTCCACCACACCTGCGCCAAACGTTCGGGTGGTTACAATTCTTTCGGATGAGCTAGAGAGTATTCCATATGGCTATGAGACGTTTTGTGCATTCATACAGAACTTGAAACATTTAAAGAAGAATCCAGTGGGGCGGAAGATTAGCAAAGTTCTTTTCCTCAAGCCTTCACTTGTTGATTTTTGGGAAAAAATTACTTTCATTAACAAGAATGGAGTCTATGAGGACCAAGTGGGGTTATTTAATGGCGTGCCTGTGGAGAATATAGATGATATGCTTAGCAAGGGAAAGCTTACAAAGCTGGGGCTGATGCAGAGTAAAGACATCTTGGATGAGGATGCCGAGGAGGACCTCAAGACTTTCAAGATATTCTTGGCTAAGATTGCAAAGGCCAAGAAAGTTGGTATCAAAGACTTGCTAAAAGAAAAGTGTACCTTATCTCTGGTGGATGAGCTAATGTTCTACGATCAATTTAGCCTCGGGCCTGATAAGATTAATGTATGCGTTTGCAAAGACTCGAAATGTAAGGATGCCTGCGAGAATATTAGAACTATAGATAGGAAGAATCTCAACTAAAACGCTGTTGTGTACATCAGCTGCACGAAGATATAAATAAATTAGATATATTAGGCAGTCATATTATGTACGTTGAGGCAGCTTCTGGGCTTAGGTGAGCCGCTAACATAACTTTGCAGAGATATAGCCTCATGCCCATCTATTTGACTTTGCAGCAATCACACGCAAATAAATAAGCTTTATATGATCAGTTGTGTAATTCGGCCGTATGCAGAAAGCCTCTATATATGTATCACTAAGATACTAATATAGTGTGACAGGTGCCAAGCCATGCAGTGCCTCCGAATCAAGACACTAGCTGATATGTATCCATCCCATAAGATCAAATTTCTTTATAGAATTCAAATCTTGACTCTCCTGTAATATAATATCAGACCTTGAAATAAGACAACGACAGGCACTATCTCTAGTCAAGCTAGGGTATTTTGCATCACAGTCTCTTCAACAGGCTATCTGCTGTATGATGGTCATATTATATTCATCGTGCTGCTGATGCACCATATATATTTGTACAGATGGCTAGTATAGCGCATTTCTTAACTGCAATCTACTCTTGCAGTGGTTGTTGGTCCTCATTGCAACTACACTCTACCTTACTCGTTTGTCCTCCTATATTTCCTATATAAACTTATTTTCTGGGCTCATTTTTCGCCATCTTTTTATATTCAGACCTTAGCCAATATTTCCTATCAATCAAATAAATTTACTAAATAAACTTTTGCTGGCCCACAAATTCCTCCTAAGCTCCTTCTGCTCTTGCTCGCATATTTTATTTAGTAAGATTTAATGTATAAACTCTGTGGATCTGGCAGTCTAATAATATTACACATTGGCTTCTAGACCATATATTCCAATATCTTTTGTTGCCATAAAGGCAACCTTGCTTCAGCCCAAGCAGGATATAATTAATTTGCTACAGTCAAAAGTTTTTGCTTAGGGCATATCATTTTTACCCCAAGAATGATTTATGAGCTGCCGATTGTAATACTTGTAATTGCTGTATCAGCATATTATTTTCTGCAAACGAAGCGTAGTTTGGATGCGTATGCCCGCCTGATGGATCCTCTGAATTCAAGCTTCAAGTTTACCCGCGAAATACGTCCTTCTATATTCCAAGTCATATTGCTGGCCACAGGTCACACAAATTTGAGTCATGTAGCTATTTCCATAGCTCTCTCAAAGTCATTCTGTTTCCTACACACTCTGCTTGGTGATACTGCTTCTTCTGTAGTCCTTACAGGCAAGATTAAAAAACTGTACCAAACTTCTACATTTCCAGGAAGGCAGTGAGGATGAAACACTTTGGCTTGGGTCTAAGCAAGAAGTACCTGCTGAGTCCGGAAGACTACACCATGAGTGGATGCATACAGGCTAAGCATGTTGAATTTTCTAAGAAGCACAAAAGTGATACATTTTACGTAAGTTACATCCCATCAGAGATTTCTGAAGCGTACAAGTTTGAGTCAACAATATATTTGAGATGCAGCCTTGATGTATTTGCAAACAAAGCATTCCTGGATGATTTTGTTTCGCTTTTTGATGAAATAACGATTGAAAACGAGAAGAGATACCTTGAGCAAACAAAAGTGTACACTCAGCAAGCCTTTGTTTTTGCAGAGCAAAACAAAGAAAATTTTGTACAGCGACTTGTTAGATCACATAAAGAGGTCAGTCCTCCTGCTGTTGTTCATAGTAAAGGTAAAAAAGGAAAAAGGACGAAGTGATCCATATGCCTCTTGATGACAATATTTTGCTGTACGTATATCTCAGTAATCCACATGCCAGCTACACATACAATGTATTGCGCACAACGGGAATATCACAATGTACTCCTCTACCTCAAGATGCTTTTGTGCCGAGTAGCACAAATGTACTCCTTCTGCGGTGTGTTAGCAGCCTTAATAAATTTTTGCCTTTAAACAAACAATTTGGTGCCCATATGGAGAGCTCCAAAAAGCTTGTGAAATATATTTCTGATTCAATAACCAACCTGAGCACAATCATTTTCAACAAATCCACAGACGATCTCTGCAAAAAGGGCATCAACAACTTAGAGTTTAGCATAGCAGACCCAATAGATATTCAATCTTATGATAGTAACCTAAGCCGGTCAAAAAACAGCGATAACAGCAAAACCATCATTTTACAGAAAGGAGAATACGAAAGGCTGAAAGCTGAGTTATCGTACTCTCAGTGCGAGATAAAGAGATACAAGCGGTTGGAGAAGGAGTACAGGAGGAGAGCAGAGGAACACAGTAGAACCATGACATACATTTTGGACAAAGAAACTAGCGCTGCTAAGGATGGCGTTGATGTTAGCTCGGAAGTGCATAAGATGAAGTATGTGGAGCAGAGGCTTAATTCTCATATAAAGGCGCTGAAGAGAGATTTGTTTTCTTCTGAAGCAAGGATGGATGAACTCAAGAAAATAGCAACAGATAAGATAAATGAAGCAAATCAGAAGGTTGAGGATATCAGCATAGAGCTAGAAGAGGCAAACGAAAAGATCCAAGCACAGCAGAAAATGATAGAGGACAAATGCAAGATAATTTTGGAGCTTATAGAGTACTGTAGATTTTTGTGTAATCCAAAGAATACGTGAGTTGAGATCTGGCAATTCTGGGAAAAGGTAAGTTTATAGCGATTAGAATGGAATTCATTCCATCACTGCTAAAATTTACTGCCAGATTTACTTTCCTCGTTATTGCACCTGTGACAAATTGTACATGTATCTGGATATTTTGTATTCTGACAATAGTATTCTACGCTTGGCGCTGTCACAAAAACCCTGCCACGAAACGCTTGGAGTGTAATGTAAATCAAGATTTTCTGACCGCAAGGTAGCTTTGAAGGCATCCTACTACATTTATTTGGGGTTATTCTAGCTGATTTCCAGATTACAATGGCGTATGTACAATGATACTACAGTTTGATATCAGTAGCCATTGATGCCATAGAGATGTTTATTGGATAAAAAGTTATTGCATCAAGGCCGGGTATCACGAATGGCAAAGGTAAAAGTGCGGAAGAAATAGCTTGCTACATCTGCTATAATAGCTAATACAATAAAATAACTAGATGTTACATCTGCAATACCATAAAACTGCTAAGCGGGCGGATTGATATAGTATAACTAAAATTACTGGTGCAGGAGATTTATAGATGGTTCTGTTAACCAACACGACCGTACAGGAAATAAATAAGTAGGTAAATTGGCCAAGATAACTTATACAAAAAGTATGTAAACGGTTTCTGATGTAAAGCACAAAATAGAAACAACTGGGCCCAAATTATAGGCAAGCAGATGTTAATGGAGAAGTTGTAATTGTCAATATACATTTCTGCACGTAATATTAAATAAAGTGGAGAAGGATAGCTTTCATATACATTTTGTGGACTTAGCTGGTCTGCATAGTTGTTATTTATGTATATGCTGGAGTAATTTATATATAATCATTTTATACCTGAGTCAATAGCAGAGTACATGGCATTCTATACAAGCAATATATGACTGTGAGATGGCATATATGTATCCCTGGGGATAATATGACTGTGAGATAGCATATATGTATCACTGGGGATACAATGTATGGCTAAGACACTACAATCTTTTTTTGATACTGAAATACATGATAGTGCTAATACTAAGACCTATAATAGCACCCACAATAACGTCACTTGTGAAGTGTCTATAATCAACAATCCTTGAAATACTTACAGCAATTGCGTATAAAGACATGAAGAGAATCACTAGGGGACGCCCTACTCTCATGATGAGGCATTCCTCTACTCCAATACTGTTCTTGTTACTGAGCAACAAATTAGTAAATCCCGCTCCACAAAAGGCAGTGGCAGCGTGTCCTGACGGGAAGGATCTTCTACCTTCTGCCACAACTTTTGGATCTCCTGCGCAGATGCCATTTTTGGGTTGACACCGGTCTAAGAAGTCTGGTCTAAACCTTCCAACAACATTTTTTAGGTTGTCAACGAGTGCTGTTGTTATGGTATGTGCTACAAGATATGCCATCATAACTTCTGCTATTCTGGACCTCACACACCCTTTTACGGCGAGCTGTCCTCCTATAACAACTAGTGGAAGTAATACAGATATCACTTGATTCACAGGGGAGCTTACTGTGGATCTACTCCTGTGGGGCTTGGATATTGATAGATCTGATTCTGAGAAGTCGTGTACAGCTACATCATATTGTAGTGACATCAACAGAAGGATTCCAAATACAAGTTCTAGGAATAGCAGCTTTGTTATTATTTTCATTATATCACCACTTTTATTATTCAGAGCTCAATGGGGCCCAAACAAATATTTATTATTAGAGGGATGCAGATCAGCTGCAGGACAACTAAAATTTATCAACTAATATAAAGGCTATATCAGGCAACATAAACTGAGGATCCAGAGACAATAGACTATCCCTTGCACAGACATGATGAGGTAAAGTTAGCGGATCAGAGTATAAGAGCAGATTTACTGAGATGTAAGTGCAATATATATAAGCATGTGGCAACAGATGGCTAGAGCTATACGATAGAAGTTTTGCCTATATTTGAGTGAAAAGCTGAACTGATGGGATATCTGCATACAGTCATGAAAATAGAGATTGTAATTAATAAGAATAAATTACGGTATAGATTAGAGTAAAGTATATTGATTAGTATGTTTATCAGTGGAATATAAATACGGCTATGATGGGGAATCGGGCATGTGAAAGTAAGCCAACTGTACCCACAAAGTGAATTCTGCATGTCTTTCTACAAATCAACTACCCACGTTTCCCATTAGATTAACTCAGTACGTCTTTCTTCAAATCAACTCTGAACAGCCAATCAGCTTTCTGTGTGTCATAAACATAAGCCAATTACATTTACCAAATAAACTTCGCAGCGTCAACTAAGCTTCTGGATCTTATTTTGCCGTCTCGTGATATCTAAAGTTAGCATTAAGAATTTTATAGTTTATTCGATTACATCAAAGGTAAATCCAGATAACTAAGCACCTTTCATTCTAATGCTCTTCCGATACAAAAAAGTAAAATTCCTATCGAAGACCCAGTGGGCTCAATACCACGCAATAAACACAAATGTACCCGGACCAGTGTTCACTATAATGCAGATATCAAACCCTTTCCTAATCAAAAACGAGAACAGAACACCTCATTGTACGAGAGAAGCCATTGAGCATCTAAGAGCTTGGAGAAAAATGATTCAAACGGCTGTATCATATGATTTATCACCAATTGTTACCCGGCTTACACTTTACAAAAGGTTGCAAAAGCATAAATCTGTTGAGTATATTCATTTTACGTCAAATGAAGCCGAAATTACACCTAAAATCCCCAAAAAGTATACTCTGAGGTACCTTAGCCCATACGATACCTATAAACCGCTTCCATACCACAAATTACACTCACCAAAACCTATAAACTTCTGTACAGATGTTTATGAGGCATCTGAAGTCCCAATATCTTCGTCAAGTAGTCTAGTTGATGATTGCTGCTATCTCTTACTAGTCAACTTGAATGAATGTAAGGGCATTGAGGAAGATATATTGAAGCTGAAAGAAAGCTTCACAATACATGAAACCCTTTTTGATGATGAGTTTGTGATGTACATTAACAACAGAGTTTATATTTCTCGAACTGTGAGCCAGGACTTCGAACATAACCTGTTGCTTTGCGATATTGATGACGATGGGCGTATAAGCAGAATTACCAGTAAGCTAATCAAGCAGCTAGTGGTTAGCTTTCCCATTTTATAGTAGCATTGGCGTATTTACATAGTAATGACATGTTTCTATAGTGGCATTGGCATGCCTGCAGGGGCTCACTTCAGTTATATGACTTCTGGAATTTTTTGTATGAGGCCTGAAGAAACGGAATGCAGATTGCACCATATGTACAGCATGATTGAAGTATCGCGGGTGCAGGTACATTATATTGACCAATTATATGGATAAGTAGAATGGGTACTAGAAAAATGTAAAATTCGTGCTATAGCTCTTCGTTAATGAGATCTATGATGTAGATAGGCTAGATTCTGACTATCAAGGTTTAGACTGCAAGGTTTCAGAAGCATCATGCATGCTGTTAACATACGCAGCATGGATCTAACAATAATAGCCAGAAGCGAATCTAGTACTTGACTATGACATAAAACAAATCTGAAAATGTGTAGTCCTCTTCACCCTCGAAAATGATGCGCAATATGCATACGACAAAGGTGTGAAGCACCACGAAGTTTATTTAATAAAATCCATTGCAGTCCCTTTACATTATAAAACACGAGGCAAAGCTGAATGCATGAAGCTTGGACCCGTGATCCTTGGATCAATAACCCAATACTTCACCGCTGAACCAAGATAGCCTATGCTGAAATTAATGATACAAAAAATAAACAATACACTTTCTATCCAATATAGCTTATTTGGATTAAGGACACAACGAAAGGTAATGATTAAAACTATTTGTATATTCGTAAGTGGCCAGACTATCTTTATCTTATATTACTATATCTGAAAAGCATATTCTCAATCGTGGTTCAGCGATGTAATCAGGTTACCAACTGATCCAAGAAATGTTTGTAAACTGATTACACTGTTACAAATAGCACAGCCCGAGAAAGCAAATTGAAAACAAAGATAGCAATAAACTTATCGATGACAACCTCTATTATCTCATATGTGGTATATACTATATCTGCAATATCAGTACAAACATCCAAAACACTTACATGTTATTCCAATCTTTTCCTCGTAATCTAGTATAAGTTTATTATTGAGCTTTCTTCTCGTAATCACAGAATCTAGATAACATGAATATCGAGAAAGCGCTGAGAAATATTGCCGAAAACATATATACGTAGTCATGAGTACCCATTGCATCAAACAAGTATTTGTCTATTATTGCTTTTGGCCCCTTCATGACAACCGAGGCCATCAACAATGCAAAAAAGAGCCCCTGGAATGCTATTACGCAGATAAACCAGATGTTCTTCTCAACAGGCTGTCTGTGTGGAACACAGTTGGCCAGATATATTGCATTGAAGAGAATCTGGAACCCAGAAACGAAGAATATCATAGTGCCTGATGCAGAAAATTCCCTGACCTTTCCATCGAAGGTTGCTTCGCTACATAAAGACAGCAGTCCCTGAATCACTATTTGTATGCTCAAGCTAATCCAGAACCCCGAATTGTTTCTGAAGAGATTAGCGCTAGGCCTGGACATACTGAGGTTCTCTGCAGGCATAAATGCCGATATGCAGTAAACTAACGGGACAATAACACATATGTCGTTATGGAGAGTTTGTAGATCACTGAGGAAGAAACCTTTTAGAACCATGAATAGTAGGGAGAAGTACGATATGATATAGGAGGATATAATAAACTTAAATCTGGCAACCGAGGTAACATAACAACATCTTCCTTCCTTAATGAGCTTTGGCACACAGCTTATATTGTTAGAGGTGAAGGCTGATGCCAGGCTAGCCTCGTTCTGTGCAAGTTCCACGCCCACATCGGCACTCCCCAGCGCTCCACTATCATTAGCCCCATCACCGCAAAACAACACCGTGTAGTAGTCTCTCATATTCTCAACAAGCTTCTTCTTCTGACTTGGGTTAAACCTTGCATAAAGGCCCCCTTGTCGATTATAAACTTGAAATATGGTGTTCCAGCAAAAAAATCAAATCCCTTCCCCTCACAGGCCACAGCAAAATCATTCAAGCTAATCCTGTCGTTCCCTCTGTAGAGACCCATCTTTACCTTGTCAAAGTAGTAATCCTCATCACCAATGCAGAGCCACTCAACATCGTATATGCTGTTGGCCTCATCGTTAATCACGGGGAATATAATAGGAGTGTATTTATCAACTATTCCACATTCCTTCCCAACAAATATAGATGTCAATATATTATCCCCAGTGCACATTATACTTCTTATTTGGCTATCTACAAGCAACTCTATGGTCTCCTTAGACTCAAGCTTCAACTGATTTGCAAATACTATAAGAGACAAAAAAGTGAGATTGTTCTCGTCAGTATGCCGGTCCACGCTCCTAGATAACTCCCTGTATCCCATGGCAATGACTCTATACCCGTCCAAAGCAAACTCCTTGGCCTTTTCTTCGTAGCCCTCGGGGACAATACGAAGAATCTCCTTCACAGACTCCTCTGAGCCTTTCGTGAATATATAAAGCTTGGATTTATACTCAACTAATACGCTCATTCTCCTTAGATCATTATTAAACTCGTATGTCTTCAATATTTTCACATTAATAGTCTCAGGAGAGAAGCTGGGGCTTGGCTTTCTTGTTCTATGATTTGAAACCTCTGTGCTGTTGTTCTCTAAAGTTCTGTGTTCATAAGAAGCTAGATTGTCTTGTGGGTCATGGCTGTTTCTGGAGGTTAGATGATAAGATCTAACATCACTACTAGAAGATAAATTATCAGAGGCAGTAAGATTTTCTCGTGATGTCGAATAATTATAAGACTCGGTGTTGTTGCTGGGCATTTTACACTGCGAAGATAAAGTGGTTTTTGACATACAACTCCTTTCGTAGCCGCTATTGCTTGCATGATAGTAGGCATCGCTATTCTCCCATTCAGTGTCCTCATCCAGATGCCCATCCATAGGCATATTAGTTCTTCTCATCCCGACATTATTGCGGTGCTTGTTGCCAAATCTAGCATTTCTATCATCAGAATGACCAAATTTAGTATCATTCACCAAACGCTCTGTTCCAGATAAGTCCTTCTCAGCATAGCCCCAATTTTCTCTATATAGTGTGCATATCTCTTCGTAGTTGCCTTCTTCGCTGGCTTGATCCGCCAAAACATCCTCTTTATTATTTAAGAAGTCAAACAACGCCGCACACTTCCCCTTATTGTCATTATATAGGATGTTCTCCTCCGAATCCTTCTTGAATAGCATCTGTTTCGGCAGCAAATTCTCGATTTCCTTGAACTGATTATACTCATTTTCAATCATATCAGGTGATACCGTATTATTAACATCTTTCGTGCTATTAGTTTCATAGTATAACATCTCCCCATTCCCGTCATACTCCTTCAAAAATGGACACATTTTGCTGTATTCTCCGATCTTAACAACCCTTGTCTCTTTATCAGCATATAGCTTGGATTTGCTGAATATAAACATCTTTGTATCCAAAACGTCACCCACGTACTTACCATCTAGTTCATAAACTGAATGACAACTACTCAAGCCAATCCTGGTCAGTAGATCAACATCGTCTATATCATATATTGACTCATATAGATTCGAAACACACATAAGATCTAAGCCCTCTGTTGTGAGTGTTCCAGTTTTGTCGAAAACTGCTAAGTTTACCCTTCCCGCCAAATCTATTCTATTGCTGTTGTTACACCTTATTAGATCTTTAATCAATCTCTTTCTGCTAAAGTGTACACCAACCGAGATGACAGTGGGTAATGCGGGACTTATAAGCGTGAAGTAAATGTCCAAAGTGTATATTATCACATTTTTCGTGTTAAGCTTCACGACACGTATGAGAAATGGGACCAGGAATATAGAAACCAAAGTAGCAAATATAGATAATCTCTGTATGAATGAGAGAGCCTCCAAATGGAACATGTTCGTAACAGGCTTGGGGTTCAAAATGTTTTTGAGAATCTTACCGCGTGCTGTGGTAAATCCTGTGGCTGTAACTGAACCTATTGCAGAGGTATTTGGTACCTCTTCACCACCAAAGCTCAGCTTTCGCGTTTTAAATGAAGTGTCCTGAGAAGTAAGACTTGAAGTCTCGTTGTTATCTGGAGATACAGTGTATTTCTCAGCAGATACAGCCCCTGGGATACTTACAGGCACTCTACTGCTCTTCTCTATATTACTGTTGCTACTTATATTGCTTCTCGTATTCGTATCTTTCGCATGGGGGCTCACCAACTCTGAAGAAGAACTAGTGCGAGAGGTGCTGCTCTTCGTCAAATTCTTAACTCTACATAGCTTCTCTAGTCTGAGGTTTCCAATGGGGGTCGTATTGATACTCTTAAGTATTCTTGTTCCAGAGTAGATGTTCGAGTCACAGTAGTCACTGTCCTTGAAGCTATTTATACTAGTCTTGCAGATAGGAACAGACTCTCCACTCAAATAGCTCTCATCAGTGATAACTTCACCCTTTATGACAGTGCAATCACAGTCGAACTCATCAGTTGGCTCTATGCAAACAAGATTCCCAGGATATATATCTCGACTATCGACATATGTAAAAGCACCGCTTCTTAACACCTAAACATACGAAGCCTTTCTAATCTTCTCCAGAGCCCATTTCTCTTTGAAATCACATTTCAGGTCTGAGAAATAGGAATACAAAGTAAGAACGGAAACTACAGATGCATAGACCGAATATCCAATAGAATACCAAAGTATAGTACATATAAAGGTTCCTATAAATGATATACAGAATGTATTCTGTAGCAAAATATCACGAGTCGTTGGAAGATTAACGGTACCAACATTTTTGCCAAACAGAATTTCTTTTTCATGTAAATCTATGTCTGTATTAACCTTCAGTTCGTTGGCAACTAAATCTTCGTATTTGTATGAGGATGCCTTGTACGTAGGAATAATAAACTTCTCTGTAATATAGTCGAAAATAAATCTAGAGTACTGCGTATCAATAACACGGATCTTGTTGTCGCGTACGTACCTACGTAGCGTTTTAGTAGTGTATGCATCATACACCATAACATCTCTAAGCTCTACTGTGCCGTATTGGTTAGTTATAATGACGCAATCGCATTCTTTAAGCTTAGATTTTCTAGTTAAAATTGAGATTCTGATAAATGGAAAATAGCGACATAGAGTGTAGAGTAGTCCTCCTGTAAGAATACAAACTGCGTTGTATATAAACACGGGTATTACTCGCTTACGCTCCTCTATTGTCAATGTATTAAGTTGGGCGTTCGTGTTCATTGTATGGGCTAAAATAAGGGGATGTTTTATTTTGTGAAAGTCCGTATAAAGGAGTAAAGTGAGGCAATGCTAAAAAGTATTCACATGTATAGATGGTGTGAAATGCACCAACTAAAGATAAACCTTGCATTTCTGTGGTAAGAATACTCTAAGTAAGCATATAAAATATTTTATACTGAAAATACAGTAATTAGATACATCAAACATTTTTATTGAGACGCTTTATTAAGAAGAGATATGATAGCAGATATTTCATGGCCAAACAGTTTGATAATGCGAATCACACTTTGCTGACCAATAGAAAAATCTCTCAGTCTGTGCAGGTAAAGAATAAGAACTTGAACACCTAGCAGTAAGTGAGCAGGGGATGTTATATGTTGAGATAGCAGCTCAAGCTTACCAACATTTATAGATATTTCGGAATATCTCATCACTGAACCATTATTCTGTAAGATGCCACAAGCTGCGCTAATCACTTTGAGATGTGTAATTAATATTGATGACGTAATAGCAAAGGTTGTGATTGATGTAGTTATTTTTGCCGAAAAAAAAGTCTGAATATACTAAACAAACATCAATTATCTCGTCACAAAGGTAGCACAGGGATAAACCAACCAGAGAAGCGATATGAGATGTTATACAGAAAGATTATTGGACCAGCACTTCACACTTTGCAGAAATATCACGATTGCGCTACCAAATTAGTAATTTTGACCTTAGTGACGTGTAGTGTGTGAGGTAAATTCATAAGGGTATGACTAATAGTGTATATGAATTCCTGAAATGCATATCATATCTTGTTTCAGCAATGTTTCATGTAGGCCATAAAACAAATATCCAATTTAATAAACAATGTGCATCTTATTTTGGATATTCGCAGGTAGCTGTCTAAATGATACGGGCATATATCTTGACATGAAAAACGTCAGCTCCCTAACGGACCTTGTTAAAGAGGTATTGCACAAAGTAAGGGATGAAAATAAGATTGACTTTTTAAAGAGCTTTATGGGAAAGAAGCAGGACCTGACAGAAAGCATGCAAGCAGCAGGAGGACAGGATGAGAAAGCAGCTCCTAAAGGAGGTGCACAGACAAAGCCTCCAGCTACAGCAAATAAAGAGCCTTCGGCCAAAAAAGAATCGGCACCACAGAAATCTCAACCAGATCCAGCGAAAAAACAAGAAGCAGAACAGAAGAAACAAGCTAAGAAACAAGACGCAGAACAGAAGAAACAGGCTAAGAAACAAGAAGTTGAGCAGAAAAAAGCAAAACAGGAATCACCTGAGAAGAAACAAGAAGCCGAACAGAAAAAGCAGGCCAAAAAGCAAGAGACTGAGCAGAAAAAGCAAGAAGCCGAACAGAAAAAACAAGCCAAAAAGCTAGAGGCTGAGCAGAAGAAAGCAAAGCAAGAGTCACCTGAGAAGAAACAGGAAGCCGAACAGAAAAAGCAAGTAAAAAAACAGGAAGAGGAGCAGAAGAAGCAAGTAAAAAAACAGGAAGAGGAGCAGAAGAAGCAAGCCAAGAAGCAAGAAGCTGAGCAGAAGAAACAAAAATCAGCTGAGAAGAAAAGCACAGAAGGTGTTGCAAAGACCACAAAAGGTGCAAGTGTTAAGAGCCAAGCCTCAAAAAAAGATGTATCTAGTAAAACCCAAAGTGCTAACTCTACAGCATCAGCAAAGAGTGGAGGTAAATCCGAATCTGCTGCCGCATCAAAATCAAGCATATCTCCAAGTGCTAGCCCCAAATCAATACAGGAGTCATCAAAAGCTTCAATTTCAAGCTCGGTTCCGACAAGCAGTATTATGGGAAAGAGCTCCGTTTCAGCGTCCTCAGGACCTTCATCTTCTATTTCTTCCGCCAGTTTAAGCTCATCTATAGCGCCCACCTCGATGGTGGAATCCTCTGTTATGTCTGGGGCCATACCATGTAGCTCTGTAATGGAGTCTTCATTGGCGTTTTCATCTTCAGTTGTATCAGAGCCAATATCTTCTATGTCAGCTGGTGTTGTTCCTTCTTCAGTACAATCTGATATGATTTCTTCCGCTGTACAATCCGCCTCCATAGCACAGCCGACATCAAGTGTTGCGTCTGTAATGATAGACAACACTCAGAAAATCAACATCGTGAAGAATATAGACAAGACAGAGGTTGATAAGGTGCTGTCAAATTGTACAGCATGCTCTAAAGTCGATAATGTGTTGGTTTACGAGGAAAATGGCAAGTATTACGATTATACAAAGTGTATAGAATTACAGAAAGAAAGAGACATTATAACTGACAAAACTGGTGTATTTGTAGGGAAGGATTGCCAGTGTAAGAAAGAGGATATTCCTGGAATGGGTAAGATAACTTCCACAGGGTTGTATCAAGATAAATCTGTAAGTGAGGAAGATAGCCAGAAGCAGAAAAATACACTAGACGAGCTTAGTAAAAGTGCAGGTGGTAGTCAAAGTGTAGCACCAGGTGGTGGGTCAGGTGGTGGATCGGCTGGAGGTAGTCAGAGTGTAGCCCCAGGTGGTGGGTCAGGTGGTGGATCGGCTGGAGGTACTCAGAGTGTAGCCCCAGGTGGTGGGTCAGGTGGTGGATCGGCTGGAGGTAGTCAGAGTGTAGCCCCAGTTGGTGGATCAGGTGGTGGATCGGCTGGAGGTAGCCAAAGTGTAGCCTCAGGTGGAAACGTCACACCAACTACTCAGGGGATTACACCCGAAGCCAAGCTTGAAGAGGAGATAGCACCTAAAATCCTTATCAAGGCTATAAAGCTCAAATACACTAGCGAGACCTCAACACAGGCATCCACAGTCACTGAGACTGTAACATGTCCACCAAAAACACACACAAAGGAGGTAGTAATTACCGAGCCGGTCATTTTACCGCGTAAAACGGTGACAAAGACGATCAAGGACGTTATCACAGAGACTATAAAAGACGTTAGTACCCGAACTGTGAAAGACATTGTGACACAAACTGTTAAGAAGCCAATAACGTTGGAACCGAAGATAGAAACTGTAACCAAAACCATCATGCCCGAGCCAGAGGTAATCATCCAGGAGAAGAGAGTTGTAGAGACAGCAAATTCCACCAAAACAGAAGAGGCGGTTACTATAAATACAACTGTAGTGGTCTCAGAGCCTGAAAGATGCACTGTGGCCTGTGAATGCGAAGAAACTCCTTGTGAGAATCCTTGCAACCAACTTAAGTGTTAAATGGGAAATAGACGTAAAACTGAAAGGCGTATGTATGATAGGCCATGATGTGTTTTATTTGTATTAGGAGATAAGGGCATATTAGTTAATAAACATAATTTATAAGTTGATGCCAAGTAAGGCTAAGCTGCATGTATATTACAATTCTCAACTATAAGTACTTGTTATATCTTGTTATATAAGATAGTATATGCCCGTTTATTTGGTTAGGATGTATAATCATAATCTGCCCTTTCCACTATCTCTTGGATATGGCCTAGTGATTCAAATGAGAAGAATTATGGGCACATGGAGTCTTCTATGCAGTCATAAGTGTTATTATTGTTGCTAAACCAGAATAGTTCATAATACTATCAACTTGATACCCAGCTACCTAAATAAGTTCAAATTCTTTAAATGTAGATGATTCAAATCTAATTTTACAGATCAAAAAACACCGCTATAGTCATACCGAAATAAGAAACAACTACGAAGCCACAGAAATAAACAAATACTCCTTTACAAACATAGAGGAATCAATATGCTTTATTAGTCTTAGCCTCCTGAGACACTTCCTATAAATTTGTACTCTGCGTTACGGCCCTCCTTCGATGTTGCCTTAAATGTGCCTTCAACATGCACCTTCTCCTTGCCATCTACCGGCATATGCTTGATAAAGTCAAAGAATTCGTTTATCCCTGCATTTTCCTTCTTCTTATCAATACTCTCAATTTTCTTAACCACAGAGTTAACTATGGAGCTTTGCTCTGACTTCGCAACAGTTAGTGGATTCCTATGCAACGACAGAGTCTTTATGGGAATCTTTGAAATATCGCTCTCAACTCTAGTCCTCGTGCCAAGCGTGGTTGTCTTTCTAGTGCTCTCACCCTTAGAGTGCTTGATTATAGTATCTGGGTTTATAGTAGCTGGTGGCTCTATTTTAGCCTTCTTGGTTGATGTAGCGTTGTCTGATATGACTTTATCAATCTGACTTAGAGCTACAATATCACGCATACCAATCGACGACACAGTAGTCTTATTAACATTAGTGTTACTCTTAGATCTTGAAGCAGCAGATCCATCTCTCTTATTCGCCAATATGGCAGAAGATCTTGAAAAGGCCTCAGCTACTATACTCACACTTTTTGCCTCCCTCTCCTTTGTTTTACTAGTATCCTTCCTTTCTTTTTCGATAGATTTTGACATAGCACCAACATTCTTCTCACTTACTTTGCTAGAAACTGACTCTTTCTCTTTTGCGTCTTTCTTATCATCCATTTTCTTCTTTCGGTTGCCTGTATCTGCAATGGTTGGTGATTTGACTTGAGTTGTTATTGTTTCTCTTGGCTCCTTCTGAATTACTGCGCTAACGCTCTTACTTTCGGCCTCCTTTGCTTTACTCATGCTCTTGATCTCATCTTTCATAACTGCGCTAAAACTCTTGCTGTCCTCTTTCTTTGCTTTACTCATGCTCTTGATCTCATCTTTCATAACTGCGCTTATACTCTTACTTTCCTCTTTTTTCGCCTTACTTATGCTTTTAATCTCATCTTTCATGACCGCACTAACACTCTTATTTTCAGCCTCCATTGCTTTACTCATGCTCTTAATCTCATCCTTCATAACCGCGCTAACGCTCTTGCTGTCCTCCGATTTGCCCAAAGTCATCTTCCCTACAGACGTTTTCTCATCCTTTTTGTTATCCTTCTGGCCCTTATCACGTGATCCACGTATAGACCCCAGTGGTATTTTAGGCTCTATACTCCCTTCCTTCTTGTCAATCTTCTTATCTGAAGACTTCTCAGAAATCCTGCCTGTGCTTGTAGTTTTCTCCTTTGAAGCTTTGCCCTTGCTCTTTTCATCCTCCGAAATCTTATCTGAGCCTACTTTTTTGTCGTCTTCCTTCTTTATACTAGCATTCTTCACCTCCTTGCTAAGGCTCTTTATTTCTCTAGTCACCGATTTAGACTCGCTTTTATCCTTTTCCTTATCTTGTGTGCTGATGCTTTTATTTGATTTCATAAGCTCTTTGCTAAAGCTCTTTTTCTCATCTTCAAGCACCTTGCTTATACTTTTAAGCTCCTTCGAAACTATCTTGCGAATCTTTTCATCTTCTTCCTTGCTATCACTACTTCTTTCTTTCTTGATAACCGTTTTAGAGCTTAAGTTAGTTGACTTACCATCCTTTTCTCCTCTGCCGTTTTTCTTACTGTCAAACGTGATCATTTTTCCCAGAACTGCGCCTGGGCCTGATTTCTTGTCCTCCACTTTAGTCATATCAGTCACTGTAGCGGTAACCGGTTTCTTCTTCTCATTCAAGATAGTGAGCGTCTTGTTACCTTTATTATTGACTGTCCTGATGGAATCATTAACCACGCCATATAATACGTTGCTTCCTGTGCTTACGCTTTGTCCCATGACAGATTCGAGAACAGTGATTGTTTTAATGTTTACTAAAACCTTTCTAGGCTCGTTCTCCACCACAACTGTTGTCCAATATGGCTTCTTACTGCCTTTCTTTGATGTGTTATTGTCATCTTGGCCAATTAAGTTTTGCTTCGCAATCGTTGCGCTATTTCCTGTTAGTGAGGCTGAGCCCAAAAGTGATGATGACTGCGAACTGGAGGACATTGGTGCCTGTGGAGGAGGAACTTGTGGCGATGGGGAGGGTGCAGCTGAAGATGATGAAGAGACTGATGCACTTTGGGACTGTAAGTTTGACTGGGATGGTTTTGGTTGTTGTGGTTTCACTATTTCTGGAGGCTTCTTTTGATCTTTAGGCTGATTCGTGGGGAGCTTAGGTAGATCAGCCCCTGATGGCTTCTTTTGATCCTTTGGCTGTCCACCTGGAGGCTTTTGCTGAGGGTTTGGCTGTCCACCTGGAGGCTTCTGCTGAGGGTTTGGCTGTCCACCTGGAGGCTTTTGCTGAGGGTTCGGCTGTCCACCTGGAGGCTTCTGCTGAGGGTTTGGCTGTCCACCTGGAGGCTTCTGCTGAGGGTTTGGCTGTCCACCTGGAGGCTTCTGCTGAGCTCCCTGCTGTCCACCTGGAGGTTGCTGTCCTGAAAGTCCGCTTGTAACCTCAATGTCATTCTTACTGATTGATCTCCTTATTTCCTCCAGGGAATCTGTGTTAGCTAACTTAATGCCCTTTGATCCTTTTTCGTCCTTAGACTTTTCATCTTTTTCCTTACCATCTTTGCCTTTTGAGGATTCCTTATCATCGATATTCAGACTTGACTTCTCCTTTTTTTCACCGTCTTCTCTGTCCTTGCCACCCTCCTTCTTTCCATCCATACTGTCCTTCTTTCCATCCAAGCCTGCTATCTTATCATCACTACCCTGCATTACAGTACTACTATGATCCTTAACAACAGTCAATGTCAAATCAGTATCCATCGTGGCAATCTTCTCACGTATACTCTCTATAACCTCCTTTGGGCTACTGATACCTTTCTTATCTCCTGCAGAATCCTTCTTCTCAATTGTAACACGAAATTCATCTTCAGTCTTGCCTTCCTTATCATTTCCATATTTGTCTTCATTTTTATCATTAGTTTTGTCTTCCTTATCATTTACGGATTTACGGGCTTTACTATCCTCAGGCTTCTCGTTCTCTTTTCCGAGATTGTCTTTATTCCTTGTCAAATTAGCAACTTCATCTTCCTTAGCAGCACTAAGATTCGCGTTCTTTAAGGTACCTACAGAGTTATTTTCACCGTTAGGATTGCTTGATAGCATACTACTCTCATCTATACTAGTGTCTAGTATGTCATTTAGATCGACACTATCGAACATCTTGTCACTAGCATATGCGAGCAGAATAGCTAACAGCAACTTTAACATTGTTTTTCTAATAATTCCTGCATTTAAATACCTGTTTCATTCGTGTTTGAGATACATGTTTGAAGGTAAAACATAATGATTCAAAATGGGCATCGATGGTATGTATAGTATCAACATTGTAAGCTTGTTTTAGCGTGGCATAAGTCATGTCGATGCCACAACATCATTCTTTGCCTATGAACAGAATATCTATGATGTGATATAGACCCTATGAAGAAAATGGGTATAAACGATGTCAAACAAATTGACAGACTACAGAAGATCGCAAGTTATATATTTAGTTACCATGTTCATTATATTTACGCTTCCTATTTGTTGGCTAAGATATGGCCCGCCTATAATTCCTGGGGAAAGTATAACTCATTAACAAATCACAGTTTTATATGATTTATGTATTTTATTTATGCACCGGCAAGGGCTCTTAGTTCAATGGTAGAACACTTGGCTTCGGACCAAATAATCTGGGTTCGAATCCCGGGGAGCTCGGTTTTTATTGCAAGTGAGATGAAAACATATATTGCATTCAAGATAAAATATATCGACGCAGTCAAATTTAGTTACATTCTTTGCTAGGGATACCGTGCGAGGTCTATGCGTATGCTTGATGTGTAGTCTTGTTGACTAAGTAAGCATATTTTCCAATTAACCTTTAGTCTTTTGCTAATTAAGTTTTTGCCCGTCACGAGATAAGCTATATATAACGCACCAATCACAAGGTACAAGCATACTAATACAGCAACAAACTGGACTTGCAATTTACCGCCTCTTTACTGAGATCAACACGCTAAAAAGAAAAATCATCTTATGACACCAATTTATATATGACTTCTATTATCAGCTACCATTTTTCTCCACGAAACAGCCAATTTCTTCAATGTTTCTCAAATACCCCAAGAAGCTCCCACTAACCTTGAAATAATATGTAGCTACCCCACCACCAAAAACCTTCTCAATCGCTATGTCGTCATCACTCCTATAGAAAATGACAGTAGATTTTATTCGTCGGCTAGGGTCGCAGTCAGAGACGTCTCCATTCGTGTACTCAATGAATATATTGCTTCCAACGACATGCATATTGTTATATTTTCCCAAACAAACTACTTCTTGACCATCCTTAGTTTGGGCTGCAGAATAGAAATCCTTAAGTGGCCTGATTTTATAGACTTTGTTGTTCTGCTTGACTTGTATTTCCGGGGTATTTACAAGCTGCTGAATCATCAAGGAGATGGGCTTGTCAGCAGTGTAGGTTCTTCGGTCTATCGTGCCAAAAACAAACGTTTTATCTGCAGTTTGTATGATGTGCTTCGGTTCAGGAACCTTAGATCTAGAGCTGAGCCTTTCAAATTTGTACATGGTGCCAGGATCACAACAGGCTATTAAAAGATAGATATAGAGCATAAGGGCTTATAAATATTTTTTTTATTCAACAGTCCTGACATCTATAACATAAACACATAATCCCTCATTTTGTGGAGGTGGAAACCTTTTTTTTCTCATAAACACTGCGTAGCTACGCTTTTCATTTAAAGAGAATAGCCTTCCAGAAGGCTACTCCTCTAATCATATTAAAAAGTCTAGAGATGCAACTTTTAGGAATGTACCATACTAACTAAGTCTGCATCAAAACATGCTTTCATAAATTAACCATATAAACTAATATTGATTTTCGCATTTGATGGGTGATTGTATATAAGATTGTTTATAAAAACAAAAATCGTATATTATATAAACAATGATTACCATCTATGGTCTGACAAATATTCTAAAAGCTTCTCATATGGATCAGATTGGACAGCCTTAATTCTAAAAACCCTAAAAGTTCACATTCAATTTTTTTGAAAAAATAAAAACTAACATTTGTAACCCTCAAAATGAACGAGGATGAAAAATACAAACTGGAAATAACCCGGAAGCTAGACGCATTTAAAAATGCTAAAGAATGGTCTGACTTCATTACGCTTCTTTCATCTCTCGACGCTGTCATCAAAAAACACACTAAATCGTTTGTTCCAAAGAAGGAGCTACTTTTTAAACGACTAAATCAGTGTCTTAATCCTGTGTTACCGGCCGGAGTGCATAATAAAGTACTAGAGACATACGATTTGATTTTTGAGAAAATATCTAGAGAGAACCTGATTAAGGATTTTGATTCCTATACGCTCGGCGTATTCAGCTTTTCGGTGTATTCTAGAATATTGGTCACAAACAAATATCTTACCTTGTTAGAGAAACATATCGTTCCTTTGGGATCTAATATAGAACATTATTCATACAATGTATTGAGAGGCCTTCTTCCATCAATGGAGTCACAGTCTAGCGAGTTCTATGATCGAGCATATTCGATAATTGCTAAGTTTCTTGAGCTTATAAACCCAAAAGTCTTTTTTGTTTCACTTTGGAACTGTTTTTTCAACGACCCACAATTACGAATCCCAATTTCCAACTTTTTGTCTCGGCATCCTGATTTGAAATTAGATATAATTGCCGATAACAAGGTGCTAGTGACAAAGGCACTATGTTGTGGCCTAAACACCACCGACACACTAATAGTTCGGCGAACCTTAGATATAATCATACAAATATTCCCAAGAGATGCAAATATTTTCCCCCAAAAGACGCTGGTCGAGCTGTGTCAAGCTATGATAACTTTGTTTCTAAAACGTGATATATCGTTAAACAAACGTATCTACTCATGGCTTGGAATAGCAGATGACTATGGTGATGAAGAAATTTCATTAATAGAACGTGCCCTACGAAATCTGCTGCTACGAGACAACACGTATAGTGTGGTGGTAGTCTTTAGAATCTTGACTACCTTATCAGATAAGCACAAGTTGAGTGATGTGCTTTTGGATAATTTATTGTTCCTTGCGATTGAAAAAGTTATGACCATACAGGATATTGAGGAGAACATCACAGGTCCTATGATGTGCTGTAGTGCACAAGTAAACGGAGATATGATGAAGTGTGCCAATATATACCTGTCAACAGACTTAGATATACTTTGGAAGGTGTTTTACATAAGGTTGGAAAAGAGCATAGAAGAGATGAGGATGAAGATGTATGGCAAGCACAGGAATAACGCCATCAGAAACGGTTATGATTCCAGCAAAGACAACCATATACCTATCAATGGGAACCAAAACATGAATGATATCAATGAAGGCTATAATTCTAACAACGATGCTTACTGTAAAAATGACTTGGTCGACACAAACTTTGTGGAAAAAATTGATTCACTGAAAGAAAAACTAACTATGAATGAATACCTGAGAAATGTTTATGCACAAAATGTGGCTTACAAAGAGAGAGTCTACGGCCTACTGCCTGACTACAGAGCATATATACCCGAAGAATCTCCGGGTGACTATCCACCCTGTAGTCCAGATAACCTATCCCCAAATAAGATTATATCCATGATCTTATTTTGCATAGATAGTCTCAATATCGTCGACCAAAATGTTTTCTCCTTCCATTTTCCATTTTTGACGCATAAAGTGCTCACAAACTCGTTCTTGTTTGATGATTTATGCGTTTATGCATTTATGCGCAAAAGTATAAATATGTCAAAACCGAGCATAAACACGGGCGAGAGCAGAAAGATAGATGAGCTCATTCACGAGTTTTACAAAAATGAGAACGCGGGGCTTCTGGATGAGCTGTCGCATTTAATATTCCCAGCGATAGTTTCTGGGATCCAAGGCCTGTTTGACATTAACATCTATCTTGGAGAGAGTGTTCTTCATCTTTTTGTTAGAAGATATGGGAGTGATTGTATACCCGAAGCATTTAAGCAGCGTTACTATGAAATAGTTGTTAAGAGCTCGCTGAAGCTGAGAAGCCAAGCATACAGCATACTGAGCTCATTTGATGTATCCAAACTCGACCCTCTCCTCATGTTTGATGAGCTGTGGAAGGAATTTACAGAAAGTAGGCCGTATTTTGAGCTAGATACGAATTCTGAGAGCTCAACCAAAATTGATTCTGGAATGGTGCTACAGACCTCGAGTCTACCTAGAATTGATTCTGTAGCAGCCTCTCATCCGTGCCAAAATATTGAGGCTTTAAGCTTAGATGGGAATACACCTAAATTGCCCAATACACAAGCGGGATCAGAAAACACCCTTACTTCGTTGTATCATGGGGAGGACGCCTTGTCATGCGAGGAAGACGCTTCATTATTGCAGTGTAGGAGACACATAGCTTACTTCCTGTATAAATACAACGAGCTATTTAGCAATCGATTCGAAAAGATGCTGCTGCGAAAAGTGAATATTAGCTCTATGGCTCATATGGCTGAGTTTGTCCACTTTATAATTGAGTTTGAGGAAAACAACAAAGACAACTACTTCTTAGAAATATTCTACGTTTTGTCTAATACCTTTAGCCCCGAGTCCAGGATATTGACAAACCTACTTGTTTCCATAACAAAGTTTGACACAGTCATAAAGTATCTATGCAGCATGTTATGCAGCGGCAATATAGAGTCTAAGGATGGAAAGTATATAGATGTGCCAAACTACAGCCGTGTATTGAAGGCTTTTAATGGACTCATAAAGGTATCAGGGAAATTTGCAGCGTATCTAAGAAACCACAATGAGCCACTATTTGCCTTACACGGAGTATGCAGTGATGTATGCGCCAGGATACTAATTCTAAAGACTCTTCACTATCTTATCGTCACAGAGCATGCAGAGAAGTCCAATGCATTGACAGGGCAGATTGGGAGCGCTTCAAACGTTCTAGCTGGAGGTATATACATCAATCAGTCTGTTAGCTCTACCGAATCAATTATAGATTTCTTAAAAACCACACTGGGCAAGCCGAGAATTGATGCTAAGGAGGCTCAAAGAGACATCCTTCTACTCTCCTTGTCGATTCTTCAATATCTCGTTTTCAGAAATATCATAGGTAAAGACGATATAGAGCATATAAGTCTCTGCCAGTATATAACAGCTATAGAGCTGTATAGCCACGACCCAGCTGTAGTTATACCTGCCTCATACATCGTAAATCTGACACCCGAAACACATTATATAACTAGATTCTACAGCATTTTGAACGAGAACTGCGATTTTTACCATGAATTCCTGTCTTTGATCTACAGGCTCCCTATAGGCATACAAAACACAGTGATATCAACAATATTCACAAATATAAAGAAAGGCGCTTACTGTACACCCATCTGCTATGAGCTCGTGTCCTACCTCTTCAACCACGATGTTTTCTACGACTGGGAGAATATTGTCAGGAAGACTATTCGAATCATATATGACTTCTGCATCGACAATCCATGCTTGTATATCTCATGTAATAAGTCTACTGGCATAATCGAGAGGTACATGAACTGTTCATTATATGAAAAGTGGAATATGAATGATATTGGCACTGATCAATTACATAGTCTGGGTAAGAGTAAAAAAGGTATGGATACGCACAGTATGCTAGCAAACAAATCAAGTCAACATGAATCAGCTTACATATACAGTATGCTCACAAACAAATCAAGCCTGCATAAATCAACTTACATAGGCAGTCAATATAAACCAACATACATAAGCAATCAATATTCCTTAGCAGGCGCACAATATCAATACAAATCCAAAAATACCCAAGATACTTCAGCCGGCACACAGAATCAATCTAAGCCAATGGATACCCAAGATGCTCCAAAAGAAACAGGAACAATCTTAGATGAGACCGAAGATTCACTAGACCTGAATCTACTGCTAGATTATCCTGAGTGCTGTACACTGCAAGCAGCTTCACCCCTGATCGCTCTACAGTCAACATCTGTAACCAAACTATCAACACTCATATTCACGAAAATGCTCAAGGTATTCGTCAATCTGCCACAGCTTCATTGCTATGTTTCCTCAAAAATCAGATTTGTACACAGGCATACTCATAGATAGCGGTGAATCTCCCCAAAGATCGTTCCAGTTTCTTTTGGAAATCAATAAGATGTTTACCAGTGATGAGCTGAATATGCTATTCAGCAAGTCTATAGAGATTTTGCCGCAGATCAATTTCTACAGAAAGAAGCCTGACAACGCGTACCTGGACTACATCACGTCTCTAATATACGACATGCAGCCATACAACAGACACGTTAATGTTATTTCCACCATCCTGTGCAATTCCATATTCTTCCTGATAAAGAGGCTGGATATACTAACAAGGACGTCTAAGACAGCTAAGAATCTCAGAGAGGGCATACTGGTGCAGAGAAAGATTGTGTACAGCACTGTCTGTGACTTAAGTGACGAGCTGGAAACGTATGAAGTTCGGAATGACAAGCTGTGGCTTCTCAGTGGTTCAAGTAATACTAGGAATGTGGATAACCAGAAATCAGGGTCTGATGTGATGAATGACATGAGTAAGGATGGAGGTGACATAGCCAACAGGGATAAAGGTACGTATATTGCTCGAGGTGTAGTGAAAGGGGAAAAGAAAGCTAATGAAGTGAAGGGAAGCAAGAATACGACAAATGCAATAAAAGGCAGCAAGAATTCAAAGAACGTGGCTAGTGATAATACTACAAATATGGCACCTGAAACAAATAAAGGTGAAAGCACACCAGACTCGCATATTACAGCTGATCCAATAGACCTCAACTCATCCGATGCTTTTTGCAGGTACATCCTTCTAGATGACATAATCAATTACGAAAAAACTGCATACCACGCTGAAATATCAGCCCTTAGTAGATTAGCCAGGATATCCTATAACGATCAGCTGAAAACAGTTCTCCATAACCTCTCCTCGATGATATTGATGTTAGTAAACTCAAAAGAGCCTTCTGGAAGGGTCCTAGGCATAGACCTCCTCTATATCCTCTCAAGTAATCCATCCACACTGCAAGTATGGAAGCAGGGGTTTATAGACTGCTTCTACAACTCTTACTTCTTTTCTTCTTCGCTATACAAGCGGCTTCATCTTACGAGACTGGTGGTCAAGGAAGACTCCTCTGCCATTACAGACTTGTTCATCAGACTGGAGAGCAGCTTCTTTGTCACTCAGGCCTCGGACGTGAATAACAAAGTATTCATACTTCGACGCATATCATTTATGCTCTTCTCTTCGCCACTAGATTTCTTCCTGGGATACGTTGTTAAGCTCATAGAGATAGTTGCCACGCATAAAGGCCATTCCTCAGTTCCTGTGAAAAAGGAGATACTTTTCCTATGCAAGATTATGCCGCTCAAGATATCCCATATCAAGCTGATAAACCTATATCCTATACTGTTTGCAGATATGATGGGGTTGATAGATAGGGGTGCTGATGAGGATATGAGCTTAGTTGTTGAGGCGCTTAAGGTCCTGGACGTTATGTTTCTGCTTAACACGCCTCAGGTAAGTGAACTTAGGTTTATATTCCTTGATCCTAAGGCTCTGAGTGTGGATCCTACGAATTACTTTAGGCATACTGATACAAATGAGGATGCAGGGAAGTATAAAGATATAAAGGAGTATGAGGATGCAGATAAATATAGTGATGTAGGTGAATATAAGGATTCAGATGAATATAGGGATTCAGATGAGTATAAGGATGTAATTGAGTATGCAAATCTAAAAGAGTATAAGAATGCAGATGAGTATACAAATCTAAAAGAGTATAAAGAGCTATGTAAGGATACTCAGCACAGTGGAAGTAGTCACGACAAAGATACACACTATGAAGATATTTCAAAGGGTCGTAGACCTATTCTTGCTTCTCGAGACCGTATTGATGGAATACCCAGCAACGTAGACGAATTCAGAAGGATATCTGAGACAAGTGAGCCGATGACTAGGTTCACTGTTAAAAACATCAGCACTGTTGAGTTCAAGTCCAATAAGCAGAAAGACGACATGACGGCGAGCTCTACGGGCTCAAACATCCACGAGCTGTATAAGCCCTCGGATGTGTCAAATGATACGTTGAGTAACCTGTGCAGTGCTTCTGGGGAGTTTTATCAGACGTCGAGTGATACGTGTGACATGAAATTGAAGTCTCATCATCAGTGTCCTTTGGCAGTTGGAGAGGATATTTTGAGCACTGATTCTAAGGTGGATATTAAGACTATGGGTGAAGTAAGGCAGCTGAAGGAGAGTGAGGCAATTAGACATGAAGTGAGGACTGAGACTAATGGTGAAGTGAAGGAGAGTAGTGAAATGAATCGAATAGGTGACGAGGAAGGGGTAAATGGCCATAGGCTAGATGTGTCACTAGAAGAACATCAGGGAAAGAATAATGATTCATTTAGAAGTAAAGTATGTGAAAAGAAGGAAGAATATTGTGGAGTGAAGAATGAAGCATTTAGAAGTAAAGTGCCTGAAAATGGCACTGGCCAGGGCATCCCACCAGTAGAATGTGGGCCTGGTAATCCTCTGGACTCCCCGTCGAGCAATAAGTCAGTAAATCCCAGGCATTCTTCACCTCTCGAGAATGAAGACTGCAAAATATCCAGTCTATCACGGAGAGACGGGTCAGACGCTGTTTCTAGCCACAAGAATCCAGAAGCCGAAAATCACGGCGGAGAGGATGCCGAGGCCGAGAGTGACTACCTGACCAGTTGCCAGCTTCTTGGCAGGAATGAGTCTTCAGAATGCTCTAGCCATGAGGGCGTATGCCGCAGTAATCCAAGCACTGTGGGGAGTGGAATGCACGAGGGGCTGAATGAAAGAGAATCCTCGGAGTGTGTGAGTGATTCTATCACTGGCAGGGTGTGTGATTCTGTCACTGGAGGCCATATGAGTGATCCTATTACTGGAGGCCATATGAGTAGTAAAGCTGAGACTCTCAAGATGACTAAGAGCGAGGGTGACAAGCCAAGATGCACTATAAGCGAGTCTGTGAGCCCCGGAAGCGAGGAGGATGCGATAAATGCACGTGAAGCCCCCGGGGATAAAGGTGGCACTGTACAGAATAAGTCTGGTAAGTATGCCATTTATGCGAACATTCATGCATCAGACAAACAAATTAGCTCTCAGAATAGTGAGGTGAGCAGGGTAAAGAAGGATGATTTAGTATCTAATGACAAGAATAACTCACTGTCTAATAATAAGGATGGCTTAGTATCTAATGACAAGAATGGACGTCAGCTACCCACCAGTGAGAGCATCTCTGCAGGTGCAGCTGCCAAAAATCCACCGTCAACGTCGGCATTCTCGAAAATACGAGACCGCATGTCAAAAAGCCTCAGCAAGATCAAGGACCACTATTCCAGCCTGAAGTCCTCCTTCATAAAAAAGAGGCCCATCCAAGAGTGCAGCAAGAGCATGTTCAAGCGCCTCAGCAACAAACTGAAGCATAAACACAGAGTCCAGGGCAGGAAGCACCTTTTGGTCCCCAAAAAGAAGACCCTCCTTCTCCAGCCCAGCTCTGTGGACGTTAAGACTGTGGTGGAGTATCTGGACAGTGCATCGGTGTACTACAACCTCCTGGACTGCAGCTGTACTGAGATAGATGTTGATAACCTTGTGAGTTATATTTTGAGTGAGTTTAAAGGTGGGCCTTAGGCCCTCTGGCTCATGAAATGAGACACATAGCATTAACACGTGTGATAGAACTTCACAGATTTTCAATCTCCTGTCCCTCTCTGCAGATCTTCAGCACTCTCCATGCACTAGTCCACAGATCTTCAGTATTCTCCACGCTATGGCTTAGTAATTAGCTCCTATCTATCTCTACAGATCTCAGGCAACAATACAGTTTGGCCTCCCTCCAGCGTGTAGCTTTTTTCACCTTACTAAACACTACATTCTTACTAAGCACCACATTTCTAGCCCCGAGCAATGAAAGAAATAAACGTAAAGAGAATCTTCACCACGTATAGCTGGAAATGGAGAATAAACACTGACATGTGCGGCATATGCCAGCAAAGCTTCGACCAGATGTGCTCGTCGTGCAAGCACCCCATAAACTGCAAGCCATGCATCGGGACCTGTAATCACAGCTTCCACACACATTGCTTGTCTCAGTGGCTGGCACAGAAAAGCATTTGTCCCATGTGTAGGGTGAGGTGGGAGTGGCAGGATGTATATGAGAGTGGGGAGAAATAGTTATGTATGTGAGGAGTGTGAGGAATTTGTGTGTATATGTGAGGAATGGGTATGAAATGGCAGCAATGTATATGCAGCGTAAAAATAGATATAATTCGTAGAAATAGATATGCAGTGGAAAATAACCATGCATATATGAGTCAAGCCTTATAGACAGATACATGTGAATATCAATAAAAGCAGTGTAGTGTTTTTATATTTATGGTCACCAGCACAGAAATAAGGCTACTAGGGGGTGGATAAAGTTACAGTATCCAGAATTGAGAACTAACAAAAGCAACTAGGATTCTCCTCTGTGAAGAGAGCAACTTACAGATATGAGTTGCAGTACATCTGACCGCTATTGATAAATAAAGAGCCGTGGAATTATTTAGGTTTCTCACACATAAGCAATCTCGAGTATACATGCCATGTGATGACCAAGAAGTTCATCTGGACAACATAATGGCCGTGTAGATATATTTTAATGTGCAAAGAGTAAAAGTATTTGTAAAGAATATATCTACGATTAGGAATTTTGATGGATAAGTTGCTGTGTGTATGATATTTGTCAAATTATAGTCGCAAAAGCTCATGTTATTATAATCTATACGCTGATCTTCCTATATAACTGTATATGAACAATAAATGACTGTTTTGGTAGCTATCATCAGGCACAGGTCAAAATAGCATATCAAAGAAGAGTATACGAATGCAGTAGACTAAACAAAGCTACGTTGTAAGCATAGACTTCCAAATTTTGACACATAAACATCTCTGCACTATTTACTGCTATTAAAAGGCAGCAAAACCTTTATAAATGATCCAAACAGAACAAAAAATAAAGTGCATTTATTAAGCTTTCTTAGTGTTCTTACTAATCTTCTGTGGCCTCAAATCAGTCCTGGCACACCTGGCCTTTCTGCATCTCGTGGCACGTATGAATTGCCTAGCATTACACCCTCTGCATATCATAGCAATATTTCTCTGCATAGCCATGGCCTTGTCATTCTCAGACATGTTCTTACCACCTCCTAGACACTTCACAGAGACATTTATAACTCCCATATTCGATAAAACACCCATAGTCATGGAGTCCGTAAGTATACGGGAATTGTGTGTAAGCAAAATATCTGTGCATTCGGAATCAAGAGATCTGGATATGTCTCGTCTGAATGAGGCTACGGTTTGTGATGGATGAATCTCCATGCAAGAAGTTTTTTCTGGCAATCTGACAAACAACTGCATTTCTTGGGGTGAAAAATTTGTGGAACTTTTGAGGGAGCTAAATAAATAATTGCTGGTGTATACTTGGAGCAATTGCATAGTGGTTGCTAAGTAACTACGAAAATAATACATGGGGGTAAGCTGTATGACAATGAGAAGTTTGTTTGATGGATTTTCCTGGTTGATTGTTGAATAAAGTAGTGTGTTGTGGGAAAAGTATATGTATTACCAAGCCAAGGTTATTTGGAATTCATTATAGATATCTAACCAATAAATTTTGTTACCGGGTTTATATGATGTGTCTTCAAGCCTCAAGAACTAGATACAATTATATATCTACGATTGTAGAGGATATTAAAGAACGATGGCATAACGTTAAGGTCACCATGAAGATAATTACCAGGGCTGTGTATGTACACTTATCAGGATTATGTATCTATAGCTACTAGGTGTATATCAACAATCAAGAGATAACATTCTATGAAATATCTCAGCACTATAGAATAAGGAGATAGCATGATCATACAGCATTATGATGATGTACGATTCTAAAACTGAGAAAATTGCTGGATAAACACAGAGATATATCCACCAGAAGAGCAGCAATTTTCAAGGTTGAGGAAGACAACAAAATCCATCTTGCATTGATAAAGCCATATCTAGAGGCCAAATATGATATAGCCTCTCCCACCAGAGAAAGTCTGGAACTGGCTCAGAAGGAGTGCCTGTACAGCGAAATAAAAAAGAAAACACACCATGCAAAGCTGTACATAGCCAAAGAAAACTCCTTGGTCATCATGAAAGACTCATATACCTAGTGTGTGGCAATATACGGCCTAGGGATGAGGCAGGCGCTACATCCAGGACAGAAATGTGTTCTGGAGAGCAGCTTCGGCGTGCCAACACTGTGGTAAGGCTGGCAAGACTGTAGACCATCTAGCAACAAGGTGTGACAGGATGCTAGGCCATGACTACACGAGGAGGCACAATGAGGTAGTGAGGAGCCTACATCTACTCTTGGCGAATAAATATGGCTTCAAGAGGTCTAAGAAGATGTGTGGACGCTCTGTGCAAGAAGTCATGGAAAATGAACTTGCAGAGAGATGACACGAGAATTAGAACTGATATAAAGATCAGTAACAATAGACCAGACATATTTATTTGGGATAAGAGGAGGCAGGAGATCATCCTGGTTGAGGTTGGCATAACAAGCCAAGACAATCTTCAGCAGGTCGAGCTGGAGAAGACCAGGAAGTATGACATCCTGGCCAATGAGCTTGGCATGTTATACAAGGCTAAGAGGACTGTGATCATTCCATACGCCATGACATGGGACGGAGTGGTGACGAGCTATCACAAGAAGTACCTCAAGCAGTTGGAGGTCACGCCCAATATCGAGGCATGCATACAGGCATATAAGAAGACTCTGTTAACCATATATTAGTGCCGCAGAGGGATCGAAGACGGGTATGAGAGAGCTATCCAGGAATCAGTGGATAGGCTAAGTGAAATAAAGTGGAGGTACAGACGGAGGTCTGAATATGCAAAGATGGCGAAAAATGGGCCTATGAAATAAATTTAATGGTGCCCAATAAGATATCAAAGCAAGAGGTTTATTGTAGACATATCTGAGACATAAGATAACTGAATGATAAGGAAGAGCAAAAGCAACAAACACTCAAGCCCAAACGATGCAGGAGCACATTACACAGCAACAAAATGTGGCGCTAGCACACCGTCCCTGCTGCTGCGTATATTTATGTCCGTGTATGTCTTGTGCTTCTGACATCTGCCAATGTAAACACCACTGTTCATTTCTGCCATCTCAGTACGACCTTGAGGCGGTTTATAAATTTATTTACGATCCTATAATTGTGTGCTTTTTCTGTACTATAGGTAGCAAGATTGAGCTTTAGGATACATAACGAAGGGTTAGCAGAGCAGTGGTATAAACATAAAAAGGGCTGTACCCTTGGACGGTATATGGACACATCTGCTATACATGACCAGTGTGATACTGTTGTCAATGATCTCAAACACCACTGATGAGTCTAGACACGATACAAACTGCACTAGGCAGCTAACAACCTTCTTAGATCAGAAAGTGCTTCTAGACCAGACTCACTCTCCTACCAGGTATGTGGCAACAATAAATGGCTAAACTTTGTCAAGTCGATGTGCTGTATGTAGGATAAAGTTGTGAAACATTGAAAAGTTTATTCAACAAACTTGATTGGGGTAGCCTTCATATACATTCAGTACAGATATATGTTCTAAAGAGCAGCTACAGTATGCTAACAATGCTTTAGACGTGTTTATTATACCGTAACAAGGCATTACCGGATGCTTATGACTGTAGAAGGATGTGCAGCAAGAAGTGAAGTGCCTCATCTTTCTTTGTCAAGTAAGGTGTAGACATGTTTGGCTAGACCAAACAAAGGAACAAACTAATCTGTACAGAATAGGTGTATAAATAGAGGCAAGGTAAGTAGCGTTACACCTGAAATGTGTATCACGAGAAGAGGCGTTTAGTGAGGTGACTCTGAAGCAATATTCTATCAGCCCAGAATGTAAGCTGTAGTTATGATACCTTAGTCAATGAGGATATGAAGCAGTAATCTTAGATATGACATATATAGCAGATGTAAAGTAACAGATGGGCACCTGAGAGTGATAATAGATGATCTACATATTCCTACTTGGCGGCTGCATCTAAATGGTCTATCAGAGAAACTAGTTGCTGTTGTAGATCTCCTTAACTTTTTCTAGTTTGTAGTCGAGTTTACAACTTCGGAGATATAATAGCAAACAAGTATTACTTGGTTTCTGAGGATATTCGTGATAATTAAGTATATACAGACAAAAACGCCAGCCATTGGTGAAGAAATGACAGTAAAAGTCCATAAATATAATTCTAAATCTGTTGGCATACGACATCTTTTAGGAAATGCAGCTTTAAGAGAAATTCTCATGCAAAATGCTGTGATTATCGATATAGATGTGATTACAGATGCAACTATCATCCAAGGTATTGACAGTTCTCCCTCAGTCATAGATTGAAAGCATAGAGTCCAAAAATCAGATAGCATCTCAACAATCTCATCATAGCAGAATATAACTGCTCTCACAGCTATCTCAGACAGGTAATAGATCAACTCACTAATGCCCATAATACCCCTAACAGGTTTTCAATTTACAGATCTCATAGATATCACTAACTGCTATTAGATTAGTTAACATACAGTGATCTGAAGTGTCAACGACATACTGTCAGCTGCAAATAGTGTGTAGAGGGTGACACTCTGCATTGATAACATATTGGGATATTTGCACATACATGCTATACGACATCCTTGATTATCAGAATACATTACAGCAGGCAGAGGTGTCCTCATGATTGTATATTATTACACAGTGCATCTAATCTACAAGCAGCCTTATATATACCGTTCAGCATCAGAGGGCTAGGTACATAGAAACTGCACATATCAAATGCCATGATGTATACACCTGTAGCATTGCTGTACCCCTAAGTCACTAAGTCTTATGCATTCACCATTGCTATATCAGCCCTGATATCTTATCAATAATTGTAATATTTTCTATCATCTCTGTAAGGTAGTGGTGATAAAATAGTGTGATATCTGGGGCATGAGCAGACATGTGTGCTACAATGATCTTATTCGTTCAGGAGGACCTTATTCAGAGGGATGGTGGTTAGATTACGGCGCAAATTGGCTGTTGAAGCTTTATGAGATAAATGTAATGAGCTGGACTAAGGAGTTTGTAAATATATGCGAGAGTTTCTATAAAATAGGTATCTTGGGTGCCATCGTTCATATTTGTATAATAAGGAGGTTGTCATTAGCATTCCCTGCAGCACTTTTTTTATTTATGATGCTCCTCATGTTTCTGTCTATTGGCATTGACATGTGCAAGGAATATAGCATAGATCGCAATCGTAACCACAAAAGATGCTCAGTGTTCGAATGCCGTACGCTGTTGTGGAAGACTGGGGCAATGATAATCCTATTTATAGTAGATAGCTTACTAGCTTTGAAGCTAGCAGAGATGTTGGTATTTTTCTCAAAGCACATACTGGAGACTGTTGCCCCAACTAGTCCTGCAGCATCATGGGTTATATCACAATGTCGTTGAGTATCCACACCCGTAGACGAATGTATTCTGAGGTATTACATTGAATAAATATATCCATCCTCTCAGATGTCTTTTGATTCCACACAATTGTACTGTAAAAACAAAATCTGGATTTTGCCTGCACCTTGACATCAATAGTATGAGGTATAGCTGAGCATACAAACAAGCAGAGCTAGAAACGAATACTGTCAGTCTATCGCAGCAGTCAACGTATATCAGTTGTTCTCCTCAATGTGCAGCAAAGCTATGCAATTGACTTTTTGTTGTCACACAACTCATATCATAGTGACGTCAATCCATCTAGAATGCTATCTTTCACATACTGTGTATGGATACAGGAGAGGTCATCTTGCAGTAGATCAGGTTTATCACACTAGTATCAGGATTTATCTGTCAAAATATACATAGCATGGAGGAGTGGGATAAGCAGATAGCCATATAGGCAATATGCACTACAATTCTGCAATTAGAAGTTATGCAAGGATCATACAGCAAATAGAGGCGAGAAATGATTTACAACTCATTTGCCCTCATCGCTATTTAGATTACATGTAGCTTCACCATGAAACGTGTAGATATATCAATAACTAAGGAATATCAACAAAATATTTATTTACGAGATCACATTTGCCAGCATTACATTTTCATTGCTAGATGGTGCTTCACTTATATAAAATTTTTTAAGTACAGTTAGCAAAGTGCCCAAGAATGACATAAAAGATCTAAAAGAAATTAGGATGGGCCTAAAAATGATAAAATAAAGCAATTTCAGAGGCTTTGCGGACTCCTTAGTCACAAAAGTTATTGTATGAACCAGTTTTTTGCCACTATAAAGCTCTACTTTGACATTACGTTTTCTCAGAACGAGCTCCTCCATATCAAAAGTTACTGTGTCATAAGAAATTCCGTAGATCACGTACCCACTTTCTTTCTGGACTGGTAGCAGGTTAATGACAAGCTTTAGCTTGTCTTTAATATATACCACTGCATGTAGCATATTTGGAGCAGCAATAGTTATATGCAAAGGTATTGGGACATGGATGGAGAATGTCCGGTGGTTGCAAATTTCCACTGAGAAAGATTTTTTGAGAGTTTCGCAAATAAAAAACCTACAGAAATCCCGAGCTGCACCCAGTGCCAGCTTAACATTATCCAATTTTGAAGATTCACTTATTCTGTGTAACATTTGCACAAGGGGAGATGTGCACCGGATACTCGTGACTTCTAACTCGCCCAGGCTACTATCGACTAGAGCTATACTCCAATACAAGTAGAACATGCCTTGGCTTTCATCTTCTGTTGTTGTGTTCTGGGTATAGGCAGTCAAACTTGTTCTTTCAGTTTCTAGGGCCAAATATCTGTTGTAAACATTTGGGTCTCGTGTAGTAACACTTTCGACAGATGGGCTAGTCATTCTCTCAACTTTATCAATTATATCCTGATAGCTTGCATCAGCAGGTTGATTTTGGATATTCGTAGTGGCAGGATGTTGAACCTCGTGGGAAAGCTTTATAACCTTTTTACAGTGCAATGCTGTCGGTTTTATTGCAGCAAATGGGATTCTGGTAGCGTTAGGAGTAATGCTTGTAAACTCAGCTATTGTTAGATTGCGGATGAGAATTTCTACAGAAATAAAGCTAGGAAGTTTTTTCACCATCATTTTTTTCAGCAATATTGGAACATTGCTTGATATATTGTTGTACAATTGTGGATACGAGATCTTGATGAGTCCTCCAAGATATCTAGACCCGTTTATCTCAAATGCATCCAGGTTTGACATGTGGACTATAGGAAGGTTAGTTGTTGGCCTGTGTCCTTCCTGGGCCTCCTGTGATGTTTCAGCGTTATTGTTCCTGGATGACCACACATAGCAAAGGTCGCTTAAACGATTACAATACCTTGTAAGCCTACGTCTCCATCTAAAAGTCCATGTATCCTGCTGTGAGATTTCATCCTCATTTAGGGTTGCCTCTGCACTTGATGGGCTTCCTGTAGCATCAAGACTTCTATTAGCTGTTGTATTTATACCTCCACTTGTACTATGGACTGATAAGCTTGTTATGTGGCTGTAGTAATCACCAGCCACAACACCCAAGTTTTCAAGAAGGATGATATGATTTAGCTTTACAGTGTAATACACTGGTAGATATGCCCTGAACAACCTGTACACCGATATTTTAAGCTTTATCACACCATCAGCTTTATCTCCAGAATATACTAAAGAGCACACAGCCTTACCTTCCTTCGTCCTACCAGTGATGTCAAATGGACACACTGATAGGCTGTATGGAACTGAATCCCGTGTCTCATCAGATACGGAAATTTCCAGATCTGTTATAATCTGGTCTCCGTCGTCATTCGCAGACACTTTAAAACCCATTGACCCTTCTGTTTCTACATCAGGGGTAGATTCAGCTCTTTCACCCTCCGTACAGTTCGTTGTCCCATCATTTGTACTTTCAGAGGTAGACACATTTTCCTTAGACACGCTTTTATATGTTTTCCAAGCCCATTCGATGCATACTCCTACAGACTTCAGATCCACTTTATCTCTGGTGAGCGCAAAATACTTTACAAGGGGCCACTGTTGAGTGGTACGCATTTTAATGGCTACATAAGCAATCAACATTCCATCTTCTCTACACACTGAGATTTCTGAAATAAACACCTGTATCTTTGACATAGTAGATGAAGACATTTGTTCAGAGGCATTATCAGGCTTACAAAGATTGTACTCTAAGATCAGCAGATTAGTAGTGTGTTTGACCTTAGGGGTCCACTGGTTATCCACCATCTTGACGCCTAGTTTTACACCATCTCCAGGCTTCTCAGATGTTATAAAGACGTTGAGTTTTGGCTTATCGCCAGTCACAGCTCCAACGTCCCTCGAAACCCCAGGAGGAGTAATCCACTGGAGAGGAAATTTATTATTGAACTTTTTGAATATCCTAGAAAAAACTTTGATCTTCCCAGAGTGTTTAAATTGATATACTGTCCCGAAATCTTTGACTGTAGCATGGTAATTAATATTAAGTTGGAAATGGACTCCGAGAAATCTCATTTTCAGATTACACTCTGCAATGGCTACTAAATCTGACAATATTTTGTGCGGTGTAAGATCTTGAGAATAAGAGACTTCAAGATGAATCTTAGCCTTGATGACTGACCTTTCCAATCTCAGCTCGGATAATTTACCAAACACAGAGTTTAAAGATGGAGCCGTGATTTTTATCTCCATCCTCTCCACTATTAGCTTCACTGGCGGAGTCCAGTTCCTGATGCTTAGATCTACAGTAAAATGATGTATATCACCAAGCTTCTTGTAGTCGACTGAGTCGACTCTGAAATAAGCTTTAGATATAGCATCAAATCTAGAGACGATGCTAAACACCATTATAAGAATAAGAGCCATTAGAAAAAACAGGAAGATTCCAAGAATTTTATACACGGACCACTTTTTTGAGTACTCCTGTGGCGGCTCGTATCCGGCTGGGATCTGTATGAGTCTTCTTGATTCCTCTCTTGATTCCTCCATTGCCCCATTTTCATCCCAAATCATATAAACTCCTCTCTTTCCAAATCTTGATTGATTCATTCTTTTTGATCAAATCTTCATCATAATTCCATATATGTTCACTTTGACTGAGAAGGAATATAATGGCCAAAATACAACATAGGTGTATAGATGACAAGCTAATAAATATACTACAATACAATATGTCACATACTTTAGTGTTTCTTATTTTGCCTCATTTCTTGTTTCTTTGTCTGTAGTATATAAATTGGTAAGAAATAAATAGTAGCTACAGAACACTGTCAAATGACATGAAGATCTAAAATCAATATTGAGGCATATAGTAGAGTTGTATATCTGTCATACAACCAAACAATGGATTACATCCAGCTATTTGCATATGTAAAAATGTAAATGCTAATATCAAAGATCAATTAAGAACTTAAGAACAATAATTCATCTTGTTAGGATCAAATATCAGTATAAATGTATTGTGACCAAAAAAAGTGAGTAAGACATCTATATGGTATATCAGGCTATATGATGGTCATAGAAGTATACACTCTGATGTATATAAGGATGTGTTATATATCACATCAACACACAGTTCTGTGTCTTATGTAGTATAGTTCTTGTAGCTACCAGAGACAGCAAATGAGTACAAGATGTGCAACTCCTGCACTCTTGGCAATCATACTATGTGTCATGTAGTCTGTAATGCTCTATTTATACATTGACACTGTACAGCCAATCTACAGCTGCATGTACACTGCCATCTATATCTACTCTCTAGACTGCAGTCTAACATCATTACATATTATACATACTGTTTCTGTATATCTTTTATCCTACCATACAAGCATTAGACGTAGGTCAAGAATGTAACTAGTACAGTCTTGAAGTATGTCATATAGCTTCCAGCCAAAAACCCATGTACAAGCTCTGTTGTGTATCTCTTATGTCATATGCTATGCCTACAGTCCTGCAGTGACATGCCTAGTATGTGTCATACATTCTTGTTGTCCTTTGTAGTAGCATACATCAACTGAGTTGCTAACTATATGCTCACTTTATCATATCTATGTACAGACATCTCACACATGCCATGTATGATCATTCATACACTGACATATATTACACCACAGGTGTTGTTGGACTATATACATACAGCATGTATTATGAGTTCTCATACACCACATTAGGTTTAATCAATCATAAAAGAGCTTAGATACTTTTTTCTATCGGGGTTTATTTTATACAGAATGGATGATAAGTCTGCTTGACTTCTCGTTAGGTAAAAAATATATTGGAACCCCTGGTAATGTGTCTACATATACAGAACAAAGGAAAGCACCTAATAATGGCAGTGATATGAGGCCCTAGTGATAAGACGTCTACACTGTACATTAAGGATTACAGGACAACTTCCAACAGGTTGAGCTGTAGAAGACCAGGAAGAATGACATCTTGGTCAATAAGCTTGGAGTGATATACAAAGAGGACAATAATTACTCCATATGTCATGTAGTGGTGATGACGTATCATAAGAAGTACATAGGGTATCCAGAGTTTAATCCCGCCATAGAAGTATATGCTCAGGTATGCAAGAAGCCTCTGGAAATTATGTCAGTATCACAGAGCGATTGCAGACAGACATGAGAATGAGGATACAATCCAGTGCGTAGTGGAGGGGAGAAGTGAAGTCTATCCAGTAGAGGAACAGATTGTAGTCAGAAAGATATAAGATGACAAGAAATTAGGCCCAAAAAATAAATTTATTACCATTATAAACACTATTATTAATGATTCATACTGTCACTGTCTACTATCCAGTAAATTCTCCAGCCACATTGTATAACCAGTTTGCCTCTCACTTTCAATCCTCTCCAAGAATGATAGTTTAGTGGTCATTATGCAACCTAGCTTCTATTTCATCTATATGGTCAACAATAAACCTATCAAAAAGCTTCATATACTCGTGCTTCCTGCTTTTCTCGTTCCTTACCCTCCGAATTTCCTCAGTATTCTCAAAGCTCTTTTTTTGCGGTAACGTATCCAAAATACCTTTCAGTAGGTGATCACTTCTCTTTATCAGATCCATCCTAACCTCAGGCTCCATATCAAACTGCCATTTCAACTGCACCTCTCCCTGGCCATATCTCCCATCAGAAAACCTGCTTTTAACCATTTTTGCCTGTTTACTGCTATAAAATTCAATACATTTCTGATAATTCTTGCTCAAACGTATTTTCATTATATCAGCAATTTCACCTACCTTTTGTAAGAGCCCATTGTCGTTTATCGGAGTTGTGAACTTCCTAAATATAAATAATATGGTAGTTTGGTGCTTCGAGTCGTCACATCTCTCGTTTTCACGGGGGATCTCGTATTTACTAATCGTGTACATATGTCGTAAAATGTTATGAAGAGAAGTTTGTGGCTACTTCCAATTGTGTATGTCTCCATGATGTCGTATGTATTTATGCAGTGGTGTTTGAATGTCTCTTGGTGCTCTTCATCCCTAAAGCCGGTCACTAAGAGCGTTCTAGTTTCTGTGGTCTTTGGGTTTTGCATATGGGTGAAAAAAAGCTTCTAGGTTTAAGTTATTAAGCGTGCTGAAAATATATGTGTTGGAATAATCCTGAGAGCGAGCATAGATTTGTGAGATCCAAAGTAAAAGATGATGTATAGATTGTATTGAACAGACAATTATAGGTGTGAATGACCATCTAGAAATGAACACATGAGAAATCCACTTTGTGAGACGCAGCACAAGCAGACAAGATGCTTAGATACACACTTCCAAGCTACAAACGTGAATTACTAACTCTATGTGCAGCTTGTAGTATCTTATAAGGCAAGGGGCTGCTAAATGAGATAAAGGTATATCTACAAGATTTGATGTATATTACACTGAAATAAGCGAATAGGAAGAGCAAGAAAAGATAGAGAGCAGTGCAATGTTTATTTGTCAATTTCAGTCGGGTATGAATAGTTTGTAGCTATAGAAAGCATGAAATGAATGCACAGTGTCAACCTAGAAAATCCCACCCTATACCACCTGAATCTAAACAACTATGCCCTTCATTGGATAGTGTTCCAAACTGTACGCTACTCCAGAGTATATACTCCACACATTATGTACGCTGATATGCATCTAAGATATAACAAGCCTGTATGTTTACATAGTCTTGTAACCTGTATACACGCCTACACGTATAGACATATGTACACCTGCCCACATAACTCGTACTCATATATACCTACTTACTTACAAGTATGCCACCCACGCATATGCATGTGTATGCCTAAACACACATATTCATCCACTCACACTCCCTTAGCTATGTAGCCCCTATTCTAATGGTCCAATAACACCCTCCAAGTCTATCTATATTCCGAACAAATAATTTCCATGAAACTGTTTCACAATATTTGATATAAAAATTTGTTTTTTTCGAGGGGTATCAAAATGGATGAAGCTAACCCGAGCAAACTTCTATGCGGCTTACTGAAAGGACTTTCTGGGATTATGATGATAGCACCGCCATTTGCCGGTGTAGCAATTGGTATTCGATTGTGCGCAGAGGGGATATGTAAGTCTGTGGACTACGCTGTCGATCTGACGTATACCATTATACCAATGGCCTTTTTGACTGCACCAGCACTCTACAGTATCCTGTGCTTCTTTATTATGATGAATCTTGAAGTAGAAAGCTTTAAACAGGGATTTGGGATGCTTGCTGGGTCTATGATTCAGGGATTGACGGGGGGTCTTGCGGGATACGCTGACGGTGCACTTATTGGCCCAGGAGCTGTTACTAGGGCACAGCAAAAGAAGTTTAACACCTCCTTCTTGCTTTTGCTTCTCTTTGCTGAGCTTCTAGGACTGTTTGGTTGTCTTGCTGGAATACTCAATACCTTTCAAGCATACAAGAAAGATGCTTAAGGAAACGACTAAGAATAAAAAGCGTTAGACTGAAAAATGTATGCTCTATGCAATTAGACTTTTTATGAGATACAAAGTGGATGATCTTTTGTGTGTTATTGTTTAATGCTATGGTGATGTAGATCTGTGCAATAGAGCAATGCAATTCTGCGGTGTGACGGTTTGTATTTTGTTATAGTAATTCAATCTACTTGCTGCAAAATAGCTCAATTGAAGTTACGTCGACGTATAAGCATATCAGGAATGCGGCAAAGCAGGGCCATTTGAGCCATTACTTTAGCCATAATATTGTTATGTATAAACGACAGTGTACCGCGAAAAAAAAGTAAAGAAAGAAATCTGTCAGATCGTTAATTTAATTGACGCGATATACTCACCTCTTGGTGTTCCTCATGTCCTTCTTCATTCTCCTGTCCATGAGCTTTAGTCTCCCTTTTCCCTTCTCTACTTTAATTACGCCATTACAGGAAAAAGCGAGCCTGGGCTTTGTTTTGGTCTTCTTAAATGAGCTTCTCAGCACTTTTCGTCCAATGATCTCTAGCTCGTCAGAGTCTTCCACAACAATATTCTTCATAAATTTTTCTGCTCTCCTCTCTGCACGATTTTTCCTTCTATACACTGCCTCAATCTCCTTTTTCGTATATTTCTCTTCTTTTCTCTTGCATGGTCTGGAATCCTCTAGGTCCTTGAGATATTCTGGCAAACGCTCGTTTGGATCTCGCACATGCCTGTCGATAGTGTCCATAACAAATTCATCGGGATCTTCCTTCAACTTGATTGCGCACATAAGCTCTTCCTCGTCAAGATCTAAGCTGTCAGAGCAAGAGCTAACTTCTATCTCACGTACTGGCTTAACCTCTTTGACTTCATCATACTCAGTATCGTCAAACTTGGTAAATATTCTATCATCGTAGAAATCATGGTAGGGCAGCTCTGCTATAGCAGCTTCCTTCCTCTTATTTTTTTCATTTCAATATCTATCTGAGCTATCTTCTCTTCATTTGTCATAGGTGTAAACTCCTCAAAAATCATCTCTTCATCAACCTTTAGCTCTTTCAAGCCCTCAATCTCTAGCTCACCAGACATTACCTGTCGTATAATCTTCTTCTTCAGTCTCTGTAAGGCCTTCTTCTCTAGTTGACCCAATTGCCTTAAGTCCTTACAAGCCTCTAGCAGATCTTCCCTAACAAGGTGTCTTGTGTCCTCGTCTAAATCCACAATCATTTCAGCATACTTATCCAAAATATGTACATCCTCGCTCTTTATGTAGTCTGTAAACTTCAACTGTCTTCTCGTGTACCCATATTCATCAACCTCCTTATTGACAAAAAATGTATCAGGATCGAAAAGATCGAAATCAACATCTGTGGTAATAAAGCCTCTGCATATAACAAATATTTCAGCACTCTGTGCTCGACTACTCATCGGTTTAGTGGCCTCAACGTACTTAAACAATTTCTTGCACAGATCCAATAGCAAAAAGTAATCTTCGGATCTGAATATTTTAGTTATAAAACATCCTCCTTCGCGAAGAAACTCGCAGGCCAACTTCATAGAATGCAGAACCAGCAAATTCTGGTTAAAAGCATCGTTTTCCCACGATGTGCCAACATTCGGTGCACCGTCATGCAGCACAACATCTGCTTTATTGTCATCAAGAATGGTATATAGTGCATCTCGACACTTATGTGACGTAATATCCTGCACTAAAGTTTCAGCATCTCCAATATACTTTATAGGATCTAAGTCTATACCAATGATCTTACGTCTAATAGGCATTCTTTGCGAAGCTACTTGGAGCCATCCTCCTGGGGCAGCACAGAGATCAATGAGAATATGAGAATCTTTCAAAATCCCATACTTGTTATCTATCTGTATTAGTTTAAACGCCGACCTGGCTCTATATCCTTTTTCCTTTGCGAGAGCATAGTATTTATCGAGTCGCTGCTTTGCTAAAGATTTTCCCTTACCCATATGGGAATAAAAAAATATTGCTGCGAAATAGAAACAATTCTGGCTCTGAATGGCAGAGCAATATAAATATTGTGGATCGGCTGGTCTTTTTTATATTGAGTAATAAACAGTGCGCTCGGTGATTAAGCTATGTTATAAGCTTCTATAAGCTTTACCTCAGCCTGATAGCCTAGATATACAACAAATTTTGCTTATTATAGCCTCAACCACATCTTTTGACCCGTGAAGTCTTTGTGGATATACCATGAGGGTGTCTAACCATTTATAATGCAAATCTATACATATGTGTTATATCACAGATGTAATAAATAAATATCATCTCTTGTAAACTTTTACAGGCTTATATATATAAAGGCACCAGGTATAGGGTTGAGACGTATATCAGAGGGAGATTTATTTGATATGCTGCAGTAGTATGGGCGTATATGGAACTGTGTAGATGATAACTTGTCTTCTTTGCAGATCAATGGTTTTTACACAATTTCTCTGTGTTTGCTAGCATTAGCCTCATGTCTAGGAATATTATCCTTCATGCCCTTATATTCTGTAGTAGATGAGAGTAGGTTTTACTGCTGAAATAATTTTCACCCTAATTATATGCAATGATAAACATCGCAAGAGACAATAAAGATATGTTCTACAGATACAAAATGCCAGCGGTGCTATTGAAGCACGAGGGAAAAGCAACAGGTAAAAAGACCATATTTCTTAACGTAAATGAAGTCTCAGCTTCACTAGCCAGAAGCCCTTCTCACCTACTGAAGTATATTGGATACGCATTGGCCACTCAGGTGAAGAACAATGTCTTGAACGGGAACCATGAAGATGAGAAGGTGCAAGGTGTTGTTTACGATTTCATCGAGCACTTCGTTATATGCAAATATTGCAGAAACCCAGAGACCTTCTTTGTCGTAGAAAGAGATTTGAAGATGGAATGCTTAGCATGTGGAAAGAAGTGCGAGGTAAAACCTCATAAACTTAACGCCTTTATATCTAAAGATGTCAAGAGTGGCGTAGTCAAAAGTACGTATCCGTCTACCTCCACTGATTTCGGTGAGAAGATTCAAGCGCGTAATACTGTTAGAGATACTACTGAAATGGGAGGTGAGCTTGAAGCAGCTGAAGATGAGGATCAGATAATGAAGATACTGCAGAAATATAATATAGCTGAGGATAAGTACCTCGAGGTTTTGCTGAACACTTCTTGGAAAGTACTGAAAGAGTGTAAAGGGATGATAAAAAAGATGGCTGCAAGCGATGTTTGCTCTGATATTGAAAATTTTGTAACTGATAAGAGGAGAGAAGAGGAAATTGGTAAATATTTGCGTTTAGTAGAAGAAATGGGTGTGAACCAAAATGACATGCTTTGTTACTTCAGCAAACCTTTACCAAAGGGCATTAAGAGATCATCTATCTTAAAGAAAGCTATTAATAATCATTTTCTGCAATAAAGCTATTCATAATTTATTCATAAACTAAGCAGTTTCAACTGTAATTAAATGTTCTGAATAGATTTCGATGTATCTCTACTGTCATTTAGACGATACGGAATATATAACAAGCCAAGTATGACTCTGCTGTGAGCTTAAAGATATACAGATATTATATTCTTTTATAGATTTCAGGCATCTGTATTTGATTTAATGGTACATCTGGATCTAAAAAATCAATAAACGCCATGTTATACTCTCCTGTTGCCTTCATTTACAATCAACTCCATATCAAGGTAATCCGATCCCACAAAGATTATACTGAGGAATCAAACTTGTACAAGGCAGCCTATATCAAAAGAAATGTGGTATAAGCTTTAAACACATGGGACTGGCGTTTGCAGACGCATAATACACATCTCCATAATAGAGATCTTCCATTTAAAAAATGAAGTGAACCAATAATTTATTTATTTCTTCTAGTAAAGTGGAGCAAGAATTGGACTGATAGGGAACCCTCGTTTTGCTAGTGCATCAACCTTCTTCATGTGACGCATGCGCCCAGTGCCCATGCCGTTTCTTCTCCTGCATTTATATGATCCAGGTGTACGCTTCCTTGCCGATGGATATCCACAGGATGAACACTTGCCCTTCTGCTTGTGGAAGCTCATACTACCACATCGTCTACATAACGTATGATTCCTTTTATTCTTTTTTCCAAAACTTGGTGTTCCTGTACTAGCCTAAAGTTATGTTGGTTGTTTCCCTTACAATTTTACCCCTAAGGATTAAAATTTTTTATATCCAAGAAAGCAGCAGGGTGGCTAATTTCCTAGCAAGCCCAGAGATGTATGTTTGAGGAGGAGGTGACCCTTAGAAGAACTTAGGATTTGAATACCTTAGGCTACTGAATACCTGGAGTCTATTTAGAATAAATGTACTGTCTGCAACTAATAGAATTATGCTTAACTTTATTTTTATCATATAACACCCAGTAACTGGTATCTCATCATTCAAGTAAGTGATAGATGGGCCGATCTTATCTAATAGTTTTATTTCTAGTCATTAGATATATCAACTGATATTTAATGGCTTACATATGAATCTCTACAGAATCAGGAATCTTTAATTCCCTGTTATTTAGCACAATAAATGAACTAAGTACATATGCCAATGTTATCATGTACCTTATTGTCCTTACTATTTTGCACCGTTTCAAGTTTTACATCGGATCTAAAAATTTTTACCCTAAAAATGAGCTTGAAGTACAGCATCGAGATACACGATCCATCAAAGGCTGTAAAGACCATGCTTGAGTCGGCACAGGTTAGCTATAAGAAAACCAACGAGGCTGCCAATACGTTACGTACCCGCACACTTGAAGGTGCGATTAACTACCTTCAGAATGTCACGAAACGTATTGAATGCGTGCCATTTAGAAGGTTTAACAAAGGATGTGGACAAACTAGGCAAGCTAAGAAGTTTGGTCAAACCCGTGGAAGGTGGCCGAAGAAGTCTTGCGAGGTGCTAATACAAATGCTTGAGAAGATAAAGGAGGAGGCAATCGAGCGAGAGATGGATGTTAAGGATTTGGTTATTGGGCACATACAAATGAGCAAGGCCCCGATTATTTTTGGAAGGACTTTCAGAGCTTTTGGTCGTGTCACAGCATTTAACAAGAAGCCATGCCATATCCAGATCGTCGCGTTCCTTAAGGAGGTAGAGATTTGTGACGACAAGGAGAAGATTGTTATGGTTGAATAAATTAGTTGGTATGATCTATTCGTATAGTTTATGGATTTGCTAGATTTATTTGTATTCGTTACTAATTCTATTTTTACACGACTTTATGAATTACTAAGATGCGAACCAGGTTATAGGTGCTGTTAATTAAATTGCCTCATGAGTTAGCTCATTTGCAAACTTTTACTTTAAGGCGACAACCTGTCAATAAAAATGTGTGTTGGGATAAGATGTATACAATTTCCCAACATTCACCAAAGTCGAGCTATTTGCATATTCTCGTCAAAAATTCAAAGTAAGGATGTGATGGAATTAAAGCTCATGAGATAAAAGTAGCGCATATGAGTCCAGAACAAACTTAACCTAATATATCATCTATACATTGATGCTTAATGTACGACAAGTCTATGCTCAATAACACTCTAGGAGCTTGGGCATTCATTTATTACAGGTTTATAGAAAATAGACAATTGGTAGGGCTTGAAACCGACGTGCAGTGCAATCGAACTGTTTGACAGCTCAGAGTTCGTTTGGCGGATCTTATTTAGAAAACAGAATAAAAATACCAGAAAAGACAAAAAAATAAGGTAATTTGACAGGAGAAGAAAAATATCTAGTCAGAGGAAAAAACCACCTAACAAGACTAATAATATGACAGTGAGAACTGCACTGAATGCCAAACAACAAGATGCTTTATTAATCGTTTCTAAGCTCAACCAGTTTATACGAAACTTCATCGCTCTTGATAACATACAGTTCGAGGCTATCCCCGGTCTTCACATCTTTCTCTGCTGCTGAATTAAAAGCACTGACTACTAAAGCAACTACATCTGCTTCTTCTATGGTATCTGAGGACGTACCCTCCCCAGAAGAAAACATATCTAATAGTGGCTGGATCATGCTGCGCCCAGATCCACTACTAACACATTTCACACTTTCATAGCTTCCAACTGGATCATACCCATAGACATAAGGTACCCCCTTATCAAATCCAGAAAGGCTCAAATAGGCATAATACGGGAAAAATCTCTTAGAATACAGGATATTATGCAGGAGGTGAGCCAGAGCATGTATAGTGATAGGTCCAGAGTTTGTTTCGTACATCTTCACATCATACAGCATTGAGACATAGACCTCATACCCATCAGCATAGAATCCTGATGTAGTCAATATAAAGTCGTGGATACGGTATATCTTCGGCGTACTCCTGGAGTTTATCCCAGAATCAGAGGAATGCCTCGTATCTACACCCACAATAATGAAGTTGCTGTGCTTTATGGCCACACATGTCCCTGAATTGTCTGAATATGGGTTAAATGAGTCTTTAGCACTTTCCGTTTGCTTCAATCCTATGAGTTCCTCAAATGTTTTCTTGGACATGAAACTTTCAGTTATGTTAGCTCTATTCTCAAAATGCCTAAGCTCAGATGTATCATTCTCTCGACTTGATTGGGCAATAAAATGTTCGGAAGGTAAGGATCTGGAATCATACGTCAAGGTAGTAGATGACAAATTGTACGAATCCTCTGCATCAACTATTGTAGCTTGATCTGCAAATATATCAATCTCCTTGTTGTAATCTGGTATTGGTTTCTTTATGTTTGTCATCATCACCATTAGGGGCTTCTAATAATGGAGGCACAAAAAACCTGTTCTGAGGGAAGAATATTGGATGTTTAAAAGCAGAATTTAGTAAGTGCGAGGCAAAAAGGTGATGATTTGTTTTGTGGGCAGAATGAGCACCAAAATGAGAATAGAGGTTGGTTTGTGACCAAGTCACTCAGAGAAAAGCTTCCTGTAAAGTCAGAGTGTGTAAATGAGCGTTTCTACATTGGTAAGTATATTGGCATGAGTTTTTGCTTCTACGTAGATCGCACCTATGCTTGATGTGTGTTAATTCTACTCTGGAAAGGATAAGGGCTTATTGCAGAAAATGATTGGCATGGAAATCGTGATTCTTGAACTACACATGTATCAACTGCGAACATACCTAGCTTTATAGGGCAATTGTGTGCATCCATAGCTTTATAGATCAATTGCAAATAATGTCAAGTCCCCATTTTCTTACCCCATTGACTTTCTACCAAAAACAATGATCGACAGGTTTTAGCCCTTATGGATCTTAGACCGTCGCTTATAAAAATATCCCAAGAACTGCTCAATAAATCAACTCGGAACAACCTGAAGTCGAAATACATCTACTACAAGATTAACACATATTTCAAGTCATCAAATACACCCATACTATCCCTGGATGAGCTTCGTAACGTTAAGGGTATAGGTATAAAGACCTTGAAAGTGTTTCAAGATGGAATGGAAGCAGAAACGAAGGAACAAAATGCTGCAGGCAGGGTAGATGAGCGCGCATATCCAGTGTTGGATAAGCCTTCTACACTGAGTTCTCATGATAAGAATTTTCGCGACAATGTTGCTACACCAGTAAAAAGGAGTAAGATTACGGATAAAGAGTATATACCTGGTTATAGAACCGGTGCATATGCTATTCTTCAGGTCTTGCACATAGAGGATGGAATTTCTAAGCATAGAATTGCATACAAAGCTGCTCCACTGTGCGATGCGGAATTTGATTTTACTTCAAGAAACTCAGCCTGGTCTGGTATGAAAACACTAATTAAAAAAGGATTAGTGTATATTGACAATAAGAAGTACTTCCTGGCAGAAAAAGGGTCTAGAATTGCATCTAGCCTACGTATTGAGCAGGCAGTCTACAAGGAGGATAACCTGATCAAATTGGTTATAGATAACAGGGAAATGAAAAACAGAAGATGCAGATCGTACTTCCAAAGCTTTTTTGATAGTATTAAGATTTGTAATGTAACACGATCGTTAGATTTAGGAGACTTTTTGTGGGTGAAGAATGAAAAGGTGCTACCTTATATTATCGAGAGGAAATGCGGATCTGACTTTAGTAGCAGTATCAAGGATGGACGTTTCAAGGAGCAGAAAAATAAATTAATGAAGTGCGGAATCAAAAACAGGTACTATATTGTCGAAGGACTCAAGGAAAGCTGCTTTGATAATCCTGAGTATGGGTTTACATGTATGACTTTAACAAAATTGGAAGGATTTATTGTTATTGAAACCACGGATATCAATGAGACAGGCAAGGTGATTGAGTATATGCACAAGGTAGTAAATGACAGGTATGGGAAGAAAGCACTCGAGGTTGAGAAGGATGGCTTATGTCTCGTAAAACCCAAGGAAGAGGCATCTGATTGCAAAGTGAAAGATAATGCTGAATGCAAAACTGCTGTTGATTGCCAAAAAGCGAGTAATGCAGCAAAGCCTTCTAAGAGTAGCTTGAATGATAATAAGGCCTCTAACAACCCCCTGGATATCACGAGTAATGCCTTGAATAGCAAGAATGCTTTGTGTGAAGGTGTATCAAATGAGGATTTAAGTATGATAGAGCATTCTGAAAAGCTAAAAAAGTTGAGCCTTAACAGTCTGGTAAACTTCTGCGATACTTCTGATATGTCATTTAATTCTATAGAAGTTGTCGACAAACATGAGAAGATATTAGATAGCGAAAACAAGATTGACACTAATATGGAACAGATCATGGAATCTAAAATCAAGGCGAACACTTCCGAGTCCATGATTAACTATAGTAGCTTTATTGACAAAAGTGGTAAAAATAGAAACACAACACCCAAGCAAATTTTATATCTTTCATTTCTCTCGATTAGGGGAATAACTCATGAGAAAGCAATGCTTCTTACTAACTTCTTCAAAACCTTTACAAGTTTCTACCGGCAAAAAGACATGCTAGCTAGTATAGTAAAAGACTTGCCCGCAAAATTCACGTCCAAGCAGATCAAAAGCTTGCAGGAACTATTGCTTTAGATGAATGCTAGGATTTTGGTGTCGTCGCTAATGTTCTATTTGTAGTGTCTTTGGTACTTTCTACTTGCTTGCTAATTATAAGCTAGATGGTAAGTTTTTGCATTACTTGTTTTTTACAGTAAAATCTCATGGTAACGTCAACTATACAAATCCACTGAGCGAATCAATGAAATATATAGGGGAACATTTATTTGATACGGGGTAAAGAATAATGTATACGAGGAAAATCGTTGAAGTCAAAATAAAAAAAACAAATGAATAAACATTGATGAAATCATAGGGATAGGTATCGATGTAAGCTTTATGCGCAATACAGCCCTATTAAGTACGCTTATATTTTGCTTGGTGCTATGGGTTACAACAACGATCGAGGGGCTTAACAAACAAAAATAGCTTAGGGGTAAAAATGAGCGATATGAGCGAAAAACTGAAAGGACTGAAATTCATGCAGAGAAAGAATTCTAGGAGCAGACAAGCGTCGGAGGTGTCATTCTCCTCGTTCATTAACCACCAAAATATTCAAGCCTTTGGTGGGAAGCAGAAAATAGGAACCACTAACTTTTCAAAAAAACCCAAAGGGGACAATAAGGGCCTTAGATGACGCACCATATGTTCAGGAGGAATGTGCAAATACTTGCAGCTTGATATTGGTTCTCGTCCTAATCACTACGCTGAGATATTAGTCATGGGCATACCCACTCTTTGACATTTTTGGAATGTTAGATAGCTAGAACAAATAAATTTACATTTTTTGAATCACACTCCATCTCTTGCTAGCTATATTAACAACTAATATAATACTATAAACCTATTATTTTAGCGTTCAAAAAATGTTTGAGAAGTAGCGAAAATCTGTGCCGTACTAAACTGGCGCCTTGATCAGCAAATTACTGCAGGAATAACACGCTTAATTGCTTAAATACAGTTTGTTTGCCTCTTTACAAAAAGTGCCTTAGAATGCAACTCAAAACTCGGGTTGCAGTAGTTGATCAGCATATTACACAGCAATCTCTAAACATGCTAAGGCGTTTCTTATAACCTCGTACAGAGCTATTCTATACGTTTTGCACGAAATGAATAACAAATAAACGAGGATTGGCGAAATAGGCCATCTAGATAGGATCAGTAGTGTAAGAAAAAGCTGTGGATGTTTGTACTTGTTGCTGTAATTTAAACGCCGAAAACAAACCTTGTCTGTAGAAATATAATAAATTTCTTCGTTATAACAGCCCAAGCAAACCTTAAAATCTATTTTTCAGAAAAGCAGAATACCTAAACCATAAGTAAATGGGAATGTCGATTTACTGTTTGGAATGCATTGCCACGCTAAGCCTACTTTTGTTATTTATTACGTCGTAGGCTAGATCTGTTATCAAGATATAAAAAGCTAAAAAAATACACCCCTCACATGAAACTTCTATTGCTGATTTTCAGCGTTATATGCACCACACCTCAAGTGGGTATTGAGTTAGGGAACGATGTTTTCATCCAAAGAAAAGTTGGGGACATTGTCCAGGAATGTCATCATGCCTCCAATACGGGTTGCTTAGAGGTAAGAGATTACGGATTGGAGAAATCAAAGAAACTGAAGCCTTCGAGCATTTACGGGTTTTCTAGACTTGTTGAGCAAGATGATGGCTCTAACAAGAACATTGCATTGCAAGATTTTGATACAAAACTCTCTCCGAAAGATCTACTTGCTCTTTACCTATCCACGTTACGATCCCATTACAAGAACTACAAAACCATTGTAACTGGGAAGGATTACTATTCCGAGGAAGAGGCAAATAAATTGCTTGCTGTAGCTGTAGATGCAAAAGGGGACAGTAACGTTAGGGTGATATCAGAATCCGCTGCTGCATTGTGCAGAGCAGCCATAAATCTTCCAGAAGGCAAGTCTTGTGTTATCAGCCTCAATTCTAGAGGTGGCAAGACTACGATTTCCTGCTTTGAAGTAGAGGTAGGGGATAAGGTTAAAATAAGTAATTTGGGAAGAAAAGTGTATGAAGGCATATCAGATGATCATATTTTGAACATTGTACGTGAGCATGCGCGTGATGCTGTAGTTGCAAAAGCCAAGAATGTTGGTATTGATAGCTCAGCCATCCTTTTTCTGCCAAAGCCCTATAAGAGCGAAGGAGAAACAGAGAATGATACATATGAATATGTATGTGACATAAGTCCTTTGTTATCTGAAGTTGTTAATCTGCTATATGGTGGTGCTAAAAAGTATCAACATTTGCAGATTATTCTTGATCACAACACAAAAGCCAAGAGCAAAATGCTGGAGAATATTGATGTTGATATTTCAGCCATCAAGGCTAGGACTATGGCCTAACTTTTGTCTTTCTCAAACATCATAGATGTTGAATCTTATATTAAGGATATAGTGCCTAAGGATGTCAATCTATATCATGTCCTTATATCGGACTTCTTCGATTTACCTGTGGTTGCTAAGCTCGGTATCCAGGGATCTAAAATTGCTTACTATAGAGGTTTGATTTCCACAGGTGCAACCTATTTGGATGATGATAAGATTGTACTGGAAGACTCTTATAGTTATTTGGGCAGTTCAACACCGCTGAGAAGTTCCGTTGATCTTTTTAACGATGAACTTTCTGACCGAAAGAGATTCGAGGATTTCAAGGCGCAGATGAAAAATACTTTGTTTGATGAGAAGTTTAGTCTTTTGGATGCGTCTGAATACGCAGCTCTTCTAGATTTGGAGAAGGTTACCAGACACCGGGACATGAATAAGATTTTTGAACTGTACATTGATTTGGAGCTAAAACAGGAGACTATGAAGAGGAATATTGATCAACGACCTGTTAGTGTTGAGAGTCTTGAGAAGGAAATTAAGGAGGTTGGTGATTGTTTAGAAAAGGATCCCGATCTAATGAATGAGAGAGTTGCTGTACAATACGAAAGAGTAGTTAAGTGGTTATCTGAGCATAAGGAGAATCCTTACGTGCTTTACAAAGAGTTTGACAACAAGCGGATGTTCCTTTCTTCAGCGCTTAAGGTATCTGTTGCTAGTAAAGAAGCCAAGTTAAGGCAGCAAAAAGAGAAGGAGGAAGAAGCGAAGAGAGCGGCTGAGTCAGAAAAAGATAAGGTAGAAGGAAGAAAGGAAGGAGGTAAATTAGATAAGGAAGAGGCTGAAGGTATAGACCCTGATATGGAGAAGGAAATTGAGAGGATGGCTCAGGCTTTTGAGAAGGATCCAAACAATAGTGAGCAACTGAAGAAGTACCTTGATGCATTTATTAGAAGAGGCGGTAAGGTTAAATTTGGACCTCAGGACAGTGATGAGAAGCAAGATGGGGAGCATAAAGGCACTAAAGAAAGTTTTAAGCAAGAGAATGATGATACTAAGCCTATTGAAGAAGGTGAAGGCAAGCCTGCTGAGGATGCTGATAAAAAACTTATTGAAGACGCTGAGAAAAAATCTGAAATTTTCGATAAGGATGAAGAGTATTCTAACGTTGATGACGCCAGTAAAGGAAAGAGGAACGATACTGATGAGATTACTGATGACTTCCAAAGACGTCCACGTAAGCTTATGAGGGAGGAGATTTAATAAAAGTTGTTATTCTTATACTTTGTTTTATATTCCGCTCTTATGAACTTTGTGCTGGGAATTTCATATACCTTCTTCAGCAGAGTAGGTGGAGATGCCGCAGTAGATTTAAGGGGCTTCTAGCTTGTATAATGTATGTGTTATACATGAGAGTCCAAGCAGTTATATTGAATCTAGCCCAAATAAATTTTCCCTAGGATTAAATTTATTATTTGTCATTAGCTAATATTCATTTGCAGTGTATAGATCATAAATGTAGCTAACAGCATTACTACTGTGAGTCACCTCATAATCAATGCGCTCCATGCGTAGGATTAAGCTGTTCATCAGCGAAAAGTTTTTCATAAGTCATAACTATAAGACTTATTCATCCTAGCTATGTGCAAATACTTGTACCTACAAATTTAACTATATGCAGTTAAGCTTATTTCTACAGATACAATCTTATTGTTTTACCTCCTTCAATCAAATTTATTTTATTCGACCTCTCGTCAATATAAATTTATTAATACATTCCTTGTTGCCTCACATCTTCACGTTAAGCGTATGACGTATCGGTTATAGGGCTTCTCGCCGTAATGGCTTTTGCTTAGCTCTAACATACCATATGCAATAATCTCTCTTGGCACTTTGATACAGTCAACTACAATGACTTCTCTTTTACCTTCTATTTCTCCAATATCTTACCATAATAAAATACTAAATATCCTATGGTAGCAAGTATAGTACTATTTCTAAGCTATTATTCTTCTATTAGCCCATCTGTGTTTTATCCAAATAGACGTTAACTCCAATCCCCTGATTAACACCTTCATCCATCTAAATACGCACCCCTTTATTCCCCCATGTCCAAAGAAAATGACATGAAGCAAACGATATATCTTTCAGAAACAAAGGAGGAGCCAAACGTAGTCGGGCGAAAGCAAACACGTATCGAGCTCCGTGCACTTAAAGATGCGTACAAACTGCATCCGGAATCTGAGAAACCCACCACGGAGAGTGTTTTGCCAGACACGATGCTTCGTCGTGTTACTTGCTACTGCACAGCAGAGGGTTATGTGCTAAAAGAGCTTAGAGAGCATTTGAAGAAGTGCGATATTGCAACTGATCCAGCAATATACTTTGGTGACTGTCTTTATTGTTCATTTAATTTCAAGAACGACAATAAGTCTAATTATGACTGCTTCTTCTTTGATTATGGGGTTGTAGTATGCTGGGGGATGGACGGAAGACAGGAAACTGATGTTTCGCGTATAATTTCCATGTTTGAATGCAAGCCATACGATAAGTGCGAGATGGAGATTGAAGTTTTCAGGTATGGAATCAATGATGATCCATTTATTATTAACGATGTGATATACTTGAACTCGGAGGCTAAGAAGAACAAGATGGTTATATCAATTGCTATAGCGCAGAGTGTTAAACTTGATTACTTTGAGAATTTGGTTGACAGAACTATTGAAGGGGTTAAGAATCTCCCAGAGGTGGTGGAGAAGTATGGACGAGTTAGTAAGCGAAGACCGGATCTGCTTCGCATTATGGGGAAACTGCACAGTTTGCGGTTTAATTTGAACTTGAGCTCTAATATCTTGGACCATCCAGAATTTGTTTGGGCTTACCCTGCTTTCTCGTCACTCTATGAGACCTGTAGGAAGTATTTGGAGATAAAGAATCGAACTGATATTTTGAATAAGAGATTGGACGTAATACACGGGATTGTTGATATATTGAGCGAGAATATTACCACTAGCAATAGTGAGAGGTTGGAGATGGTCATGATATCGATGATATCTGTTAATGTTATCATTGGGATTGTGCAAATTATTGTATTTTGGTACAGGCTTACCAAATAAGAAGAGGTACAATATTGCAGGCAGAAGAGTATTTATATCTTACTTATGGATTTAATGATTTATGGCTTTGGAAATGTGGATAATAAGAGTTATTGGAGTAATATGTATAGCATGCACTCCATCTTTGATGTGTAATAAAGGTCAGAGGGAGTACTTTGTACAGCAATGTCGCATTCTATTCTACGGCTTCACTTGCTATTGCACTAGCTTCCTAAACCAAATTGCCACATTAAGTTTTTGACAGTAAATAAACAAATTTCAGGCTACAAAAACAGAAGTTTATAAAAATGATTACCATCTAGCTGGCTATTTATTCATGTCTTTTTATACTAAAGCCAAAGGACATGCAAATAGGGCTAAAGATATGATCATCTAAAATTCCTCTTAGAATATCCACATCTTCAATAGGCACCTGTGTTTGTTTGAGATAAACCTTTGCTTCATTTTGAGAATTAGTAGCGGTGATCTTTAAATCAGTATATTCTTCCCATGTATCCAGCTTTAGTTGAATGAAAGCATCATGACCCTCCACTCTAACACCCTTCATAATAATTCTCTTTATTTTCACCTCATCTCCATCGAAAATGGCCTGACCACCACTTCACATTGAGATAAACTCAGGTTTAGTTAGGAATTCCAAAAATTCCTCGGGCTTGCAGGACACTCCAAAACACATAGCAAGCGACTTAGTCTTTTGATCGGCAGCTTTAATTTTCTTAATCCCAGAAACTTCCCTATCCACTGGCTTTGTAGTGTGTATTAGCTTATCAGCAAAGGTGAGTATGGCCTCGGCCTCTATTTCCTTGAAGAAATCACAAAACCATGGAATCTGTTCCAAGTCGTTATTTGCATCGACCGAAGATTGATAGTTATCCAGAACATGCGTTTTGCCATCTTTTTGCGCTTCGAATGACACAGAGTACACAAGTCCTAGCTTGTTCATTCTCTGGCATAGCTCTGCTGTAATTGATAGATCAATGATTTCAAACTTTCTGGCCTTTAGTTCCTCCTCTACTTTCGAGCTTACCCATTTGGATATATTGAGACTTTTCCAATGATAGTTTTCAGAATTAGGTACCATAGGGGCTATGAATTAGTCAAACAAATATGGGAAAGAAGGAGATCCATGATTAATGCTCAGTATGCTTATGCTGCACTACAGCGAAAAGTTTAATGTATGAATTAGTAATTGTGGATTAGTCCATTTGAATTCTTCAGGAGCAATGTGCGCCTAACTTGGGGCAAGGCCAAGGGGTACTTAGTGAGATAAATTTGTGCATTTGCCCCGTCAAGCTACAACCAAATGCACATGAATATTGACATCCCTATAACTAAACACTGGCAAAACTTTCTTGTATTGATCTTGGAACCCTGATCTTGAATTTGTTTTGCATATAAGTCTTGAATCTAAATTGTATACAAAGTATATCTGTGGTAAACAGAAGCTCAACAGCCTCAACAAACGTGTCTAGATCTCCTAATCTCATGCACCAGTCATTATTGCACTTAAAAGACAGTTCGCCCTTTTTGATAAATTCCGTTTTTGGGATTTTAAGCTCTTCAACCACCACCATTCCTCTTTTTCGAACATACAGTATAGACTCTTCAGCCTCATAAAATACTATTCCACCAAAAAAGTGCTTCAGAAGCATTGGATTTAGCTTACAGTGTGTTGTGACAGGTCCTATGTCGCACCAATCTATTACCATAGGCGTGAAAAGGGGAAACTCCACTTTATATGGCTCATCGGTGATAATGAGTGTATCTCCTATTTCTAGCTTATCGCTCTCCAAGATGCTCAGGTCCAGATGTTCTGTAGCAAAGCTTATAGGTGTACCAGAGAATGTAAACAATGCTGGATCTACGCAAAGTATCGCATTTGAGGTCTGAATCTTCATCTCGTCTCGTGATATTCTGAATGTTAGATACTTCTCGCTCGAAAAAAGGGATAGCTGCTTTATGAAGTATGGCCTGTCTTTCAGCTTTAGAATCATGGGATGTGATTTGTTATCGTATAATGATAGCAGAGAAGGATAATGAGATTTTGTATCAATTCAATTATTTAAACAAAGAATTAGAATTTTGCTACTTACAGGAATACTAAAGCATCTCTACCCAGTAGCTTACATATACTTAGTAAGATTTATAGACTTGGCTTCTTGAAGACAATCAACTTGATCATACGCCTCGCATTGATTGCAAATTGTCAAGTTTCATTTGTATTTGGTTTACTAAACTTCTCACTAGTGCAGTTTGGCCCATTTGTGACTGTTGTTTGTGTTAATAGATTTGGAGCGTGTAACGAATCAACATGCATTCAAGCCATCAAATGATCTGCCTACCACACATTGAATACTTCTCATTGCTAATAGGAAACTAGTATTCTAGAAATATAAAACTCTACTGATTTCACTCTATGATCTACATCTTTGTAAGGTATTATTACATTATCAACAAATTTTGGTCGCCACTGTATCATGGGGCCTATTGGTTGGATTTTCTACAATACTGTACAATTGAAAAAAACATGATCAACATTTATCCAATATTATACCAGAAATCAAACACTGATTAAAACTCACAAATCCTCTCTTTACAACACCAAACACCTAAATATCACCAACCTCTTACATCCAATGCTCCAATTAAAAAACAAATAACTTCTGGCGATTATTTACACCTAAAACAAAACAAATTTGATTTGTCACTTTTTCTTCTACAAACTATAAATAAACCCATTACGACAAAAACAATGTGTGGAATATTTGGATACCCTAATTATCTCACAGAACGTACTAAAGATGAAATATCAGATATCCTTATAAACGGCTTACGTCGCATTGAATACCGTGGTTATGATTCTGCAGGATTCTGTCTCCGAGATGATGAGAATAAAAGTTATCATTTGTTTAGATCTGTTGGAAAGGTTGAAGAGCTAAATAATCTTAAAAAGACGCAGAATCTGGTTAGCCTGAGCCAGAAGGTCAAGAACCATGTTGCTATAGCTCATACCCGATGGGCACCTCACGGCCAGCCGAGTGTAAACAACTGCCACCCTCTGCGAAGTGATGAAGATGGAAGTTTCCTTGTTGTACATAACGGGATAATAACGAACTACAAGACATTGCGTAGCTTTTTAGAGAGAAGAAATTTTAAGTTTGAGTCTGAAACGGACACTGAATGCGTAGCAAAGCTTGCTTTACATTTTTATCGAGAAGCACTGAAGAAGGAGAGACCAGAATTTATAAAGATTGTAAAGAAGGTGATCAGGAATTGTGATGGAGCATTTGCATTTGTATTTGTGTCTCCTCTATTCCCCAACGAGATGATTGCTGTGAGGAAATCATCTCCGCTTCTCATTGGAATCAAGGCATGCAACAAAATGTCTATTGACTTCCTAAATGTGAATTATGGCACAACAAAGGATGACGAGCCATGCAGTCCTCTGCAGTCTCCTGTGATGCAGGAACAGTATCCCCCTATCCTTGATGATTTGAGGAGAGCGGTTGATGCATGCACTGTAGAGGCTCATAACAACAATGAGCTCGAGATATTTGTTGCTTCAGATGCTTCTGCTCTTATTGAGCACACGAAAAAGGTGATATTCTTGGAAGACAACGATATAGCCTGTATTTCTAATGGTAAGCTCGTGATCCACCGTCCTAATTCTAGGGAGAAGGAGATTGGCAAGGATACTCGAGAGGTGATAACTTTGGAATCTGAGCTGGCTGCTACTATGAAGCGAAACTATGAGCATTACATGCTTAAGGAGATCTATGAGCATCGTGACTCGGTGATTAACACGATGAGAGGACGAATTAACTTTGATAACTACACTGTTTGCTTGGGTGGTTTGCAGGACTGCAAGCAGAGTATATACAGATCACAGAGAATTCTCTTCATCAGCTGCGGAACGTCGTATCACGAGAGTTTAGCGAACAGGGCTCTGCTTGAGGAGCTTCTTGATATACCAGTGTGCATAGAAGTAGCCTCAGACTTCCTGGACAGGAAATCTCCTGTGATGAGAAGTGATTGCGCATTTTTTATAAGCCAGAGTGGAGAATCTGCAGATAGTGTAGCAGCACTAAGATACTGTTTGGAGCGAGGCGCGCTATGCATAGGAATAACCAACACTGTGGGCTCTACAGTGTCCAGGGAGACTAAGTGTGGAGTCCATATAAATTGCGGGCCAGAAATAGGAGTGGCTAGTACGAAGGTATATACGTCGCAGTACATAGCTCTGGTATTGATAGCTCTACAGCTCAGTGAACATAACCTGAACCTCAAAAAGCGAAGGGAGGAGATTATTGATGGCTTGAGAGATATAAGCAAACTGATTACAAGAACTCTTGAGGACAGCGAAAAGTTTAAGGAGTATGCCATGACGCTAAAGGATGAGAAGAATATGCTTATAGTTGGAAGGGGATACCAATACGCTACATGCCTAGAGGGGGCCCTGAAGATCAAGGAGTTAACCTATCTTCATTCTGAAGGAATAGTTGCTGGAGAGCTCAAACATGGGCCTATAGCACTGGTTGATAAGGATCTTAAGATAGTTGTAGTAGTAGCCAATGACGAGCATTTCGATAGGTCGCACAATGCAATACAGCAGATATGTACGAGAAATGGGGCGCCTCTTATCATCTGTACGGAGGATATTGCCTCAGAGTATAAAGATAGCAAAGTCATTACTGTTCCAAAGACAGTTGATTGCCTTCAAGGAGTTGTCTCGATAATACAGACAGTTGAATAAATTTATGGTTTTGTTCTTGGATATATACTGGAGTGTTAGTATAGGGTAGAGTAAAACAGGCTGTAACCTTGTTTATACAAAATGATAGCAGGTGTCCACATTGATATACTAATTTGAATACAAAACGCTTGCGCTAATTTACGCTGTGCTATTTGCCATTATACTGTGGTGATAGGCTTTATCAGATGTTTGCACTGGTTTAGGCAAACCAATCTGTAATAGACATTGCCTTATTAGATTATATGATGTGTAATATTCCTCGGATATCATCAACAATCTACCCATCCTAATGCTGTAATATATTTACAATGTTCTCATACCCCTTTCGCCAAATGATACCAATAGAAACTATCATCAATACAAAGGACTTGCCAGGTCTTCTAAAAAATCTTATGGACGCATCAAACGACAACTTGGTGGAAGAAAACGAAATAATAAGAAAGATCAGAGACTTCGGACCACTTACAATTCAGGATCTGAACAACTGCTCTAAGAGAATAATAAATGAGCTAGAGAGATTTGGGAGGCACTCTGTTTTATTTGACTTAAAGCGATCTAAAATGAAGAAGTGAGGGTCAGTGAAGATTAGCGTTTATGTCTTCTTGCAAGTTCACCTTTGTATACATCTCCTTGGGCTCACAATCTACAGCATATACATCTCTGTGGGTTTATCACCCGCTGAATACTTTTGTTCAGTGCATAGTCCATTAAGCGCATCACAGGGCTTTTATTCAATAAATTTATGATAGTATCATCGCAGAGCTTACTCACAGCTCGTACAAAAAATGGGGATTTCAAGTATCTAATCCTATAGAACATGCCATTCTCTCACTTTTCATTACCGTTTGTGTCTCTGTTTCCGTGCTACACCTAGCCTCGACGCTGCAGTATGCTATCTCTACACTCTTCCTATGCCATAGTTGATAGAATCATATCGAGAGCTATCCCTGATAGATCATATATCTATTAACGCTTATATGCCGATGCATAGTATATGTCACGCAAATATTGGTATCTACTATCTATACCGCAGAATACATTACCTCCAGTATCTTGCAGGCATGAACCTGATAATTCTATTGGTTTCAGATATCTATTACCTCTAGTAAACTATCTTAAACATTAGAATTAATGCTGATTTAAGACAATAGACGTATAGTGTTCCCACCTACCTTCGCATCTATTTGTGCTTGCATATTGGTCTATATGATATTATGGCAAATGGCTTACAATTTGGAAACTTATCATATAATAAAATCCCATGATTCCCCTATGAGCACGTTATGCAAACAAAAATTGGCCGAATCGATTACACAGATAAGAGAAGGCTGGGCAAAGATACACAAAAACTATATCTCTACACGCAGTGGCCACAAGACAAATTTTGTATATAAATATGTAAAAATCATAGGCCAGGGAAGTTTTGGTGTCGTTGTGAAAGTCAGAGACTCGAAAAACAGGTCATATGCCTTTAAACGAGTATACCAAGACTCTAGGTTCTATAACAGGGAGCTAGATATGCTACTGCGCATAAACCACAGGAACGTGATTAATGTCAAGAGCTACTTCTATACAGATGTATCATCTGTCGGGAGATTTCTCAATTTGATCACCGATTACTTACCACTAAATTTTGAAGATCTACTAAACAAGAATAAAAACATAGAAATAGAAAAGCTCAGGATTTATTATAAGCAAATTCTTGAAGGCCTAAAATACGTCCACGATATGCATATATGCCACAGAGATATCAAGCCATCTAACATATTACTGGACCCAATGAGAAACTTGGTGAAGATATGTGATTTTGGGAGTGCTAAAATTATTGAGGATGGATCATCCAACGCTACGTATATATGCTCTAGATACTATAGAGCCCCAGAAAATCTTGTTGGTTTCAGATTTTATGACACTAAAATGGATATATGGGCTTCTGCATGCGTTATTTGTGAGTTTAGAACTCCTTTGCCTATATTCTCTGGTAGCTCAGCAGCTGATACCTTAGATAAAGTTTTTGAGACTGTGGAAGCAAACGAAGAAGATTTGGAATATTTAGGATATAATAAGGAGGCGCCTAGTAAATGCACAGGTGTTAGATCGTTTTTGCGGACCTATTTTGATGATGAAGAATTGCTTAATGTGCTCTGCAACTCTTTGATTTTTTCTCCACTTAAAAGATATTCAGCGGGCGATCTGCTGCAAATGGACTTTTTCGCGGAGAACTGAATATATGAGGCAAGTGCACAAGACCTACCAACAAGGGCTCTTTATCATCATGCCCGTGTACGCCTAAGACCTCCTGCTTGCCAGATTAACCAGTATCTGCTATCTAGCTTGTGAAGTTAAATATAATAAAAAGAATATGCAAAAACTTGAATTTATCAATACAGACTGTAGGATGTAAGGAGCGCTAATCCGGGATCATGCGTAGTTCTTGATAACAATTCTGATTGGTGTATGTCACTGATGCCACGGCAGACTCCTTTATATATGAATTTTGTTTACTCTGCAGATGTAATGATATCCACTTCCTCTAGGCCGCAGTATTTCCACCATTACTTGAGGAGAAAATGTGAATAAAGAGCAAGATGACTAGGATGATCAACATTATGATACAGACAAAGCTAAATACCTTCGGATTAGCATCAAGGGCTACAGCTAAATACTCTCCCGGGTGCGCTAGTCTTTCATTCAACCCCGTAAACTGATCTTCTTCGCACAAATTTGGGTTCCCCAAGTTAGGATCTCCCAGGTTGATTTCCTGCATTAAAGATTCATCTTGAGTCTTTATAGAGCCCGGAGGAGTCAGGTCTATTTTCTGCATTAAAGATTCATCTTGAGTCTTTATAGAGCCCGGAGGAGTCAGATCTATTTCCTGCAGTAAGGATTCATCTTGGGTCTTTATAGAGCCCGGAGGAGTCAGGTCTATTTCCTGCAGTAAGGATTCATCCATAATGTTTATAGTGTTAGAAGAGCAAAACTCTTTGTGCACCATATCCTTCTGATGCTCATTGAATGCCTTGATCGCAATCAACCTTGAAAGAATTATAAGAGCAATGTAACAAGACATACAGTCACTATTCACCCTGCACTATTTGTTTCATTATATTGTCTTATTAAATTTATTAGAATATTGATTAATTCCAAATACAACTCGATAGAGCCTGCATGTATCTTATTTAAAGTACACGAGGGGCCATCATTACATTGACCAGGGCAGAATACCCATGGATAAATGATGCCATGACCAGCCTTGTCGCTTGAGAGGACTTTAAACCTTAATTTGTTCTATAATTAGCCTATTCTTACGTTCATATTGCCAGGTTTATTGTAATATGAAAATTTGGGCAAGCAGCACATGCTTTAGGCTTTTATTTTCTAGATTACAGTATCACAAACATGAATTGTAAAGAGGATATCTCATCATGATATTAGAATGTATGCAAAGACTACAAGCTTCTAGCATATTTTATAGCATACTCTCCATGAAGAGCACAATAAATGGACTATATTGCTAGAAATATTGTGCATCAGATGCCTAATACTAAAAATTTATTAAAAATTTTTCGCTGATCCACAGTGCGGATTGATTTTGAGCTGCAGATGCCTTCTGATCGACATTTGCCATGAGAATCAGTGTCTTGTTTGGTTTATGCCTCCAGAGCCTGACATGAAGGAGCAACTGCATATATAATAATCACAAGGTTGTATCTTTCATGGCATTTACAAAGTTATTTAGGAAACAACCTGCATCATTATTTCCATATAGAGTTTGGTTTCAACTTTTACGTACATTGATATTATCTCAAGTGTCCCAAGTTGCGTCCGTTCTTGCATTCATGTAAATCAATCGATACCCTAGATAGCATTGACTGTCGTAGCAAAAGAATGCCTTAGGGATAGTGTAATACACCCGTGTGCCATAAGCAGATATATTTAACAAAGTGCAAAAAATAAACGTGTTATTTTTGCAGTATGGCCAAACAGTTAGGATGACATTAAAATGTATTCAGTAGAATTTGATTGTATAACTCATGTATACAGTGAATATGAAGATAATCCTCAAATTAAAATATTAAGTAGCCACAATAAAAAATCACTTTGTGTTCGATACAGTTTTGTAGAGTTCTATGCTATGGCTTTATTCCCAGTAGAATGCTTATTTGAAGGAATTTTCCATGAGCATTTGATGTTATATATATTCGCACAAAAGCTCCACTATCCTAGTCCACCTCCATATGGACCCTGTTTTTACATAATTTTTTGAGGATCCATGTTACCTATCCATTATTTACATCCAACAGTGATTATCTAGATGTACATTTAGATGGGCAAACTATGTTTTTGATATCAGTAGCATATCTGTCGCTGGATACAAACATGTTTGTTATTGCCGGCAAGAATGCCTAAATTCTTCTCAATGGTCTATATTGAGTTAGTATTCCTATATGTATCTATTTGCTCTACGTTATAGAGAGGCGGTTTACAACGAAAAGTAAGACCCAAAAGAATACACCATATTTTAGATAAACACCATTGCAGTCAGTAACCTTCATAAACAAATCTACTGTCATGTCTATCAATTCTGTAAATTTGATTTAAGTGCCCGCTGATCTTTTGATCACTTTATACCTGGCTTAGCAATAGAAAGCAGAAACAAGCCGACCTACGCACCACCACTGTAGCGTGTTACATTTGTGCACTTTAACATCTTAATTTATTTTGAATACCTTGCAATATATTATTATCTCTTTGTTATAAAATTGATTCTTAGAGATGAGTTATCCCATGGAATACAAAGATCTGAAAAACATTCTATTTGGAAACATAAGGCTCCTGAAGGCCATAAACACCAGATTGAGAACAGCAGCTAACGATCAGAATGCAGTGGTTTGCTTTAAATCTCCAGATTTGGAAACTGAGCCACCTGAAATGATATCGCTCATACTCTATACTATAGTTTATGAATTGAAGAACATGCTCATTAGTCTATTAATCAATAACATCTGCAGAATGCAAAAAAGGGGACAATCCTATATTTTAGTTAATATAGTATTTACGTGTATATTAGTGGCTTGCTACTCATCTGCATTGGGTCTATACGTATATAGAATGGCAAAGGGTAAGAACCGTGGATATTTTTTCTACGCTTACATTGTCTTTCTTTCATTCGCACATTGGCCCTTTATATGCCTTATCGGACGTTTTATTCCTCGATTTAAAGTGTACTTTTATCTTCTCCTTGGTGCTCTCCAAACATCCAATATTTATCGATGTCTTGGAAGAAGCTTTGTTTTTGGCACGTATCACGAACTCATAATATTTTACTTCTCAGTCTTTGCTTTCTGCGAACTATTTAGCGTAGGGTTTTTGCATGCCTTTGACTCTCAGTGCATGTAGTATTTCCTTGATATCGAAATATGATTTGCAATAAACTCATTACTATTTATCATGGTGTTGCTAGCGTAAAAGGTGCTAATTCATCCTAGAACTGGTGGACACAAAATATGAATTTGCCTTATTAATTAGGATTAAACAAAACCCTTGCGGTAGGAAATCATAGTATTATCAGTACGAAGTTTAGCATTGGACGAAACTGATGCGCATGGGGCTTAGGGTTAAGCTGTGTACCAGCGAGAAGTTTATTTAAATAACAAATTTATTATTAGTAGTTTATTATCGGGTTGATGATAGCACAGTCAGCAACAAACTATTGAATAAGATTCAAAGCTGCTTGCCATACAGAGATAAGGTTAGGCATATACATTATAAGATATATATAGTTGCTGATACAAATCAAGCTTGTCTAACTTCTTGACAGTACATGACTTAATCCTACGTTGTGTACGTACTGATCATGATACAAGTATATATCATACGTTTTGAGGTCTTACAATCCATACTACATGTGTCTACTTGTTCTCTAAAAAGAGCCCACCAAAGAACTATATCTCTTCTCGTAGTAGATTACAACTCTTTCTTTTTATCAGCCTACTTTCGAGCGCTCTCACTATTTCCAGGCACCCACTTCTCATTCCTGTCGGGTTTTCCCCATGACTCGTACCTTGTTTCTAGCCCGTTTACCTCCCTTATATTTCATTTAATTCTGCTCCTGTACATTTCACGGGTTCATACCTTCCTTCTACTGTGGCTGCCTGAGGTCCCCCATTTTTATTGTTTCTAAAATAGCTGTTGATATGCTCCAATAATTTTGTTTTGATTTTTCTGACTTGCTTTCTCTGTTTTCAGCCTTGACTCCCCTCTTGCAAATTAAAGCAGTTCTTTCTGATATGCCTTGCTACAAAGAAAACACTCGATTACACTATCCTTTACGTCAATTACATTCCTTCTTATTGCTTTGGTATCGAGCACCTGCTCTCAGGCCATTCCTTGCTGCTATGCAGGCCCTTATATACTTTGTAAACATGCTGCCAGCTCAGTGCGCCTTGGCAGTTCATCATTACCACATTGCTAGTATTCTCTGGCAGCCTGTTAATTGCAAGGGCCACTAGAAGTTTGTTTGACAACCCGGCTTTCAACGCCAGTTCCCGCATCGTGTCTACCCCATCAGAGATCCACCCTCAAATTTTTTGCTTGTCATCTCCATGATCAGTTTGACACGGGCTATTCTTGTCTTGTACTTGCGCAAAAACAGTCCGCATAGCTCGTTAAACCCCGTGACAGATGGGATAGTCTTTGCCTATGCTTTTGCTTCTCCTTTCATGACTGCCCTAAGTAACCTATTCATTTCTACATGACGCAGCTTGAAAGCCTGTGCATAACGCTTTAACTTTTCAATAAACATGCCCGAATCATTTATATTATCCTTTGCAAAGCTCAGTTAAAAATTTTATAGTGTTGTCGACAAATTGTACGATGCCTCTTTGTAATTCGTTTACCAAAATGGGGAAATACCCGCGTTGATATATCTCGCATCTATTTCCAAACATGAGTGTATTTTGTTTCAAAGTACAACAAGTCTTTCTGAATAGATCTTATCCAACAAATGGTATACTCTAATCCCGCTATCTTCCATGGCACATCTAGCTTCCTGCAGAAGGTGTTCCTATCTGTTTCCTAAGATAAGTGATAAAAATGAAACAAAATAAAGCTAAGGCTTAATTGTACTGCTATGCTGCGTGACAACCCAAGATTGTACCTTTTTGATGTAACAGAAAGATTGATGAAGGTAAAGCATATGAGAAAACATATCCATGTTTATGTCTATGCCTTCCCTTTTCCCCTTTAGACAGATTTGCAACTAGTAATCTATCATCTTACAAAATGTGCCTTAAGACATCCTCATATGTGTTCTAGTTGCTTTTCGCTTATTTGTGTGTCAGTTTCTTTCTGCATTTATTCCAGCTCCTTTCCCTTATTAGTATGCTAGTTCCTCTCTACACGTATTCCAACTCCGTTATATTTGCAGCCTATCATCTGCTTTGATATGGATACTATCTCCTTTCCCATATATGTACTTGATCTCTCTATTTATATGTATCTCCATCTCCTTTTCAAGTAACTACTAATGAGTGGTATATTTCATGTTATTGCTATATATGCGTCCCTTAGTTCTTACTATGGTAGATAGAATGTTAATCCCATGTATTGATTCTCAAGCATGTAAGGCAATTTGATACATATTGTTATAATCCAATCCCTCAAATAAACAATAATGGTTATAAGACAGACTAGTATTCTTCCTACCAGGATTAATGAAGGTGTAGGGTCTGTAAGCGGCCGGTTTGAGAGTATGTGGAAGGACTACATATCTGCACTAAAGCTCGACTTTGCAGATATTGACAAGGTTCCGTCATCTATATGCTCTGTCATGATGATGTGTTTATTTTTCTCCTGTCTAACCACAGTACAGGAATCACTTCTGTGCTTATTACTCGGTGTTCATCTCTACCCAACAGTGCTTATCCACTCAGTTTTGATAGCCATTCTGACGTTATTCTTTTCGTTCCTTTCTGGGTATATCTACAAAACAATTATTGGAGGAGAATATGACACAGGATCCACAGCGCACGCATATGTTGTGGCCATGTCCATGAGCTACATGCCCGTTTTCTTTATACCATTCTGCATAGCTCGATCTCTTGTATTCATATTTGTCTTCTCCTTGACAATGATTATGGGATATTACATTTACGGGTCTATGCTCAGAAACGTATCATTCAGAAGTGAAAAAGACGCATTCCTTTTTAGGCTAGCTACATTTATTCTAACCATGGTGTTTTCAATCCTTGTTCCTAGCATTCTAGGAATTACTTTCTAACTTCATATATATGCTGGGCATGAAAATGTAATCTATGTAGGCTCAGAAAGATTCTCATTACGTGTAGGATTCTATATCAGCTAGAAGTTTAGTTCAACAAAATAATCATTTCGGCTTACTCTTATGTAGAATGCAGGCGGTGCTTTCCAGTAGATGTGACCGTAAGTATAGACTATCTGTATAATAGTGTCGTGAAATGCAATATACCGGACCTTTCTCCTATTGATTTTGTTCTTTTGTTTACTGATCAATCCATCAGCAATCAGTTTACTAAAAGATCAAATGGAAGTATATAAAGGTGCGGAAGAATCCCAAGGTGACTAACCCAAGTAATAAATCAATCTTCAAAACATTCTCTTAAAAAACATCGGCGCAATGTCAGGCATAATTAGATTTCAACAAACACCTCCCTATCATTTTTACAGCAATCCGGTGCGCTATGGGGATGGCGAAAGATTTATCTAGTTGATATAATGCTCCATCGCAGTTTGCATACTGAGATCTACCAAGCATCAACAAGTCTTTTGTGAGAAGTAACTGAGCACAAAAGTGAGATCTAAATACAATGTAATGCAAGCATACTGCTAGTTGTTGGATTATGCGTATCAAACATTAGGATAGATAGCACGAAGTTTATGAGAGTCAATTTGTTGAACAAGAGATAATCGTGTTATCCTGTAGACTCACAAACTAGTAGAATCTACCTCAATGCCGGGATCCAGGTCGATCAGAATCTATCTTTCTCCAATCGGCAGACCTGATCATGAGAACACAAATAAGATCAAGCATCAGCAAATAAGCATAAAGGAGTAACATCAGAATTGAACATCAGAGATCAGAGATCAAAATTATGTGAGGGGCGACATGAGCAATCACATGAAAAAGAATAAATAAATGACTCTACAAGATGACAGGTTGTCTTCCAAATATACTGCTTTGCCTGCAAAGTGTGACATACAGGAAGGTATAGACCAGTCCATGAAGGCATAGTCTAGTTTAGGGGGTGTAAGCAGTGCTCAGATCAAAACTAAAAAAATAAACTTTACTGAGTATAATCTAGAAATTATCCCTTAACTCGATGGTAATAAAACAAACAGAAGCCATTCCAACAAATGAAAATGACTGTGAAGATGTAAGATATGAAAGCATTTGTGCGCACTACAGCATGGCGCTCAGCCTTACCCCAATAGATATAAAGACCGTGTGACCATCCATTATTCTTATACTTCTATTCTGTTTGTTTATAACAGCACAGAGCAGTGCTCTGAGATTCATATACTATTGCATACAATCTGAGCCGCCCAAAATGTATAATCCAGTAAAAATACACGCCTTCTTAATGTCTTTATTCATGATACTTTACTCTTTCTTAGCAGGGTATATAACACAGAAGCTTTTAGATCTAGAAGATGATCCAGGGATGCTTGCATATGTCTACATAATCATGATATCAATGGCTTATCTTCCTCTAGTCTTTGTTGGTATATTTATAGGCAGAGGAATTATAAGTCTGATTATGACTATGACTGGGTGTATCTTGCAACAATACTTTGCAAAGTCTTCGCTCATGAAAGGTGTCAGGTTTAACAGCTATGGTGAACTGCTGACCTTTAACTTGGTGTTTTTCGTGCTTTCTCTTGGGTTTTATGTTTCTGTATATAGTCTCATTGATTTGTAATATAAATAAACATTCTTTGGTTAAATAACATCTGCACAGCCTGATTCTATGTTGTTGTTAATCATTAGGTATAATAAAGGTTACATGCTCAGATAAAGTAGATCTTGCTACTCCGAAACGAATATAATGAGTAATGACCTGATTTATATCCCATCTATGATGTATTGATTACAAACAAAATACAACACAGTCAATAGAATATGTCAAATAACCTTCGTAATGCCTCGCACCTAAACTTTAAGCATACTGAGCGACTAAATCTTCATTGATGTAATATATTCGCTATAGTATGGCGTCACCAATTAGTACAGCTGCATTTCTTACACATTTATGACCCACTATCCCTCAGCTAGCTTTCAGCTCATTACAAATTGTTCCAGATTGACCTACCTTCCCATTTTTAGCCAGCACATTTTTATCATAATAAGATCATTACTGATACAAAGCTATAAGTACAACACAATCATTCTATTCTACACATCCAAAGTTTTTACTTCACAAATCCGAAAATGCTGATTCGCTACAAAATATTGTTACTGCTAAAATTCTCCAGAGCCTTACCTAAAGACCAGCTAAAATCTACCCCATTACAGCTTTTAACCAGAGAAAGATCCTTGGTCTCACCTATTCCTAGTCTAAGAAGCATAGAAATACAGTAGTATGCATTTCTACACGTTTCTCTCTCCAAATTCCTGCACTTCAAGCGGAATGCCTCACTTATCTCTTTTATATTCGTTTTAGTTTTACCAACAAGCTCAAAAAGCTCGTTATACAGGAAGGAGCTTAGAAAGATATTATCCAAATCATTCAACCTCATATAAGGCATACTTTCCATCTTCTCTACAATCTTCTTCGCACATACTTCGACCTCACGACACTCGTCATTAGATATCTTGCCTTCCAGTATGCCCAGATTGTAGCTATCAGCAGATACCTGATTATCTATGACACAGGAAATCTGAACACTTCTTCCTCCCATATCAACTAGCCCAAAGGATTCACCAGACTTGTCTTTCAAATACTGCAGCGCCTTGATAGCTAGTGCAGCTTCTTCTTTACCGGAAATTATTCTTACCTCACTAATTCTAAGATCTGATAAACCAATTCGAACCTTATCTAAAATACTACCAGCTTTTTTGGGGTCCAGGACACGCAGTCCTGCCGTGGCGTAGAATCCAAAGGATATATTGTCTAGATTATATGTGCACCCAATCTGGGAAACTAGTCTCTTTAGGTATCTTTCTATATCATCACTTTGCAGGTCTGATATACCAGGTTCTGCTGTATAGAAGGTATGGCCTACGAGTTCATGGTTATTAAACTTGTATATGTGTAGCCGGGTGCCTGTTGACCCTGCATCGTATATGCCTTGGTATGTTGTACTGCCTAATAGCATTCCCACGTGTAGAATAAGCATTTTTAATTTACTTGATAGGATTAGATGTGTTTTGTTTAAACACTGTTTTACCTCCGTAATTGTTTCATTCATATAAATAGTATGGTGATCTGGAACCTAGAATAATCAGGAGCTATGTGCTTCAGTAGTGTATGTTATTGCTTGCATCATTTGTATGCACAAAAAGCTATGATACATCGTGTATTTTGCTTCTATGTCATACAAATAATCAATCAAAGCGTACACAGGTTGCTATTGTGTATGCTCTTGATACTATTGTACCCATTATTGAAGTATGACCATACTTCATAGCATCTAAATATAACAATACTTCACAAATATAAGTATAATCACTCCATAATCAAGCAGTGGGGAGGCTGAGTGAAGCTTGCCTTGTGGAGGTATAGACTAAGGTCTAAATATACAAAGATGGCGAAAAAATGAGCCCAGAAAATAAATTTATTATCACTCCATAATGCCAAGTGTAGCCACTTTGTACCAACTAAGTGTAATAACACTTTGTCCCATCAAAGTACAGTAGCAATTTCCACTGTCAAATCATGAATATACACCATCACCATATACCTGTATAACACCAACTACCACCTAAGATCACTTTATAGCACCAATCTACAGCATTTAACCTATTCAGCCCCTAAGCACATCGCTTCTACCCATCAATAGACACACTTAGCAATCTTATTCATCTTAGAGGATAATAAACACGGAAAACGGCTTTACAAATTTTATTCTAACCCATCGATGACGAAAGTTAACTCGCTAGAGCAGATAAACACGAAGTTCAAGACCATAATGGAAGGCATGGGGATTGACCAGGATCGCCAACAGAAGCTCTCCAGCAAGTTAGACCTCACGAAGAAGATCCGTACGATCGTGAGTATGCAATCACTAGAGGAGCGGAAGCTCAAGATCAAAGATTACATCCACAAACTAACCACCAGAAACAGTCTCATGAATCTTATCTCGCTGTATCTGACTCTAGAGGGCGGCAGGTCTCTTTACGAGGTATTTACACATGAAGGGGGTCATAAAGTAGTAGTAAATTGCATGCGGTCTATGGACTCAGATTTCGGTGAGGTTATGGCCGAGATGGTGTTTATGATTTTAAGAAGGTATGGAAATTTGTTTCCGAGGTTTTTGGGTCTGCTGTTGAAACACTTCTGTGGTAGCGGCAGGGAGTGTGAGTTTTTTTACAGCATACTGGAGCACCTGGCTTCACAAAATGATTGTGCCGAGCTCTATGAGTATGCAGACGGGACGGCATGTATCTGCAACACGCACCTATCGAAGATACTCATGCATATCAGATGTCTGCCGAAGATCAAGAATGAGCTCAACTTCGTTGCACCACTTCTCAAATCTGAGAGGTCCATTTATGTGAAATACATTTTGTTTGTTTCCAATTTCCAAGACCTGGCCATTACCTCCACAGTCTACGAGGAGATTTCTCGGAACATAAAAGGCTGCACCTCTGGCCGTATATATGAGATACTACGCATAGCGGAAAATATGGGGATGCTTGATCTAGTGTGTTGTATGGTTGAAGCGTTTCTTTTCTCTGACTCTAGGATCTTCAATCAGTTTCGTGAAGATGTGCAGCGGAACGTGAAGGATATTGAGGAGATGAGGGTAGCGGTAGCTGAGCTAGAGCTGTACAAGAAGACTGGAGAGAAAAGACTAGAGAGTGATAAGAGCAAGACAGATGATAGTAGAATAGAAAAGAGCAAGGCAGATGATAGTAGAATAGATAAAGATAAAACAGAAAATGGTAGAGTGGATGGTATAAAAACAGGTCTGGGATCACAAACAGAAGCCCATAGACCTTTGAGTGGATCAAAAGTCTTGAATCCTGGAAATAACACCGAGAGCTCAAATAGCTCTGCCCCGTCTAGAAAGCCTCCACCGAAACTCAAAATCCCCAAGAAGATAGTAAAGAAGCCACAAGCATCTCTTGGTCCTGCGAAATCATACATCCCACTGAGATGGAACAAAATCCCCAAGGGAAACACCATCTGGAAGTCCATAAACCCCATTGGGGCCCAAGGCCTCATCACTGAGAAGGACTTTGAGATATTTGTGAAGAAGCAAAGCCAGCCAAAAAAGGCTGTGAAGAAAGTGACTATAATATTCCCCGAGAAGAAGAGCTATGCGATTAACATAGCCCTGGGGAGAGTGAAGATGTCTAATCTTGAGCTCAAGAATGCTATATTGTCCTTGGAGTACAACGGAGACGAGAATCTTGTAAGGCAACTGCTTTGCTATTTTCCTACTGCGGAGGAGATTCTACAGCTTAGAAATACTGAGCTGGTGCATAAAAGTGGTGAAGTGAGTAAAAATAATCAAATTCATAAAAGTGCCACGACACACACAGAAACAGAGCCAGAGCTGACGTTTGGGAGGGCCGAGGAGTTCTTCAAAGAAGCAATAGACGAGATCGACGGCCTGAAGAAGGCTCTCTCCACGCTCTCCTTCCGTATAACCTTCAGGAGCATGAACCTTGCTTTGCCTGTCCAGATTCTAACAGCTTACTACACCACACTCCTTGGCAGTGAGCTTATACGGAAGTTCCTCCAGGCCACTCTGTTTGTCGGGAATACCCTGAACCAGGGTAGTTTTCTGGCAAATGCTGAGGCATACAGCCTGGACGGCATCCAGGACATAATCGATAACAAGGAAGTTATGGGGCTCATCAAGCAAAAGATAGACTTCAAGGGATACCGTGGAGATATAGAGTGCATAAAAGCAGCACAAAGTGTTTTGTATGAGAATTTATGCAGTGACATGGAGGAGATTGATAGAATGTATAGGATTGCATATCCTAAGGATGAAAGCGTTGATCGAACGAATAAAGAGGGTAACCAGGGGAGTGAGGGGAAGAAGTATGCTCAGGGCCCTCAGGACAAAACAGTAGAGGAATACCACAGTCTAGCCAAGAAGTTCCAGGAACTTAGGGATATCTATGAGAAGTGCTGTGAGTTTTTCGGCGTGCCCATAAATGATGCCTTCACAGCAACAATCCTATCACTATACATGAGCTTATGTGGTGATTGAGATATACTGTATATGAGCTTATCTGGTGATTGAGCTTTTTTTTATGCTGGAGCGGTGTGCCAGAATACTTATGAGGTCTCTGATATATACGAGTGTATGGGAAGCTGCCCTATTGGCTCTCAGGAGATAGTGGTGTAACTAGCATAATAATGTAACCAGCGTAGTACTGTGGCTAGCGTAGTAATGTAGTAGTGTAGTCAGCGCATTCAGCGTAACAGTGTACTACTGTAGTAGTGTAACCAGTGTAGTCAGCGTAGGAGTGTAACTGGCTGAGTAATATAGCAGTGTAGTCAGCGCAACCCTGTAGCCAGTATATATAAAAGACCCCGCTTGGTAATAAAAGTGCATGAAAACATTTACGCAGCAATTTTTATGGGTATAAAGATTCGCCAAAGTGCATCATAAGACAGGCTTGGAATCTCGGATAAGCAAAATAAACCTTGTCGGGTATTAATATGCGCTGACATTCATTTTTTAGCACACACCCTCGCTGACAAGTTATTCTCTCAATCAATAAATTAGATAAACTTCTCGCTGTCTCACAGATTATCTCTACACAGAATGCGCATTGATTTCAAGGCTTACTCCCTTCGTGACAGCCTATTTCTTATATCATCATTACGCTTGCAAATCATCCACTTCTTACTTACACAACACAAGTTGTTTCCTTCTCCAACAAACTTATTCGTATTAAAAGTGAAGCATCACAAAAAGCAAAAACTAATTTCACCCCAATGAACACCCACAGAAGCAAATGGGACGCCTTCGATACAGATTCTCTGACACAGGAGACCACCGCTTATGCGGATACACTCCCTCAGAGGCCCCAGTCGACGTGCCCCATACCTACGAGGAGTTCCAGGTCTTATGCAGCCAGCAGCCCAAGCCCCCTACGAAGCAAGAAGAACCTCTAATAGGTCTATCAGCAGGATGGAGATCGTGAAGCTTTTGCAGAGCGGTAAAGGGATTGGGGATAGTGAGCTGAAGGCGTTTATGCACATGTGTGTCACAGATAAGGATGGAATGATGAGTGTTGATGATTTTGCAGAGCTTCTGACGGTGGATGAGGAGTGCCAGGGGCCTCTGGCTATGTAGATTAGTTTGTGATCTAGAAATAAAGGGATTTGATACTTTTCACTTTTGTTTATACATTCTTTATTGTTTATTTCTGTTTTTACGTTTCAATTTATTTGTACCTTCACACTCTGGATTCAATTTGTTTGTACTCTTCGTTTTGTTTATTTTCATACTCTGGATTCAATTTGTTTGTACTCTTCATTTCGTCTGTTTGCATCTTTTGCCTTCATATGATATGTACCAGCACAATATGTACTGACACAATATACCACTGATAGCATATCATGCCTGTGAATAATGTTTTTAAGCAGTATTACATTTCACCACATCAATACACCACTAATTCTTAGATTGCAGCTTCCTTTGCTGCAATAACTCTCCGCTTTCTTACTGTTTTCCGTGCTCTTGCCACCTTCATTTTTCAAAAAAAAACGCTCCTGGGGTGGCTCGAACACCCAACCTTCCGGTTAACAGCCGAACGCGCTAGCCTATTGCGCCACAGAAGCTGCCCCCTTGACATGTAGATAATATATATGAATGATAGTAAAGAAGACGGGCACCGATGGACTTATACAGACGGAGTTAAGACGTGCGACAGTACGAGGTTTATTTGATAGGCGCTATTGCATGGCACAGACTCATAAGCTATTATTTGCTGTGTTATAGTGATAATATAATATGCTTCTAGTCATCCTTGATCTCCTCTAATAAATAATAATTCTTGGCTAGTTGTCCTTGATCTATTTAATGAAATAATAATTCTCGGCTATTCATCCTTGATCTTCTCAAATAAGTAATGCTGCTTACCACACACTGCTTTAGATATGGCATCACCATAATCCAAAACACATTTTAGCCCCAACCACCAAACATGTACTTTTCAAATATCAGCCCCAAATTATCATGTCAAAACTACAAAGCGGAATTATCTGCGGCCCACCAGTGTGTAACAACGAGGAGGAAGAATACTTTGTGCCACAAGAGATTACAAATACACCGGATACAGGAAATAATGGGCATTTAGAGGACAGTGTATGCAATGACAAGCAGCTTACAACATACGAGAGACTGAGAACACGACTTAACGACATTTTTGGATTTATAAAGAGGAGGCTTAGGATTATATATGAGGCACTAACACGAAGATTACATGGTGAGGAGTCATATGTATAAATAAATGATATTGGAAGCGTGTGGGTATTGAGTTGTGATGATTATTGGATGTGTGTATAAATATAAACTTCGAAACCGATGTGCAGTATGCATAGAGTCAAACTGTGAGACATCGATAAATTTGTATGTATTTTAGAAGAATATATATGACAAATCTGCGTATCTAATAGATAGACTCTAGATTCTGCCTGTGACAAATATTGAGTTTGTAGATAAACAAGCATTAAATGCGAGTGCATACATATTGTCTAGATGTGAAAAGAGACAGGTATTTGACGTTTAAAAGCTGTTCTACTTGATGCACGTAGTGTAAAAATTTACCACAACTATAATACAACGAGATGGGGCAGTAATATGTCCATATCCAAAGCGTAATCTAATATATACGGTTTTAACAAATACAATGTAGTCTTTTGGTGACATATAATTGCAATCATAGAGCCCATGATACTGTAAACATTTAACACATACGTCATCAGTAGCATCCTGTATAACTGACAGTACATAATCTCCGCCTGACAATCATTGACATTGAGGCATTGCTAATATTGAGCACATCAGAGAAGCTTTTATACTATCATTTCGTGCTATACAATAAATAAATAGCTAGAAACCATTACATTTTGTTTTAATATAAGCATGATACGCCTTCCGTACCAACTATATGGCCTTATTCCATATGGTTGAATAATATGACTCTCAACCATATGACAAAACAATATTTTAAATAAACATAAGAGTTTATTCCACAAATAATACATCAATCAATGTATTTAATATTCATCACCCTTATCTCCTGACGCAGATATATGCGCGTAACCATCCTCCAGAATGGCTAAGTCCTCTCTTGCCTCGCTAAACTCGCCCTCTTCCATTCCTTCTCCCACATACCAGTGGACAAAGGCCCTCTTGGAGAACATCAGGTCAAACTTACTATTGAGCCTCCCCCATGCCTCAGCAATAGCTGTCGTGTTTGAGAGACCACAGACGGCCCTTGGGACCTCGGCCATGGCTTCCTCCGCCAGTACACAAGGCTTCCTGCTCTTACGTATATGCTCAACAACAACCTCAATCAACTCTTTTCCAACTATATAGTGTCCCCTAGCATAGTTATTCGCCGCATCTTCCTTACCAGAAATCAGCTGGGCTGGGTGATACAAATCTTTATATTCACTGGTCTTTATGCAATCTAGCACTCCAGGCTCCAGGTCAACCATAATCGTTCTTGGCACAAATGTTCCCATACTTGTCTGGGCAAAGAATGACTGTGAGCTCTCGTCCTCCATCACTACATCGCTCAACCTTCCGTTGGGCAGGATACCGTGTTCTAGGCAGTACAGCTCCCAGCAGGCATTACCTATCTGCACACCGGCTTGTCCTATGTGTATCGAAACTATTTCTCTCATTTAGGGGTCACCACAAAAAATTTTTGAAATTAAATATGGAGACAAACAAAGGCTTAATTAGGAAGAAGGATATACGATGGCGGCTGGTAATATGGCATTGAAGTGTACCTGAAAGGTTATGCCTACTTAGCAGCAGCTTGGCTAGTGGGGAGGTGCTGAGTTACCTGACCGTATAATACAGGTATGGAGGAATTTTGAAGGATCAGAGATTAAGGAGAGAAAGTTAGAGGTATGTGACCATTTAAGAGCACAAAATAGTCAAGGAAGATCAGGATATAGTCTATGACGTGGGTATAAATGACAGGAAGTGGTTTACGAATTAGTGATTTTTCGGGAAGGGGATGATTTGATAGTTGGAGAGTAAAAAAAAATAGGAAGGAGAGAATAGTTTATGGTCTGATTACAAAAGGAAAAGAGAAGTGTCAAAGTATTTTTAATGTGATGATTAGAGGGAAGCTGCAGCCTCAAGCTCAGTAATATGAGGTAAGAAGCTAGTTCACGATATATTGGTTGAGAGGAAAAAATGATCGATGAAAAACTATGGAATACAAACATTTAGAGATCACAGCAAGGAAGAAACAATAGGAGAAAACAGGCTGCTTGTGGAAAACGCCGAGATATATAGAATAATACAATTAGAACATCACTGGTGCCAATAGAGATAGTGTTATATAATTGCAGAAGTATTCTGGGGTCAAGCAGAGGATTAATAGATCAGGAAAACGTTAATAAATTTACTTTCTTATATACACAGTTGCATATTTCTACATATAATATACTCATTTATCTATTTTGTCGTGAACTGCGTGTAAATCACTTCGCGTATTATTACCCACAGGCCATATTTTCAAAATTGCCCCTCTACAACCTGTTATCTCGTTCTACAAAACGTGTATATATCATTTATAGCTTAAAATTTGTTTACTGGGATGTTGCATAGCCACTCAGGAATGGCCTTGACTATAGTATTCATTTGTGCTTTTGCTGCCTCTGCCGCCTCTAAACACCACATCACAGATTATGATCTGCAAATGTGACTCTTCTAGCTGTAATTTCATCATTAGAATTGTAGATATTCTGTGGATGAGAAATAAAGAGACACATGCAATAAACATTGTTTATTATTTCACCCATACCTGTTCGTAAATCTAAGTACTTCTAGTTTTATCCATTTAGATATCCAGGCAGATTTTCTTCTGTTGTTTTACATGGTATGTATATTCTCGTATTCATCAATTAGTAATCTTATATCCTCACGTGCCTCATAAAACTCCTCTTCCTCCATTCCCTCTTGGATATACCAGTGCACAAATGCTCGTTTAGAGAACATCAGGTCAAATTTAGTGCTAAGATTCGTCCAGGCTTGGGATATCGAAGTGTTGTTCGCTAAGGTACAGAGTGCTCTTGACACACTGGCCATGGGGTCTCCAGGCACCACTACCGGCTTACTTCCGTTTAGACTCAGCTTAAAGCCTGTGGGACACCACTGGACAAATTGCCTCTTCTTGTTCATCTTTAACCCATTTATTGCCTCACTAGCCTCCATAGGATTGACATCACCTCGAAACAGCATACAGCACGACATATACTTCCCATTCATTGCGTCACACTTCACAAGCTGATTATGGGGCTCGAAGCACCCATCTGTGATTTCTTGGACGCTCAGGGACTGGTGTGATGCACTACTCTTAGGCAGCATGGGATAGTATGAAATCAAAGGGTAGTGGATACGTGGATGCGGGATGAGATTTGTGCTATACTCCTCCATATCGATGTTATAAGCCCCTGGAAACCTTAGTGGGGAGGTTATTGACGATTGTACCCGAGCAATGACTCTGTTTATGTCACGGTACTCTAGACTCACCACTTTTAATTTTTCGTGATGTTATGGATAGCCTCATTGTCTAACAAGAAGGTACAAGAACTCATTTCAGACGATGTATGTGCAGTTAGAATAGAATTATAGGGTTCAACAACAGCTAATCTTGGGAGCAGGATAGGTTGCAAACTCAAGTTTATTGATTTTAGGATATTCACTAAAGACTCTATCTAAGAGCAAAGACCCAAACCCAGATCCAGTACCGCCTCCAAAACTTCGGAAAATCATCATGCCCTGGAGGTTACCACAGTCGTCTACTATCCTTCGAATTCTGTCTACAGTCTGCTCAATTAACTCTCTTCCAACACCATAATATCCTCTACCGTAGTTATTCGATGCATCTTCCATCCCCGAAGCTAAACTATCCGGGTGATACAAATTCTCATATTCAGAGAGCTTTATACAATCGACAACACTTGGCTCAAGGTCGACCATAAGCGCACGGGATACGTGTTTTCCTGTACTATGCTCTGAGAACAAAAACGAGGAACTCGTGGTACCTCCAAACTTCTCAGCAGCCGTTCCGTCTGGCGATATAGAGTGCTCTAGGCAGTAGAGCCCCCAGCATGCTTCCCCTATCTGAATACCTGCGTGACCTATGTGTATCGACAATATCTCCTTCATTAGGCCTTTTAATTCTTGTAGACTTGGCTTAAATAAACAAATACTTAATTTGGTCGTTTAATTAATCCAATATAACCCATGGTGTGCATTTCATCTAAGAACAAGCACATAAGAATTGAGTCCTGAATGAGCTAGAGTAAATGTTTTTTCAAAATGCAGGTTACTGTGCCCAAAGATTCATTTAGTTTTGTAGGCGAAAAGTGAGATCAACTCATTCATTCAAGTACATCCAACAAAACTTCTCGCCAGTGTATGGCTTAGTCCTAAGGTGAACTCTACTAAATAAGAAATAGACACCGGATTATATAATAATGAGGGTGACCGAAAAACACATGTATGATGGGTTTACAGATATAGCTCTTATTTATAATATGATAACTACACATGATATAGAAAATACTTAATCCAGAAGCCAAAAACTCACTACACCACTAATTCTAATCTGGTACAGTGGAAGATAGCACTAATAAAGTGTTCAAGTTCTTCCGATTTCCGAATAAACCCCTTGTAGGCTTTGCAGATTGCGTAGCCTTGGAATTGACGGCATTATGCGTAGGGTTGAGCTGTAAGACAGAGAGATGTTTACTTATTAAATTTTACTGCTTGATTTACAGCTTGAGTAGAATTAAGCCATGCACTGGCGAGAAGTTTACCTAAATAAATTTAATAAATCCAGGCACTACAGCTTCGTCTCACGTAATTGCATTGTTAAAGTAGAAAACAAGTGCTAAATCACTCATTTATGTAACCCCACATTTGATTGCCGAATCTTGGATGGTTAGTCTATAATTATTATAAGCCATGTCATACATTAATCACATCAAGATAAAGAATTACAATGATATTTATTCATTCTTCTTCAAATCCTCGTACTTAACATTCAGCATAGCCAACGTACTAGACATGTCATCAATAAAGTCACGCCTATTAATAGCCTCCTTGAACAAATACACTTCCAGTTTCAGCTCATCAATCTCATCCTTCAACTGCTGATGCAAATCCTTAAAATCAATGGGCTCCTTTCCAGTGGTCCATATCTCCCTCAGCTTTTCTGTTGAGTTGATAAGGCTATTAAAGTTCTTCTTTATATTTTGTATGTGTAAATCCTTAATCATAGAGGAGACGAAGCCATAGCTATTAATCTTGATGGGCTCCTGAGTCTTGTGCTGAGATATTGAACTTTTGTGTATGTTTATAAGCTTCTGTTTTATGTACGATGGAAGATCGTTAAATCTTGTTTCCTTTGTCAGTGTTTGAGGCATAGGGGCTAAAACGCTTAGCAGTTTTGTGGTTGATTAACATTCACTGGACATCACATGAACTTCAAAGTATTCATTAAATGGCATAGATAGGATAGACTCCAAATCTCAGAATGTCATCAATAGTCCATTTTACTGATAATTCCTAGCCTTAATACCCCTGGGTAATATACAGGTAAAAATACAGCTTTGTATTTGCTCCCTTGTATCTAACATAAGCACCTTTCACTTCGTGTTATTCTATAAGTACAATTGTACTACCTCACTTGCAAATGCCCTTGTGTGATGCATCCTGTACATACTTCCATGTGTTTAAATTCTTTGTATACCCCACTCGTTAGTGTAAACGGCCTCGGCCTCGAAATTACCCGGTATACATCTTATGCATAAGCCCACAAACACCACGCTTGCTTCGTATCCACCACATTCATACCTTGAGATGTTCATCTCCATGAAACATTCCCGCCTGTATTTCCCTCCAACTATTATATAAAAACAACACGCGTAAAACGCGTAAAAGATATGCATAAACCAAAATCATGGTGTACAATACAGTACCTGCAGAAGGCCAGATCGATAGATATTCTATATCGCAGGAAGTCAGTAGATCGTATACCAAAGAGTAAATCGAGAAAGATAGTCCGAAAGCTTCTTACACCCAAGAGGATAAGTAGTCCAAAAAAAGGAGTAAGTATTATAGAGGATACAGATTATTATGAGATAGAAATGCAGGAGGATGACAAGAAGTATAGCTCCTGTAGGCGAATAGACTTTTAGAACTGCCCTCTTTGGATTTTGTAGAATGGGTATCTGTGTATCTGAGATACTGCATGAGGATGCACCTCGACCCCCTGATTTACCATCAGTTTGCCCTTCAGTTTTGTGAATTTTTCTTCGAATATATTTTTTCATGTTATTTATACATAGGAATAGAGAAGGACACCTGATAAGCTACAGATTGCATACACGTAGCACAACAATAATTACACAGGCCTAGAACTAGGAGATGTATATTGTGCACTCTTCTTATGTTAGTTGCAAATGAAAAGAACACCTTGAAACATCTGTATGCCAGTTAACTATGTGCGACAAACCAGGCTGGTAGGCGCACATATGGTCCCGTGTAGTTATTAAAGCTCACATTAAATGACTTATGCTAAATGCTTGCAGAGCGCTGAATGATTAAACATATACTTTTTAATCGTTTATTAAATATTTTCAGGTCATATTTGTGAATGCAATAGCTCTGCACCCTTTTGTAAATGGAATAGCCAGTGAAATTCATTGCTATCCTTGCCTCTATCCTGAAGAGATCATTTTCCTGAAGGTACCTTCATTATTGTAATCCACATATTCGATCAGAATCATTGTTCTTGCAAAACAGAGCACCCAGTCCATGACTTAGCCTTCACTGCTGAGTGTTTCATTCGCCAGATATGGCCATATTTAGTGGAAAGCACCGTAACTGATCAGTTATACGAGGTTAAGCCAGAGAGGCTTATTTATCCACGCAGTGGGGAGCAAAATTCAATTTCCAAAATCTGGATTTCATCAAAAAAGATGAAATAATGGAGGGCCAAAAGGCATGTGGTTGGATGAAGTGAAGATCAGGTACTATAAAAACTTCAAAAAACGTCAAAGTACGTGTAAATTGTCCAGTTTTGAGACTTTAGGAACTATAAATGATTAAAAAAGGCATCAAAGTACGTGTAAATAATGCAATCTTGGAATGGACTATAGATGACCGATAGGCTCTTTAATCTCGATCCGTGAAAGCCTACATGGGACAGAACCATGGGATTTTCTTGGCCATAAATGGTGCTTAAGGCGTATTGTATCCCCATTGAGACCTGTATCTCTATCTGGATACCAGGGTAATAATGCTTGGCTGGAATATGTACATACATCTAATAGTAGAGAGATACTAGCTATTGAGTCCTACAACGCGTGGTTAGGGACATGTCACGATAAAGAGGTCTCAAGCTAAGCATTACGTGACACAACTTGCACAAATATGGTCGGTAAGTGCCCCTGCAAGTTGATAGTCTTCATGCAGCCTGTTTGGTACTCGATAGACTCACTAGGGTGCTATAGTAGCTATAATGTTACACCCAGTAGGGGCAGGAAAGCGTCGGGATGACACTACTGTACTAATAGTAGACAGTAGATAGGTAGGTTTGGGACTATAGCGGCCTTATAAATGCAATGGCTATTTGTCTTGTAATCAGCACTCACCAAATTTTGACTATAGCGATGTACTAAGATTAATAAAATAAATTTGGTTTAATGATGAATAAACTATTATTGCGTTGATATGGGGTTAAAGAAAAAGTCTGGCGCTGAAAGTCAAAAAAATAAAAATCTACATAAAACAGAGCCTGTAAGTGGCGGAGAAAAGCCTCAGCAGATGCCTCCCAATAAGACATGCTCAACTCCTCAATCTTCCGTAAGCAGGATGCTGTCTCTCGATTCTATTCTGTCGAGCATCCATGCGAACGAGGAGGATTGGTCCATGGAATTTTTCCATTCAATCAGGAAGAGATTCGGGCGTATGCCAAGACGTGGGTGAGCCAAAGGTGCTGAGTAATTTCGGGACAAATTCACCTCTAGCCTCCCAGACTCCAGCTTCAAGCGGAGGGCCACTCTGCCTCGAGCAGTAAGGATAGGCGAGCTTGAAAGCAACCAGGAAGATGGAAACAAGCGGAGAAAGAGGGCAGGTGAAATACCTGAGGAGTATGATCTCAGAGACGCCAAGCTCTATGCTGAGCTAAAGACACTGTTCTTGAGTAAGATCAAGAGCAGTGAAGAAGCAAAGGTAGAGGAGGCAGAGAGGTCCAGAAAGGTCCCACACGAAAAAGTGGACCACCAGGTACCTGACCCCTTGAACCGCCTGGCTGGTGAATATGTCACCACTCACTCCCCCCAAAACATGACGGACGTGGCGAGGATCCTGCAGGCTGTCCAGGCCTGTTACCTCTAAGAAGAGAGCTCCCTCGTCATGGAAAGCGAGCATAGAGAAGAAGATTGATGCACTCAAGTCCTCGCTGGAGTTCCTTGACGAGAAGTCTGGGGCCGATAAAATGACGGTTGACGAAATGAAAGCCACCAGGAAGGTCATGAGGCAATTCAACCTCGTGTTGGATAGGCCCAGTGACTGCAATGAGGCCAAAGCTAGACTCAGTGAGTCGATCCGAGTGTACAGCAAAAAGCTGGAAATGCACGAGAAGAGGAAGCTCCTCAAAAAGCAGAACCAAACCTTTGATCTGTACAGGAGAAGATTCTACCGAGGTCTCACCCAGCAGGTGACCCCTGAGTGCAGTGTCAGCACTGTAGAGATCAGGAAGTATTGGTCCACTATGTGGAACAAGAAACCTGATGCCTCTGAGGAGTTTGACAAGTATCTTGTCGATTACTTACCAGAAGAAATAGCTGCTGACAACTTCTCGTCGATAAGGGAGCTTGAGGATATACTGAGATTCCTGCCTTGCTGGAAGGCAGCAGGAGTTGACGGTATCTTCAACTTCTTCATCAAAAAGATGACCTCATTGCATGGTCACCTATATAGAGTAATCAGAGGCATCTGCCTAGATGGGAAGTGCCAAGATGACTGGTTTTACCGAGGGATCACATACCTGATCCCTAAAGGTACACCCACTAGAGGGTCGGACTTCAGGCCAATAATCTGTATGTCTAACCTCTATAAGCTGACCACTAAGTGTGTCACTGAGGTGATGCAACTTGAGGTGGAGAGGCGTGGGCTATTGGCGGAGAACCAGCTTGGGACAGTCAGGAGGGTTCAGAGGACTAAGGAGCAGGCCCTGCTCAACATTGCTCTCAACAAGGAACACGGCAATAAGCTGAAGGCTAGCTGGATCGATGTAAAGAAGGCATTTGACTCTGTCGGACATAGCTACCAATGCATCGAGAAGCTAAACTTCCCTGCTTGGACCCAGACGTTCCTTGAGGGCATCATCTCTAGGTGGAAGCTAGAGATAAGAGCAGGGTCTGAGATCATCTTGGACAAGAAGATAGAGAGAGGGATATTGCAGGGTGACTCCCTGTCACCTCTCCTATTTGTCCTGCGTATGGACCCATTGAGTCGTAAGCTCAATGAGAAGTACCCAAAGGTGGCGGTGCATAGTGACAATATCTCCCATAGCACCAACCATCTCTTGTTCATAGATAATCTCAAGCTCCTGGCCACGAGTGGTGACACTATGAAGGCCATGGTAGAAGAGTCGAAAGACTTCTTCAATACCATTGGGCTGGAGGTGAACACTAAGAAGTCTGCTACGAATGAAGAGACCTGTGGCGACACAGGTGTGCTATTAGAGGGCCTAGGTGTATATAAGTACCTGGGCATAATATAAGACAGCATTGGCCAGCCTACAAGGGCCTCATTTGAGAAGGTCAAGGATGAACTGCTATTAAGAGTGGAGAGATTCTGCAACACGAAGTTGAATGCCAAGAGCTTGTTCAAGGCGATTAACGAGCATGCAATCTCTCTGATCAACTATCATGTTGCCCTTCAGCACCTTGAACCTGCTGACTTCGAGGAGTTAGACTACTCGGTCAGAAAAGTCCTTGTCAAGCACAAGGTCCACCTATAGCCGGGTGTAAAGAGAGGTTATACATGCCAAGAGACGAGCTAGGCCGTGGTCTGCACAATGCTGAGATGAGGAGTGAAAGTATGCTCCTACAACTGAGAGAATTGCTGGATAAGTACAAAGATATATCCACAAGAAGAGCAGCAATTCTCAAGGTTTAGGAAGACAACAAAACCCATCTTGCATTGATAAAGCCATACTTAGAGGTATAGTATAGCCTCTCCCACCAGAGAGAGTCTGGAGCTGGCTCAGAAGGAGCGCCTGTACAGCGAGATAAAAAAGAAAACACACCATGCAAAGCTGTACATGGCCAAAGAAAACTCCTTGGTCAGCATGAAAGACTCATCAGCCTAGTATGTGGAAATATCCGGCTAAGAGATGAGGCAGGTGATACATCCAGGACAGAAATGTGTTCTGGGGAGCAGCCTCAGCGTGCCAACACTGTGGTAAGGCTAACAAAACTGTAGATCACCTTGCAACAAGGTGTGACAGGATGCTAGGCCATGACTACACGAGGAGGCACAATGAGGTAGTGAGGAGCCTACATCTCCTCTTGGCGAATAAGTATGGCTTCAAGAGGTCTAAGAAGATGCGTGGCCGCTCTGTGCAAGAAGTCATGGAAAATGAACTTGCAGAAAGATGACATGAGAATTCGAACTGATATCAAAATCAGTAACAATAAACCAGACATATTTGGGATAAGAGGAGGCAGGAGATCATCCTGGTTGAAGTTGGCATAATGCGCAACAATGACTGCAAGACATCAGCCATTAATGCTGAGCCAGATTAACAGTAATCTAATGATATACGGGTGGAAGGATCTAGTTATCCTAGAGAAAAAGTTTCAGTGGGAAGCAAAGAATGAAAGAGGAGAAGTGGTTACGTTTAGTAACCTCCCTAAGATTATATGGCACACATCCTCGCCATTTACAATTATCTTTGAAGAGAGAACAGTCTTGTGTAGTGCAGGTGGGGCATAGAGGATGTGAAAATGGCCTTACAAGAGATCCTGGCAAATAACTTTAACCAGGACCTCTCATCCGGCAAGTACCCTGTCCCTACTCTAAGGAAGAAGAATGAGATACCTCCAGCAATTCTGTCAGAAGAGGTGTACATGCTAAACCCTCATGACACGGAGAGAACTAAGGTGTTGTACGATATAGATGGCCTCAGCTGCTATATCCATGGTTATCAAGATGGGGGTATCCAAATCAACCTTCATCCGACTCTGGATATGCAGATGCTGAATCCAGCGTACACAACAAATGCTATCTGTAAAGAGCATTGTTGCCTCCTAACGAAGATGAAAACTTTTAAAATTGGTGAGTGTACGACAAACATTGGTGTACTTTCAATTATTTTTGCAACAAAGAGGCTAGATATGGAATATCAGCCATTTGTTGATCAAATCAACAACTTTGTTGGAAAAATAGTTGATGATCGCTTGAGTGTGGAGTGCATAGTGTCCAATTCACAGCTGGAAGCTTGGAGGTCTACGGATGTACAACTTTACATCATTCATCTTTGTAGAAAGCTATGGTAACAAGGCCAATACACCTGCGCCATCTATCTCGGCAGCATATAATTCTTTAGGCATGCTGTTTTCTTTTTCGATGATTTTCCCTATGAATCTTGACATAGCAGCGAGCGTAGTGTGTACATGTGGTATGGCCTTAGTTCTAAGTCCAATGATCTTTAAGAAGCTAAATGTTTCACCAAACTACCACCTGTTTTTCTGTAGTGAGATGGCTAACTATCACAAGCGTTATACAACTCTTGGTGATCAAAGAGTACTCAATCTATATGGTTGTGTATCTAAGATCAACATGTATAGCTTGTTTGAGGATGTATTTGCTGACTCACGAACGAAAAGCTTCTTTACTTGCTATTCGTTCAGTAAAGCAAAGGCTAATCTATACGGTTATGTCCATCATGCAAAGGAAATAGGTACATATGATAAGGTGCCTAACATAGCTCTAAGGGGCCTTAGGATGGAGACAAATGTAGGGTACAGACTAGAGTTCTCCACTACAGGTAGGTGTATACCCATAGTGGCGAATATACTAACTGCATGTGTGAGTAAAGGGCCTTATATGTCAATAGATCTTGCTCTATGTAGAGAGATAGTTGCTCACAACATCTCTCGCATGCTGCAGGAGATAAGAGGTACCACTATCCTCGACCTCGCAAGGAATATAGTGGTAGAGACTGTGCTGAAGGAGCTATACATCAAGGGATCGAAGAACACACACTGTTTACCCAAGGCAGTGTATCAGAAGGCGAGATCCCTTAGTAGTAGAGGAATCTACAAGCTACAGGATACAAGCGTATTGCTGCCTGATGGGGATTTGGCCTTGGCGGTGATACATAAGCTCCTTCAGCATGCTCAAAAGCATGTTTCAAGCGACTTTGTAGAGATAGTGAGGTCCTTCCTCTATCTATACGCCAGCAATAACGTAGAAGGTGCTCTGTGTGTTGTCCTGAAGCAGTATATAACTGACTATCAGCGACACTATTCACTACCTAGTGATCCTTTACCTAACTACAAGGAGCTGGCTAACAAAGAGAGTCTCATGGAGATAGTAGAAGATTCTATGTACAAGAAAAGATTTATACCACATTACTATTTATGTATAAATAATAGAAATGGATCCGAAGAAATAAACTCAAGTGGAAAGGAAAAGAGATTTACTAACGCTGGAAGCTCAGAAGATTATCACATTGCACATAGTGAAGAAATTGATAGGCACTGCATAGAGTGGATGCATTAAACCTCTCACAATGCTTGTGATATTGGCTATACTAAAAAATTACTACTTGAAACATACCAAGGGAAATCCTGGGTAGGGGGTTAAAATTTTTTAGATATATAAGCCCACGATATTTATCACTTTTAGAGGCTCCAAGCCTCACAATAGCAATGTGCAGAACTTTCTAGAGGTATTATGAAGAAGCATTTTGCACGAAGAGACGCGACACTGTAGTAATAAAGGCACATACGGCATATTTCACCGTCACATTGCTAACAAGAAGAGAATCTACCTTATGATTTCTATAACTTTCTAAAATAAATAAACTAAAGATAGGCAGTGACATAAAGCAAGGAAATCTGGTTATAAGAGAGATAATACTCCATTAGTTAAATGATTTTTACTGAAGCCTTTATTTTTTGTTTTTAGTGTTCTCCATCATCCCTAGAGAGGTAGGGAGGTGTTTATGATTTACCATTGACACCAGGAGATCAATATGCAAACTGCCGTGACCATTATATACCCACCACCAACTAGATATATTCCCACAAATTCTATCAGAATACAAAAGAAACACAGCCGATATAGATGAATCCAATCTTGACAGTGGTCATAAAGTTGCTACCTCATGACAATTATAAACCAGACTTAGAGTACATAGAGCCGAAAAGATGAGTTTTATTCCAAAAGCAACGACATGAATACAGATGATGCATGGGTTATGATAGTATCAAATTGTAAAGGGAGACAATTGAAGGGTTCCTGAGACTAGAGATGCTTTTGATAGTGGCAAGACTTTTGGAAGGTATACACAAACGACGCACATTAAGCGTCAAAATCCCAGTTGATCAGCATACAAAGGAATTCACAGGAATCTGCAGTGTTTGATGGACTATTATGCATTATAAATTGATGAGACTCAAAATTATGAATGGGTGAAGGCTAGAGTGTTAGGTTAAAGATAACTCAGGGTGATCAAGACACAAAATGGTGAACCAAACTAACTTAGAGGGGCGAATATGGGATAACACAAAATGACAAATAAACGATGACACCAAGTGGCATATAAATGAAAACGCAAAATCACATATGGTTGATAGTACAAACTGTTTCTACACTCAAAATCATTCTATTATCTGACTCAAACCTGATGAAGTCAGTTGTTTGTTAGACAATGATTTTTATTTCTGTTGCCCAGTGTCCTTGAGTACTATGAGGATTCTGTCTGTATTCAAGTGGTAGACTAGAGAGATATACGGTCTGTTTGCATCCACAGTCATGATTTCTGGGTAGTTGTCATCCAAACAATCCGTCTCCACGAGAGAGCCCCCCTCTACTCCCTCCTCAGTTATACTGATAGAAGCCTTCATCGTTGAGCCCATATATTTTGCACCACCATCCAATGTCTCACTCAGATCATGACTAAGCTTTAGACTCCATACTTTAGGGACACGAAATTTTACTTCTACACAGCTGCCAATAAGAAGATGCTCGTTACTTTGTGTGGCCATTATAAACTCATCCCATATCTCATTAAGATCAGCATTCTTGTCATCTGGGACAACATAAATCATATATCTGGAATATTGACTATCACCTGATTTGTCTCCATGAGCTAGAGCCACCATCTGGAAGCTCATATTGGAAGTTGAAGCGGTGTGCTTGTAATATCGCATTGTCTTTTGGAAGAGCATAAAACCTCTTTTGATAGATTTAGTGCTGTTAATATAGAAGTCCCCAATACCTTGAGCAATGGGCTTATGGGTCCAGCCGTCGATGAAGTACTGCAGTGATGCGTAGAGTCTAGCTCCTCCTAAAAAGTTCGCAATGCCAAAGGAACTTGTAAGGGTGGAGTTTTCCTTGGCCCATGCTTTGTAATTCTCCAGATGCTTATAGCATTCCCCTTCGTTATTCGGGTCGTAAGCAACAATGCTATGTGGTGTATGCTCAGACATGGATTTCTGGCTTAATGGGACAAAGGTTTTATTCAAGGCAACGTGTTTATTCTCCTCTGCATCGTAAATCGTATCAAGGACTTTACGTAGAACATCTGATGCAGGCTTAGCTACCCCTGTGCCATGCTCACCAGCAGAGGCCTGTACGAGGATATTCATCTCACTACCAAATGGTGAGAATACTCCGGAGGTATTAGGATTTACTGTCTTGAGGAAGTCTTTAGTAGATGCATAATCGTAAATGCGTCTATCAGGGCTGCTTTCCTTTCTTGTATAGTTCTTGATAACATTTGAGCAGTTCCTAGTAGAAAGACTTGGAGATGATATGAATAAGGATCCAAGATTTTTCAGGAGTCGTAACATGGGGTGCTGTGGGTTCATTCTTATGCAATTTGTAATATACTAAATAAAGAAGATAGAAAAAATTGTTCTGCACTGTGCATATACAATCGCACGTGTATAGAATTGCTTTGGTAGACTGTGCATATTCTAGTGAATTATAAAGACTATTACAAGGCTCACGAGACGCACATCCTGCCAAGTGAGTATTTATAAGGCTGAAATGTAATATATGAGATCCCATTGCTGGCATACACTATTATATTTAGCTAAAGAAGCTAATTATCGATGCATAGCATGCCTGTGATATGTGTTAGCAAGAGTGTTATACAACTGTAATCAATCTTAAAAGCTATAGAGAAATCATATTATGTGACAGAATTTGACATCCGATACAAATAGACGACTATTTGTATGAATTGATAAGCACTATTAGACTCATGCTTTACTACTACCAATAAATTTGTTTTTTTACTACTAGCCCTCCACTCTCCAGAGAAAGGCTATTGGTTTACACACTTCAATTTAGAAAGCAAAATGCTCCTTTGCCGATAAGGAGATATATGATGATATTGGTGCATAACCTTATTATTCATTTAGTCTAATACAACATCAAACCTAATTGGTTAATTCATGAAGAAACATATAGAAGGGAAGCCACCCCCATCATGAAAACATCCGGTTTTAAATGTGTCGCACCGCTTGTCTTTCTCCTTATACTTGCAACTCTTGCAAGTTCACTGAAGCTACGTGGAGGAAGGATGTTCACGGCAGAGGAACTAGAGCATGCAAAAACCGAGACATCCATAACAATACAAGACTACTTCCTCGAAGGAGATAAAACTGCAAGAGATGTAACCAAATTCACAAATTTAAAGACACTCAATCTCTATGATATCACTGGGGATGTACAAGCAATCGTAGATAACGTAAAACGCTTTCAACACCTTGAAGAGCTGAGAATACACTCATGCAAACTTGTGAAGTTTCCTGCAGAGATATACCAGCTGAAAAGGTTGAAACGCCTATGCATACAAGAAACAGGCCTCAAATCATTGCCAAATGGGATAGAACTGCTCACTGGTCTAGAAGAACTTCGAATAACAGATAGGCTACCTGTTGTTAGTCCAGATGTTGTAAGAAACATGGATCAATTAAAAGTCCTTTCTCTGACCATTGACAGCAGGCAGGAGTTTCCCAAAGTTTTACTTAATAAGAAGAACTTAGAGATTCTTAAAATAGGAGGCCCACATCCCACGTCAAAATTTGAGATACCTGCAGAACTAGCAGATCTGAAGAAGCTGAAAAAACTAGTAATTGAGGTTAAAGGGCCATTGATATTCTCAGATAAGCCATCACATAGACCAAGAAGCTCCCACACAAAATATACGCTCAGCAAGCTGTTACTAGCAGATCAGCCTTCTACTTCTCAGGGGCATAGCAATGTGCATTCTGCAAACGATAGAGCACCATTTCCAGATAGCCTAGAAGATTTGGATTTGAGTTTCTGTAGAATACAAACTCTTCCAGAAGCTATTCCACGATTACCAAATCTAAAGAAGTTATCACTTGCAGAGACCAATATTGATTCTCTACCGGCATCATATGGCAGTATGGACAGTTTAGAGCATCTGAACCTTACTGGATGCCCGATAGTGAATAACGGATCTAACGGTAGACTAGGACGAGTACAGTTAAGAGCTGTGTTTAGAAACAGACTCTATATGGATCTGCCCTTCGTGTTCCTGAATCCTAGTAAAGCAAGAAATGGGGGATGATATAAAGGAGCTGATATTTCGATGGATGATACCTTACTTCAACAGAACTAAATTCTGACAAGAGACAGATACTAGGGTAAATGCCTAGGATAAAATTATTTGGGGGTTGATACACCTGATTGCAGACTTATATCTCGAGAAAATCTGTTTGGGTGGAAATAAATAGTTTTTAGCATTTATATAGTAGGGTGATGCTATGAATCAGCTCGAAGTTTATATTGATAAATTTATTTAATTGCTCTATTATTCATATAGACCCTATCTTCGTCGTTTTGTATATATCAATAACTAGTGTTAATGGACTTATTGAATGAACAAACATAAGGCGCCAATTTAAGTAACACTACAATTTATACAACCTAGAAGTTATTCCACATGGGCTGCCTTGAGACAAAACACTGTGTAAATTACGTATCATAGGGGGATGCAATGCAAACGATACATCCTGTGCCATACTAGTCACGGTTGATTTAATCCCAAAAATCGTTAACCTCGATTGATATTACGCTCTAATAAGAATTATAGGAAAGTTTCGATCTATAAAAGGTCATAGGCCTAGAAAAAATTCATAGCTTTCGATGGGCTCCATGGAGATGGTAAAAGACCCTATATAATCCAGAGCAATCAAGTCTCATCCCGGTCTAATCGCTGTGTTTTATTAAAGATAGCGAATAGGACCAAGTATTTACATCCGCCATTTGATGCTTAGAAGAAACATCAGGTTAAAATAATTGAAGATCAAAAATTAGAATAATTAAACAAGAATGGATATGTTTATTTCACTACAAGTTGACTTCAAAGAGCAATGCTTTGCCTGAAAAGCAAGGAATTGAGCACTCATGGCAGTTTCTTCAGCCTTTGTACATAGAACCAGATTCTTGGTACTACTACCCGTTCCTTCCAGCTATCTTTAAAATATATATAAGAGATGGCATGTTCATAAAATCTAGAAATCTATCAATCATCAAATTGTTTTAGATAGTGCTATTAAAGTTCTCTATAATCCATTTGTGATGCTCACTAGTGGCTTTTGACATACAATTATGCTAAAAGGATCGTATATGGTTGCAGAAATATTTTCGTTTTCTAATTTTACTGTTCATCAAATCCTTGCCCATAACTTCTTTGCAGCGGAGTATCTAGACTCCGTTACAGAGATTTGAACTTATTATCCTTGCAAGCACCAATTTTGTCAAGAGCCTTTTTCAGATATTTATTTACCATGCTGACTATCTCCTCACTAGACTTGTTGGTACAAGCCTGTAATAAAATGTTCACCTCGCTTGTAAAAGGAGAAGACACATCAGTATCATCATTTCTACTATATATGGGAAAAATCCTAGTATATGCATAATCATTTGTTATATAACATGACATATAGCAAGGTTTCTGATTAGTTGTTAAGCATGTTTGCTTGCTTTGATAACTGATTGCCAAAACTATAAATAATTGCCAGCTAAGTGTGCCACGACGATGATGAAAGAGAATAAGTCTGATAAAAACAATGGTAATAAATTATTGAACCAAAAATGCAAAAGAGGAAATTTCGGGAACTGCTTTAAATAAAATAAGGTCCCTGCTTTTTATGGCTCCAGTCTAAAAGTGTTGTTCCTTTTTGAAAAGATGTTGCAAGGAAACTATATAGAAATTTTTACAGATAGAACTGTACATTTTAAAAATCACGAGCTCATGTAGAATGAAGAGATGGATGCTGTTAATCAATAAATTCAATTGTCAAATGGAAAGCAGGCAAAACCAAATTGCAGATAAATTATCCAGGAGCTGTTATTTGGAATAGGGTTATAGAGCTAATTCAAGGGCTTAAAATAAGCTTTTAACCTTTGCGAGAGGAGCCGGAGTAAAAGTCATAAGGTGGATGATAAAGAGAGATTGATAGTTGAGGTATCCATCTACTAAGTACGCCTCTAACACATTTGTAATTTATTGCATTCCTGAGGCATATATCTTGCATCTTCATCTCTCGGTCGCTCATCCCCTCAGTCAGAGGGTTCCCTTATATAGCTTTCCTCTTGATATGGAGGGAAACCTTTATTGGTTGTAGTGTAGAGAAACCCGGGATCAGTAACCTGCTCAAGGGGGGTACTACACAGGGCGATTGAAAGCTCAAGGTTTGGAATAATGCATTATACGTGTTAAAAATTTGCTTCTCAACTTGAAAGATGAAGAATTGACTTAGGATTTGGTTACTAATCAGGCGGAGGAGTAATGCGAAGGAAAAGCTATAACATGAGAGGAAGATATAAGCTGTGATACAGAAGCCAGGCTGGTTTCTCAATATGGGAGATACGCAAAAGAGGCGGGAAGGGAGCAAAAATACAGAGGGAAGAGGTGCAATTAGAGGGATACTGAACGCTATACATGCGATGTGATGGGGCATATGGCTAAGGATTGCACATAGGAGGTAAATAAACAGAGCCTTAAGTATGTAAGCAACAGATGTGTGTGTAAAAGTGTGGTGTTTCAGATATACCACTCATGCTAGGGCCTGATTTATAGCGAGTAATTAGTTTACCAACTCTAATCTGTTGTTTATTGTGTAAACTGATCTTTTGCTATAAATATACATCATACTAGTAAACAAGAATAATAAATAATAATGCCGCAACGAAAGCTGATAATGAAGGTAAAGCACGTTCCCAAGACCCTCTGTTTCTGAAACATGAGGGCAACGATCAACCACCGTGGTATAATGGACTATCTTACCAGCATTTGTAGACAGCCTTCACCTTCATGCTTCTATTGTTTGGTGTAATCCCTGATCAACAAATAAACAAGCAATTCAGGCCAGGGTTGAGAAAGAGCATGCAGAAGAGCCGATCTAAATAGATGGAAAACCCGGGCTGGAGGCAAAGCCCCTGGGAAGAAGCCCTGGTTACTAAATAAAAGTTTACTCGAATAGTTTTTGTGGGCGCATCCTCGGTGGATACGACGCATAGTAAATTTAATTGGAGGCAGTGAATGTGGTGCAGCTGGCTAACCTATAAACAAGGGCGTCAAATAAATTTCTTCTGGAATTATGTAGAAGATATCGGATTTAAATAGGAGGAATCCCCCAAGGGTATGACCGATCCGAAAGTAAATATTGATCTTGAGTTTAATAGCACGAGCTGTGAAGAAGTGAGGAGTACCCAAAAAAGAGAGGCTAAGAGGAGATCTGGTGCAACCCAGAATCTTAGCCTCATCTGCAACTTTCTAAAAGGGCGTGTTCTACCAAGATACGACAGTGATAGTGAAGACTTGAACTAACTGTGTATTGGGTAGCTTGGCTAGCCCACAAGGACTATGATCCCCTAGATGGAGTGAGATCAGTTCACTAACAGATCTTGGCTTACCACTGGTCAGACTCAGGTATGAACAGACTCTACCAGAGTGGGGGATGAAAGGTGACAATAAACACACTTCCAAAAGTACGGAAATAAGAGTCTGTAAATATTTTTTCAAAGATAGATCAGAGACTAAAGAGAAATTATCTGTCGTCAGATGTATAACCACAAGTGTTTATTGATAGAAGAAATATACTCAGCCCTTTCAAGATGTTGATCTACAAATAAGATGATAAAATATACCTTCCCAACTTATAATAAATATCGAAACAAAAAATTAGAAACAGTTATATTAGAGACCGTAATAAGCAAGAGGGAGAAGCTCTTTGATAAATATCAAATCGGCGGCAAAGTCTAAATGAAGAAGTTAAATAATAAGTTCAAGCTAGATGAGCTGTACACGGGTCCATATTTAGTACCTGAAACAAGGGAAAAGAGCCTTTGGATCAGGGTAAAAGAGATAAAGATTAAGCTCATGTCAGGAATATGAAGCCTTAAGGGGGACAGGATATTATATAGTATCATATATAACATGCTATTCAATCTAATCAGTTTACAAACTAAGTATTTATTGTTCGTTTGGTAATTTACTAACGGCCAGCCATAAATAGCGTCTCAATACCAGAGGATAGCTGTGAAAGAAGATTAAAATGCAAAGGATAAATAAACTCCAGGCAAGTTGACTAATATTGTGGAGCATTGCCTTCGCAATAACGAGATCCCCTCGTTTTGTGTCATAACCTTAGTTCTTCTTACAACATTGGTCGGTCTCCTTCTCAGTTCTTACCCTCAAATTTTGATACAACTAAGGGACAGGCCTCTATTTGGCAAGGTATATCAGGTCACCGAGGAGAACTATCACATTATGAATTATATAGATAACGTAACAATTATACAAACATACGGCGATGCAATAAATGGCGCGCTACATGCAACAAGCACAGAGGAACTTGAGTTACTTCTGGGGAGCTTAGCTCGAGAAAGCAGAAGCATACTTATTGTTAGTATTTCCACGGTAAAAATGTCATTGAGAATACACGAACTAATTAGGCTTCTCACATCCTTAGGCTTAAACGTTTATTTATATACTTTTACAAAGAAGAAAATGTGGTATGTTGATGAGATAATTTACGAATGCGATGTTCACGAAGGGGTTGTTGAAAGATTAACTCAAGATTATCGATGAGTCTGGGAGAGAAAAGGAATTTTCATACCAGAAGTTGGTTAGAAAAAATATTGTCATAAATTTCATTTAAATAATCTTGCACAAATAGGCGAATAGTAGATATAAAAGTATTTATTGTACATTGATAGGTGGAATGTTTTTTTGGTAGGTATACGATAGAATAGATAAGCAATATATGGAAAATTAGAGATTTGTTGTCAGCTGTCTAGCAGGTAAATGAGATTGAAACCGTGTGAAAACACACCTGTAGACACTTGTATGCTTTATCAATACCTTCTGGATACGAAATGTCTCCAATTTGTAAAGAGGGCACTTTTACATAGGTATTAATTATCTGTATAAAGAAACAAAGATATTTATCCGCCAACCCTCAAGGTGTCTATTGCATATTTTACCAGATCATCGTAAATATCCGAAAAATCTGGATGTGTTTTACCAACAAAGTTGTAAAATCCAGCTATCTGCCCATGAAGCCATCTCTTTTTATCTATATCTGTGTTCTTAACTTCCAATATGCTTTGCCTAAACATGTCTTTAATCCTAGTAAATATCTTTGCGTATACAGCGCTGTTAGATATAGGGGAGCTCCCCAGTCCATTGATTTCCTTTTGTAAATCAATTCCAAAATTTTCATCTTTGTTCTTGAAGATCTCGTTTACAGCACTGTATTTTAAACTAACCTATTCACTACACAAAAACTCATGTATGCGTTTGCAGTTAGAAATTGAGGTAAAAAAGCTTTCTACAAAAAAACTGTTCTCGCTCGTTATAACTTTAACGCATTTTTCGACCTCTCTACGAATTGCTATATACACCTTGATGTTATCGTCGCTATATTCCTCCTTTATTTGCGCAACAATTTCACATAGGTATCCATCAACCTTTTTGCCTAGTAGCTCATCTAATCCATTGGAAAGCTGAGGAATACTTGATATAAAGCGCGTTGAGTCTACAATAAATCTCTGTATTTCTTTTGACCTTTCAGCGAGGTTTTCATGGCTATAAACAAAGTCTTTATCTATACCATAGCATTCGAAGTAGTTCAAAGCAATTCTTTCTAGAATAAAGTCTAATCCCTCAAAATCAATGTCCAAATAAACAAGCATAGCCCTCAGGGGAAGAAGAAGAGCACTCAGCTTCCTGAATTTCTTAGTCTCCATGACTACGGAACTTTTTGCTATCTGATCAAACACCTCATCGTAAAAGCTATAAAGTGAAGAGTCTATATGTAACAAGAAGTAGCTTGTCAATACAAAGGAAATTACGTGGAGAAGAAACCCAAGACTTTGTATGCTGCTTATATCCTCTAATAAAGAGCGCCTGCAATTATTGACCACCTCAACTACAAAAAAGGATGCATTTATGCGCCTGGATGCATGAAATATCTTGATAAACGTGGGAGATATAATTACACGCCTTAGTGATGCAAGCTGATTAAATATTAGCAACTTCTCGGGGGCTTTGTGTACCGAAAATCCTTCGGTATCGCTCCTCAATACCTTACTTTCCTCCATATCATAAAGTATATCACAAACGCTTAGTCCTACTTTCTCCGAAGATTTCTTAACATCTCGGTGCCATTTCTCAATTTCATCTTTTAGCTCCCTAAAAAAGCTCTCTTTAATCTTCATGCAGGTTTCATTGAAGTGAATGTAGAAGGAGTACCTGCGGAATGCTTGCACTTCGGACTCTAAATTTTTTATTTTCCCTGCTTTGTTGTAGAAATACAGTGCGTCGTTGCTACATTCCTTCGTAGCTGTTTCTAAAAAGCGCTCAATCCTCAAAAGCTCCTTAAAAACCTCATTAAGTCTATCATCAACAAGATCGTATCCCTTCTTCTCCATAGTAACCTCCTCAGCCTCTGATAAAGCATCCTTTATGTTTCCCTGGATTTCTCCGTTTTCATTTAGTATTTCAGGTACCTTCTTGTGCAATTCACCCAATACATTGCAGGTTTCAATAATACCAAGATACTCGGTCGATATCTGCTTCATCATGTGGCTGTCCTTCTCTTCTATTTCTTTTGAAAGGTTTTTAACGGCCTTCTCCTTTTCGGAGCTATTTAACACCGATTTTAGTTTATTTACGTTTTCCAAGGTCAATTTCATTATGGGTCGGGAAAGAAATTTTGTTTTAACACAATGTATTTGTCAAAAAAAAGAAGACATGCAAAGAATGAAGTCACTAATAACAAGCGTTTTAGTCACTGTATGCCAGCATTCCAGTCTACTGCGTTAGATACTACCATTTTGGTTTATTATCAAATATTGTGAAACATGGTACCATCTAAAGTCTAGTGCAGAGCAGATTGGGCAGTGTATACAAGCCATCAGTCTTGCAAAGCACTTATTTGTGCAGTGCTTTCCAATTTAGGTTTGTGGTTAGTACCTTTAGCTGGCAACCATTGCTTGTGTCACTTACATCGTGAGAATGATCTCATCTATATTTAAGGCAATTTGCGGATTTTGAATTTAAAGCACAATGATGTGGTTCCATATTAAGCATCCTTTGCCCATTTCTATATAGTATCTAAAGGCCATAATTTATCGAAAATTCTGGCGTTTTGTCCTTTGGTATCGGATTTTCCTCCAAATCTTCTTCCCGTATTGCAAAATACGAGCTAGCTTCCATCGTTACATCCTCCAAGTCTGTGCTCAGCATTTCATCTGCATAGTATGTGTAATCTTTATCCATGAGGGTGTAAAATAGGCACATAATAGAATCTATTTTCTGGGCTAATTTCTCACTATCTTTTGTATTTTAGGCCGCAATTCTCGCCTCCACTGAGCAAGTCTCAATCAACCTCTCCATTGCACGTTTAGTCATCTCTTCCTCTTCATATTTATCTTTGCTCCCTCTGCGGTGGAAAATAGGAACGTAATAGAATCTATTTTGTATAAAATCGATCCATATATGACTAAGCTGCGTATATTGTGCAAGAATTAGCTAATTAGTTGGTCAAAGGTAGTTCGTATAGAATAATCTCAATAGATATGGCTAAATAATATCGCCCCAATTCAGACTATGCTAACTACTGGGAGTACAGAGAGTAAAATAAATATCGTTTTATTAATTTTTCTAGTTTTAATACTTCATTAGGCTTATTTTATATCTTATAACTCAATCGTGTCATACCTCCTCACTCTTTAGTCTTGTTCTCATCCTTATTTTTCAAGCAAGCTTCGTCAGATTTATTTTCTTTGCAGAAGGAAGACATATCGCTATCCTCTGTCAAGGTGCTCTTCTTCGACTTTTTACTACCCTTTGGTTTACTATCCTCGTCGTCTGTCGACTTAGTTGTCTTACTCTCTGCTTTGTCCTTATTTTGATCAGATTTTGAAGTTTCCTGGCCTCCTGTATTATCCTGGGAGTTACTGCGCTGAGGATACTGGGCAGGTTGTTCATCAGCGAGTGACTGTGATCTATTTATTGATGCAGGCATGCTTTGACCACCTGCATATGCATTGTTTACGGGTCTGTTATAATCTGAATAATATTCTTGGCGACGAGGTGCTGGGGTGATAGAGGAATTTGGGGGAATAACTCTTGGTGGTGGGTGAGTTTCAGCAGCCTCATAGGGGCTATTGCGGCGATCATGGTTAGGTGGATGTCCATCATTTGGGTAGTTACTTTGATTTCCATTGTTTGAGGGCGCATAATTTCTAGGTTCATCATAATATTGTGGAGAATTTCTACCTCCATTATCTCTAGGATATTCACTGTTACTATATGAAGGCCTATTGCCTGCATTATCTCGACGTTCATTCTCCCTTGGCTGTCTATTGTAATCTCGATTTCTACCATCGTTTTGTTGCCTATCGTAATCTTGATATCTATCGTTTCTCTGCCGCCCATCGTTTCCTTTACTTCTGTCATAATTTGGCTGTCTATCATTTTCTCGATATCCATTACTATCCTGATATCTATCGTCTCTTTTTTGATCATTATAATCTGGATGCTTATAGTCTCTTTTCTGGTCATTATAATCTGAATATCCATTGCCTCTCTGTTGTCTATTCTTGTCTGGATTTCCATTGTAACGTTGACGCCCATTGTTTTCTGGACGTCCCCTATCGTTATTCCTAGGTGGCTGGCCCAAGTCTTCGTCGATATAGGAACTATGATCGTTGTTCTTGCGTTTAGGTCTAGGAGGTGGCCTTGTATCCTGATAAATTAACCTCCCATCCTCATCACCAGATTCGTCTGGCAATCTATCGTACCTTTTTGATGGTACCACAACTATCTTTGTTTTCTCTACCCTTCTAGCACCTTCCGGCATCTTCTCAATCGGTTTGTCGCTCACAGGGTTTCCGTAATCTCTGTAGTCATCATATTCTTCTCTCGATGATCGGGAATGCTTTTTCTTTGGACTATATTCCTCGCACCTTCTCTTCCTAGACCTGCTTCTCTCGTCATCATAATCCGTTGACTTTCTATCGCATCTATCATCATCATCTTTATTCAGTGTTTCATTCTCTGCTATCTTTCTGAATACTTCCATAAATTTGTACATCATTTCTTTTGCCTTCTTGTCGTCATCTTCCGTAGTTTCTGTCGTACCATTTTTTTTATCATCTTTGCTATCTTTCTTATCTTTATCATCTTTACAACCGGGAGCTGGATCTTTGAGAAGTTCTAAACATTTCATGTCCATGCAGCACTCCTTTGCATTCGGTCCAAGAACCTTTTTACAATTCTCTATGGTGTTCTTGAGCTTCTTAAACAGGTCTTTTACACAGTTCTTGAATGCCTCTTTGTCTATAGAGTTATCACACTGCGTAGCAAACTGCACGTTACCAGGCGGCTGGGTTGTATAAGGTGTAGGAGATGGAGCAGCTGAGTAGCTATTCATTGAAGCATTCGAGTACCCAGGTGCTGGCATAACAACAGGAGGCGCAGGCTGCATTTGCATAGGTGGGGGCCCAATCGACATAGGGGGAGGTGTTGCTATACTTGGTGGTATGGAGTTAGGCATACCATATAGTAGTTGATTCCTGGGTGCGCACATCATCCCAGGCGATGTACAATTGTCAGCTTCAGGTGACAGGAATGGCGAACTAAAAGCTTCTGTTGCATATATGAAGGCATTTAATATCAAGCAAATGAACATTGTTGTTGATAAACATTGACCATTATTATTTTCCTAACTTTGAAACCAGTTTCATGATGTATTTTCATGGTGTTGCAAGGTAGATCGACGGTATGAGAATCTACTTGTTAGCATCTTGTGTACCATGCTATGTAGTAAAACCATTAGCAAATCTATCCCTAGGCACTCATGTCTGGAGTTGTGTTAAATTGCCTGTATATGATACGATCTTTTACGCTTACACCGGTTAGAGTTCAGGTCAAACTTTGTATAGTAGCTTGTATGCAGCTGCTTTTCTCACCATCTCTGCAGAAGCCAAATAACATACATAATCAACGCCCACTAGGCGAATGAAAGCAGTGTGTCAGCGATAAATCTGGTTAATACATCGCTGCTAAATGAAAATTAAATATATTCGATAACAAAACAGCTTTAAAGAAGAATGAATCGTCAGATATTAGTTTATTGTAAATATACAAAACACCCTTTCCAAAAATACGCAGGAGCCTACAATTACATTGCAGAAACAGTCTAGCAAGCATCATTCTTTTCCTCTTTGCACTCATTCTTATCTTTCTCGCATTCCTCAGATTTCTCTTCGTTGCTACACTCGTTAGACTTCTCGCCGCCTTCATCCTCCTCACTCTCATTGGCTTTGTCGTCTTGACACGAATCCTCTTCCTCTTCTGAACAAGCTGGTTTCTTATCCTTTGACTTAGTGCCTGATGGCTTCATACCACACTTATCAGCCTCACCCTTACCTTTCTTTGAACATACATCTACCTTGTCACCTGGGCACTGTTTCTTCGAGCTGATGAAGCAAATAAACAGCTGTATGGCTATAAGCTTAGTTAATCGGGTACCTATTATTTTTGTTAAAATCATATTAAATCTATAGAAAATCTGATCATACAAATATTGTTGTTTTTATACTTTACTTATATGGCTATTAATAGAAATCTGGCCTAATATGGGTGGTCTAGGGATTATTTTCGTGTTTATATTTATTCAATAAATTGAGATATATTGTGCTCTTCTATATGCGATCTAATTACTGGATGGGGTGTGATGGTTGCTATACCATCTTGATTTCATGTACACGCATCGATGTTTATCTGCGGATATCCTGGATTTATTTGGTAAAGTAGTATCACCGTACGTATACGCTAGGCCATATAACGCGAGGTATATTTATTGAGTGTATTGGCTTTTGCAGAAAGCTTGTATCCTAACTTTATTCTTAAAATTTAACATTCCTACTTTATCAAAAGATTATTTCACCCCATGATTTCAGATTCATATAACGAGTTCCTCAGAGAGCAAATTTTTGAACACTTTAGTAAGAAGGAGGCTTTAGCTTTCATGGATGAGAGCGAGAAGCACAGGCCCACGCTTATTCGTGCCAACTCACTCCTTAAGAGACGTCGGGATATTATCAATATGGTTACAGCTCGGGGTGTTGATCTAGAAGGACTTCCATGGATAGATACTGGCTTAGTTGTTTTCACTTCTTTCGTGCCAATTGGTGCCACTCCAGAGTATCTTGCTGGGTACTACACCATTCAGGGGGGTTCCTCAATGGTTCCTGTCCTCAATCTCGAGATTGGTGAGGGAATGGCGGTTGTAGACTTATGTGCAGCTCCTGGTGGAAAATCCTCGCACATAGCTGCGTTGTTAAACAATACAGGCGTCATTTACCCGAATGACATTTCTAGGGACAGGACGCAAGCTCTGAAATGCAATCTACAACGCATGGGAGTGACAAACAGCATCGTGACGAATATGGATGCTCGCTTGTTTAGCGTTGGAAAAGTGGATAGAGTGCTGTTAGATGCACCTTGTACCGGGACTGGTGTTATATATAAGGACCCCTCGGTGAAAACTAGCAAGTCTCTGGAGGATCTAAAGAAAACGGTTTTGGTTCAGAAAGAGCTGATATTGAAAGCCTTTGACATGCTTAAGCCCGAGGTATCATGGTTTATTCGACTTGCTCAATTTTGGTTAAAGAAAATGAGGAGGTTGTAGATTATTTGCTTCTCAAGAGGCCAAAAGCGAAGGTTGTGCCCTGTGATGTTGACATAGGAAAAGAAGGCTTTATGGGCTTTAGGGGAAGAAACTTTAATCCTTCTCTTAAAATGGCCAGGCGTTTGTTCCCACACGTACACAACATGGATGGATTTTTCTATGCTAAGATCAAGAAGAATTAATGAGCTTCACACCTACTTCTATATTATATTGTGACACATCAATAAAATATATTCATTTTACTAAGATGGGGATAAATTCCTGCCTTTTAGAGTTAAAAAACCCGCAAAAACTGTACAAAAATGTCCAGATAAAACTAATTATAATTTCATGGTGCAAAACATCAAGATTTTGCTTCCTTGTGTATCCAAGTCCATAAAAATATGCTCCAACAGGGATTCGAACCCAGGACCTTTGCGTTATTAGCACGACGCTCTAACCTGCTGAGCTATTGGAGCCTTGATACGACGATTAATAGGGATATAAAAATGATGAATAATTATCTAAAACGGATGTGTGGTCAGCGTAGGGTAAAGCCGTGTATCAGCACAAGGTTTATGTATTTAACAAATTTGTTATTTAGTACAGTGGTTGATGGATAATTAATGACAACTTACATGCACACTCTCTGATACAAAGCATGCTGTTGGGAGGCTTATTTTATGGAATGGTGATAGTAGGCAGAGGACACGACATAATGCCATCCAATTCCAATCTACAGATCTTGTATTATCTTTTGACGAATATAGATGTTTACAGAATATGATTTAAGGCCATAACAGTTTGTACAAACTAATACGCTCAATAAATATACCTCGCGTTATATGGCCTATCGTATACGTACGATGATACTACTTTACCAAATAAATCCAGGATATCCGCAGACAAACATCGATGCGTGTACATGAAATCAAGATGGTATAGCAACCATTACACCCCATCCAGTAATTAGATCGCATATAGAAGAGCACAATATATCTCAATTTATTGAATAAATATAAACACGAAAATAATCCCTAGACCACCCATATTAGGCCAGATTTCTATTAATAGCCATATAAGTAAAGTATAAAAACAACAATATTTGTATGATCAGATTTTCTATAGATTTAATATGATTTTAACAAAAACAATAGGTACCCGATTAACTAAGCTTATAGCCATACAGCTGTTTATTTGCTTCATCAGCTCGAAGAAACAGTGCCCAGGTGACAAAGTAGATGTATGTTCAAAGAAAGGTAAGGATGAGGCTGATAAGTGTGGTATGAAGCCATCAGGCCCTAAGTCAAAGGATAAGAAACCTGCATGCCCTAAGTCAAAGGATAAGAAACCATCAGACCCTAAGTCAAAGGATAAGAAGTCGCAATGCTCAAAATGTGGAGGCAAAAAGCCTAAAGAGGAAGAAAAACCTTGCCCAGCCAAGAAGGAACCCGAGGAAGCTTGTAATGATAAGTCTGAGGAAGAGGAAGACGCGTGCAATGACACTGAAAAATCCGATGATGGCGATGCTGATGGCGGTGAAGATGGATGCAGCGGTAGCGATGACGCTGATGGCAGTGATGCTGATGGCAATGATGCTGATGGCGGTGACGATGGATGCAGTGGTAGCAATGGCGAGGAAGAGTCTTGCTGAAAATAAATGATCTTTGTAAATATCATGGTTTATGTAAATTCTGTGAGTCTTTAATTATCGTAGTCTATCCATCTACTGCCTCAGGCTTTCTCCTCATAAATCTTTAGGCTTGTACAAGTATCACTCTTTTTTTCCTCTTTGAAAAGCTCTCCAATGCATGTCACCAGACATTCCCTCCTTTCTTCACCGTCACCTATAAAATCTATCACCTCTTGCGCATTTTCCACGGCATCGAGCTTTTGCAAAGACATAATATTCTCTACATGTGTCTTGTTAAAATTTAATACCACCTTGTCTTTCTCATTTATGTCCACTGTCTTTTCTGGTATTACAAGATCCTTCGATACGTTATCGTGGGCAGCACATACACTGCTAACGCAACCAGATAAATCTCCCAATACAGCATTCTGTCTACCGTCAACCATCTCCTCACAGAATCCATATTCTTCCAATGGTATGTGGCACACCAAACTTCCGTATTTTACAATTGACGCACTACAATCTGCATCACATCCCTTGTTGCAGTCATTTTCATCCCCATAACTCTCTATCGTGCAATTTACTTCTCGATTTGCTACAATGTTTTTCGCACATGACTTTACTATGTTTTCTTCTGAGCGCATGGGCTCATTTTGTTGTGTAGAGAAATTCGATGGATTGGCGAGTAATTTGTTTGTTACTGGTTCATGCGTGAATTCAGATGCAGCATTCTCAGCCACCAAGGAGATGAAGGACGATGAGACCAATGCAGATGCAGTTTCGTCAGATATCTGATGACCCACTGTGGTGGAACAAGTGCTGCTGGTATTAGGAATCTTCCAGAGTTCTCCTTTTATTTTGACAGTTTGCCTATAGGACCATTTTTTATTCGGAGCGTACCATATTCTTGTTTTGGTAGTCAAATCTTTTATAGTTTTGATATCCTGACTACCTGATACGCTAGCCTCCAATATCTCTTCGGTACACTCGTCATTCCCATGCACACTGTGCCTTGCCATAAATCCACGTGCTGTAGATAGACTTATTGCCCTATTGTTTGTGTCTTCATCTACCTGTTTTTCACCTGAATCTTTGCCTTCTAATTTGTTAATTTTAGGGCTAAACATTTTTGATTCCTGTTTATTTTCAGGTAGTAAATTGTTATCTACTGGAAACGGGTGATTAACAGATTTGATGCCATTTTCCCGGGCATTACAATCACAGCTACCGTTATCTAAAGCTATCCTGGGACTACTACTAGGCAATTTAGTGTTTTTCTCAGAATCTATACATGGATGCTTTTCATTAGCATATGCTGTATTATTTTGCATCCTAACAGTCGTATTTTCGTCATTCTGTATGCTATCAATTATCTGTGGATCATTATGTGCACTATCTGTGGCCTTTTCGTCATTCTGACTGCTATATATTGCCTTTGCATCATTCTGGCTGCTATATATTCTGTAAACCACTTCAGAATTAGTACAATTCTCTGCCTCACAAATCTCACGCTTTTCGCCTAAAATCTTATTGGGTACCCTTAAGCTTTCTGCATCCAAAAAGAGGGCCTTCTGTATTCATTTCATTATTCAAGGGCTCCAGATTTGTGCTACCTTCTCCGTGCAGAGAATCAGAAGTCTTTAGGACAGGGCTGATGGAAGAGATTTTGTAATCACCACATATCCTATCTCCAGAGCAGCGGTTATCTATTTTACCCTCAGAGCACCTTGTACTGTTTCCAAAATAATATCTATCAATTTTTTTATATTCTATGCTCTCACCGAGTCGTTACGTTGTTTCCGAATCCCCAGACTGTTCATTATACATTTTTGGCACATTATCACTGCTAAACCCATCTTGCTCCCGAAAAGCATCGCACTCAACTCCCAAGCCGCTTTGCACCATCCCATTATCAAGCGAGCCCTCCCTTGATGCCTTAAATGTATCTTTTTGCTGAGATGAATTATACTGCTGGCCGTTAATATGGTCACTATTTTTCATTTTTGAATAAGGGGTACTCATCAAACACTTTTCCGACTATACGATAGAGCAATGTGAATTTAAGCGCCAAAAGTGCAATACAGAAATGCTGCACAGAGTCTATATGGTGAATCACAGGCAAGATTAGCTCATCTCAGTGTACAGATGAGAATTTAAGCACTGATTTTTTATTCCAGGAGGTATAAGTCATGTCAGCTTTATCATGAGGTGGTAGTTTTATTATGAGGCAGAGGCAAGTGAGGCCAGACTGTGCATTCAACATTTAGTATGTTTTTTGGCAGTAAGTTTTCAATATCTCCTTGTTGAATTAAGAATTACGGAGTTGTCTTAAAGCTTCTTGGACGTGAGGGTAAAGTAGTCTATCATGTGTGCTTTTATTGATCTGATACGTAATAACAGGCTAATTTGAGACAGACAATTCTTAAATAAGGCCAAGCAGGACACCTACAAATAATCTCTGTGTTATTCATACATAGCCATGTGAAGGCAGTTTAAGCACGAAGTCATAAGAATTTTATTCAATATTGAGGCAAGCACAGTCACTCAGCAGCAGTTAAAGCGGAAGTTTATCATTACAAAATTATTTATTCTGATCTGGCTCATAAAATTCCCACTTTTTTGTATCCAGTGGACAGACATTCTTAGAGCTAAGCCATCTCATAATAATACAGTGCGAATGGAAAGCATGGTTGCACACACCCCATGATACCTTGCACTCTCCTTCGGTGACTTGTCCATTCTGACACTCGACGCACGGATCTGTTATATGGTCACGGCATATTGCACATGTTTCTACCTTCGTGTCCAGTGACCATAAGGCCACTAAGTTCCACTTCTTGAGCTTTATTTGTGATTCGCTTTTCGGCATGAACTTTGGGGCACCAATGGGTTGATAAACAAAATATTGTTGCATAACTCTTATGATTGAATAGGAGATGAAGGATACAAATGATTATTTATGATAGATATACGACTCCGAGACAAAGATGTATGAGCTTTTGATTAAGGGCGAATGAGTTTTATGAAAAACATGTGATTGACTATTATTATTCTTATACGACTTTGAGACTAACATAAATGAGGTTTGGATGCAAGAAATAGCTGATTAAAAAGAAAAAAAAATTTGAGTTTCACGACAGATGTACTGGTATTTGCACGACACACTCGGCTTATTATTAGTGTATGTGACTATCAGGAGGCTATGCAAGCTTGTTTCTCATATTTACGTCGCTGCCGAAGTAGTGAGGATTATATACATCCTGCGTTTGTATGCACGTCTTTTGTTTGATGGCAATTATGAATGTGATTATGGCACTTTGTTGGTTGACGCCTATGCGAGCGTACATCTCATCAGCATAAAATTTGATAAATAAATTTATTCCAGTAGATTTATCTGAGTATATTAGCAGCTTCGTGGTTCTATATAGATTAGTTTGTGAACCTCTTACATTATGCATGGCCTTTAGATCGTTAATATATCGCCTATCACTACATTGATCCTCTTACAATTTGAGGATATAAGCATCAAACCTCGGTTGTGAGCTAGTGATGGCATATATTAATTAGCTACCAAAGGTTTAGGAGTCTTGTAACACTAAATCCCAATCCAAGCTCTCATCTCAGGGCATTTTATTACTGCTCCGCTTCATGCATTTATTACGAAGCTTCTGTTTATACTCTTGGATATACGAAACAACCATCTGCTCTAAATTGCTCTTGTACTTCATAATCACGGCACGGCATTTATCCTTATACATTCTCCGTGCCTCGGAAATATTCTTTTTCGTCTCCTCTCTCATGCTGCTGATGACCAGCTCGGTCTCACGTCGCATAGCCTCCAACGCCTCCTGGGATTCTTTCCTGACCTCATCAACCTGTTTCTGCGTCAGCTCTTTTATCTTCTGTATTTCTAAGGCCTTCTCCTTCTCATATTTCCTCGATAACTCGGATACTTCTTGGTCAATGATTTTAAGTATTTTGTTCTTTGTCTGTAAAACCCTTCTGTGTGTCTCCTTTAGAATGTTAAACTCTTCTTGGATCTTTTCAAGTGTTACAGCTCCGTTTGACTCGGAGTCCCTTATCTTGGCTTCATTCTCCCCTCTGCTCTGTTTTCTAGTCTTTGCGTGGCCATCATAGCCGCAGTCATTTTGTGCTGCAAGGCCGTTGGAGACTGAGTGCGTTTTCGTGGCATTGGCTATGCTTCGGTTTAATCCTGTTTGGCCTTTTTGATTTGCTTTTATACTATCAAGAATTATATGGGCTGATGATTGTGGTTTTGTGTCTTGTTTTTCTGTCAAGACGTCTAGATGCTTTCTCAAGGGGAAACTACCAGCTTCTGGTTTTGTTCAAACCTTATCAGTGTTTTCGTTTTTCATTCCATCACTAGAACATTTCTTTCTCACGTCATCATATCTCTTCTTCTCATCATTGATATATTCCCCTTTTGTATTGATGTCATTATACCTCTCCTGTACTCGAACACCCACGTAATCCTTTCCCACATCACTATACCTCTCCCCCTCTTCATCAGTATACCACCCTTTTCTTGTAGTATTCTCTTCTTTCTTCAAGATAATGACTTGGCTTTTGGTATATCTCGATCAAGTTGATTTACGGATGATTTGGAGTCCCTTTTTGCATGCTCTCGCTCTATGCCCATATCGTGCGCTTGTTTATGTACACCATCTTGTTCCTGTAAGTGATCATTTTTATTACTTTGTATCTGATCCAGAAACGTTACCCTCTTGTTTGTTCCTTCCACGATGTTTCGTAAATTCAATCTGTTGCTTAGCGGCTTTTTATGAGAATAGCTAAACTCAAGGGAAAGTGGATCCTCGTAGAATTTTGGCCTGTGTAGATTAAAATGTGTGGAGGTATCCAGGGCACTTGCTTCTTGTTTAAAATGATCAACCTGCTCCGAATTCTCGTATAAGGTCTTGTCCACAGATATAAATGGATTAAAGGCATCTGTGGCCTTTATTCTAACTTTAGGCGTAAGACGAATGGGTGAATTACTGTTTCTAGACATACCCTGCCCTTTGCCTATTTTATCGCCTTTATGTGATCGCTTTTTATCTACTTGCCTCGCTCCTGTATTTTCGCGCTGTTCTCTTCTTACTATATCCTTTTCATCGCCCTTCGTCATTCTTATCTCACCTTCCTCTTTTGTTCGGCTTTTATCACTCTGCATTATTCCAATCTTTACTATCTGTAGATCTTCTACATGGACGCGATTTTCTATCTCAGACACATCTACACGGTTTCCTGTTCTCGATACTTCCGCATTTATACGACCTCCTGCAGGCGGACATTCCACATTGAAGTGATCTCTTGATCTAGGAATATCGCTCATATCGAACAGTATACTCCTCCCTGGTTTTGTTATCATTTCACTATTCTTTGTAGAGATAGCCAGGTAACTGGGCCTAGTGGTGATTAAGCTTTTCTCCTCGATGTAATTATTTGTGCCATTCACCATTATGCCCCTGCTAGCATCTATATCCTGGCATACCGTAGCCTTCTGACTATTATAGCCTCCACTGCTATTGCTCTGCATATTTTCCTTTCTATTGTCAACAGAATTGCCAGCAACTTTTACCTCTATGTCCTTGATACCATGCTTCATGGGAGTTGTTTTGTTGGGAACATTGGTAACGTTGCTCAATGGCTTTCTTAACCTTATTGTATCATCAAAAACCCTGTCAAGCTCACTTCCTGTACTATCTAAATCCATTGAGTGGGGTTAGCCTAAAAATTTGTATCCAAACAAACGAGCTTGTAATGTACGCAAGGCATATGCTGTAGGCCTCTTTTGTTGTAAATTCAAAGCATAAGGCTTTTAAAACCTTATCTGTTTGTCATTTGTATATGCTGATGATATTATATGTATAGCCTTTATATCATAAAGTTTTCATTTGTTCTATCAATTAATTTTGCATGATTGCTAGATCCATCTAATTTTGAGCAAGGTAAGTCTCTATCATCCTTGTGGACTGTAAATACCAAGTTTGTGTAAACATGATGTGTTTATAGGTATTTATCTCTGGATATTGTAAGATTAATTATATCAAGTTTTATTCACAAGCAATAAAACACGATATTTGATGGTCGTGGCCATTAAATGTGCATTCTTTTTGCAGTATCATCTCACGGGTTTCTTTACATTGACACTTGCCCTTTAATTTACGCAGGCATCCACCCTTTAGTTTGTGCAGACATTTTTCATTGAGTCCATGCATAAGATTCATTATGTACATTCATCGGTATCACCCACCATATTTCCTCTTTACCTGCCACCTATATATGGTGCTAGTTTATATTTTATGTATTTACAAAACAAAGGAAATAACCAAAACATTACATTTCATCAAGGACAAGAAGAAAATATCTGAACTGGATATTCTAAGCACAGATCAACTATCCTTGGAGTCCTATATAGATATTATGCGAAAAAACACGTCCACCATCTTCTGTATGCTTATATGTAAAAACTCAAAATTTGTTTATCTTTCCTATGACATTATTAAGATGAGATACGACGCTAGCGAACGCATAAGTGTATATTACCTGAGAGATCCTGTGTCAAGAGAAAGTGTGGACGATGTGTGGTTCTTCGAATTTGAGAACAAAGGAAAATTAGAAGCGACTGAAAGTGGAGGTAGAAAAAATATATTTCGTATGAAGAATAGGTTTGTTGCAGGAAATGAATACATGAAAATGATAAGTAGGCAGATCAAAAGTCTGAGCAGTGGCTCGTCAAACTGCAGCAAACAAACATCCGAGAAGGATGTAGGGTATGAAGACCAGCAGAGTGTTGACGCTCATAACCAAACAAAATACAATGATCAAAACTCGGCCAATACAAGAGAGCAGGATGAAAGGTCTCCAGATATAGATGGGCAGGATGGTGTTTTACGATATAATGAAACGCTATACAAAAAAGTTAAATTAGAGGATGATGTAGAAATCAAACTAAATTCTGAAGAAGAGGGATTAAGTACCAGATATAAATCTCTCATGTACACATCTTCACCAGATATACGCTGCTGTTTAGATCAGGGAAAGAAGCAGGGGCCTTATAGACCTTCTGCCCTTCCTGGATACATCTCTCTTGATCTCTCATCAGATCTTTCCTCTACCTCCTTGGGAGATGGTGCACCAAATCTAGAAGATACACTGTCGAACGGTGAGGATATAGTATCAAGACCAAAATCTGATGCCTCAGAGTCAAAATGCCCGTATAATGAACACTCTCCAGATGTGTTATACAATAAGCCAGCCTTGTACATTAAAAATGTAGAATCCAGAAGAAATCACCTAAACTCCGGCAAAAATTTGCTTTATGAAATCGAAGAGCATTTCTACGCAATCTACATCGGCAACGAAATTGACTTATTGTACTACAAAGACCTTCAAAACAAGATCTTTGAGCCTATGACGAAGGATTCAGGTTTCTATGGTGTTTTTGTAACGGCACTGGCAATGATTTGCCTGTTTTTATCACTGGCCTATGTAATAGCTTTTTTATATGTGCTAATTATCAAATAAGAGTCTAATAGTGCACTATAAAAGTACAGCAGAAACTTGGAAGAGCAAAGACATTTACAATAAACAGTATACTACCACTACTAATAAATTTATTGAATGAACTGTTGCCCTGGTTTTCATATAAAATTTTCGCCGACAGTACAGCTTTGTCCTACGCAGCTGCGCATTGATTTTAGAGGTAATGCTAAATAATGATCCTGGCTAACTTCAATGCACTGACTGGTGATCTGTGAATCTTTGGTTATTACACATCTATAACAAACCAACTACATATCCGAAGAAAAAACACGAGTACAAAAAGCATTTATTCTTACATGAACTGAACGGCTAAGTAGAAGCACCCACCACCAATCGCGACGACTGCAGCAGCTATTCCCACATAGAGTCCGTATCCCCAGCTATTATCCTCTTCCTCATTTTGCTTCTTTGTGTTCTTCTTGTTTTTTGCATCCTTGGTTTTCTTATCATTCTTGGAAATTTGTTCTTTGTAGGCCTTTTCTTCCTCCTCTAGACCAAATGAAGCTATTATGTCCGCGACACCAGTCTTATGGCTCTCTGGCCACATAGAAGTGGCATCACTGAGATATGAGTTACTGATATCTAGAGCAAAGAACTCACGCAGAGAAACCCCCTTTGTGTTGTTCATAGCGGTACAGGACACGGGAAGCTTCGCAATTATTCCACACAGAAGCCGTCTTCTGGCAAGCTCAAATTTATACAGCTTCCTATTACGTGGGCATACCTTATCCCAAACCTTAATGATTGTTTCTCTGTATCTTTGATCAGCATAACACTTCCTGATGCAAGAGTTGGCCATAGCCTCGGCACAAAGTCTCTCGATTCGTTTGGACGACGCATACGCTGGCTCCACACAGCGCTTCTGGGGTTTAAGCTCAGTCTGGTTTACTGCGGCAGTTATGTTTAGTCGTACAAGAGGGCCCCAAAGTGGGAAGTTTACATTGATTAGGGGACAGGGCGTATTTGGGTCTTTAGGAACTGCATCAATTTCAGCTGCCTCACTGTTATAGTATTTGGTTAATCTCAAAAGGGCAAGCATACGCTGATGGTGGCTGTACAGCTCAAGCTCATGTTTCAGATCACCAACATTATCAATAGAACCAGACTCGGTTATGCTATTAATCTTTGCAAGCTCATTCTTAATCATATGATTTCTGCAAACGTTTCTGTTATGGTTACTAAGAGATATAGCATTTTCTGGAACGGAAGAGTTAGCTGGAAACAGTGAATGCTTAACCGAAGCACCACAACTATCCCTGAAGTCCTTTCCTTGAATGATGTAACTGGATCCGTTGATCATTTTCCCCTGTTTGTCAGCATTTTCCGGAGCTACAGATATTAATTCCACTTTAGACGCCTTATAGCTCTTCAAGTACTCAATAGTTATGCTCCCAAGCTTTACTTCCTTAGGAATGATAATTGTAACATGATGGCCTTGTTCTGCCCTGACAGTTATATCCTTGTTTGTGGTCACAAATTTAAAAAGAGCAGGTGAGATCCCTCGAAGCTTTTTGGCGATCGGTACAATTTGAATATTCCTTTCTGCATTATAATTACCAAAACTAAAAATTGCTTTGGTGTCACCTTCTAGCTTTAAATTGATGTTTTGAGGCAGGTCATTGTCTCCAAAAGGAATAGGTTCATTCTCAAGCATTGATATTTTAAAGCATTCTCTTAGCAAAGGCATATAAGGAACCACGTCTTCACAATTAGCTGCTCTGGATACTCGAAGTCCCAGCAGAATGAGAAAGGCTCTGAGAAGAGTAAGTCTCAACATTGGGTTTCAAGAATTTGCGGTATTTAAGCATATTTTTTAATTAACTTATTTGTTTATTATGTGATTTGATAAGATAAACAAATTTGGTAAATTACAATTACAAACTACTTATAATCGGGAACTGTAAGACGAGTAACTATGATTGAAATACAGCAATTATGTCTTTTCATCGTATGATTTGTATATCCTCTCCCAATGTTTGTTTACAACTATTAGTTCATCATTCAATCAGAATTTTAGTCATAGATAGTGTTTATTGATGGTGTAAAGATGCTATTAGGCTACAAGGTACAGGATGTATCATAATGGTGTTTATTGGTAGTTTAGAGATGTTTATTGCCACAAAAATGCTTACCTTGATATGAGATGTGTATCTTGCTGTTGTGGCGTTTATTAATGACATGTTGCATGTCCGATAGATGCCATATATCTTTCCATAATCCTGCCAAGCTGCAATTTGTTATATACATTTGTAGACTATTAAGAGCCATAAATCTAAGTACCGTGTCGGTACACAAGATGCTTACATCATCAGTTTGGTGCTAGAGATATTTTCAACTTACATAGTATTTAGATTGGGCACATAAATTATAAAAGATTCAACTAAGTTCTACAATCGATTAACAAAACCTATCAATAATCTTCGTTTCGCCTAACAGTTTGTATCTACGCATTAAAATCTACATCATACAAAATTCCACATCAGAAAACATCTCTGCTTTGTTTTTATTTGATCTTGTAAACATATCTAGATAAACAATACAATGGGGCAATGTTTACAGGCTTTATTGATGCCATAAAAAGTTGTTGGCAGCACATATTACGCATGCAACGTGTTTACTACTGGAGTACCAGAAGATCTAGAGTTTTAATCTAGCTATCATCAGTAGTTTATAAGCCTAGAGTGCTCATATAAACAGCATTAGCTTTGTGGGTTAATAAAGCGCAGCACCATGCTAGTGTAGGGAGGCAAGTTTATGTGGTACAACCAAAAAAGCTCTGCAAAATATTGTATTTTCATGTCGCTAAAGACTGTACATATTACCTCGATTTTACAATTCTCTTATATCCAACATCTTCTCACGGACCAAGCAAGCCATTTAGATATCTATTATAACTACGTTGTGCATTTGTGGTTTTTTATATGCCATCGATTTATCCAGATATACAAGCATTCTTAAGTTCTAGCTTATCAAATCAGGCTATAGGAGCAAGGTCAGAGAGAAAAATTGGAAAGTCAACAATATTAGGAGAGATATTTTCGATACATACAGTTTTGTATTGAGATTTACATGTATCATTACATTCTGCTCCAATACCCTCGTAAAATCATCTCATAACTTTATTTTGTTCCTATACACTACACTTCGTATCTCTTTTACCAATGATCTATTAATATCTATGCAGTATAACGCCTCAAGAATTTCAATCTCACTGTCCTCCAGAAGTGATATGGCACACATTTCAGGTGAATACACACCATTGAAATACTTAATCAAGTTACATCTCCCATCAGAGTGCACCTCATCTAGAATTTTAAGTTTATCTCTGACGTCAAAATGCAAGGTATTCCCGATTTTTAGTAGAAACAAATGCGCAGGCTGTATATTAAAGTTAAAATTTATCATATCAACAATTTTACACTCAAGGTCAAAGAGAGATCTTACACTCAAGGGGAGCTTGCAAGTGTACATGTTTTCCACTTCACTAATTATTTGATCAATCTTGACTACGGTCTCAGTTATTTTCGAAGCCAGGAAGAAGCAAATAAGCGAAATCACTTTGTAGTTGTAGTTTCCATAAAACTTTGGGTAAGAGTAGTGGAATAGTATTTGGGCCATTAGTCGATGGCTTAGCTGAGATTTAAATGATTTGGATAGGTTTAGCAGGAGGTTATTGCCCTCTGATAGATCTTGCTTGAAAAAATCGGACATAGCAGGGATAAAAATTGTATGTCATGTGAAGTGTAGATAATTCTAAGCTTTATACTATTGAATATACAATACCTCAGATACAAACAGAATAAAAGGTAGTCTTAGAGTAGCAAATAATTGCATATAGCAAATGCCAAGATGAATTACTCGATGGTACAATGAAGTATATAAAGAAAAAACTGAATACACAAAGAAACAAAGTATATGGATCATGAGGTACACAGAACAACAAAGTATAGAATCATGGAGCACACAGAACAAGACCGAATTTTATATACACTTGACGTACCCTATATATACAATACATGAATCAATAAACAGCGGCTTGTATATACCTAAAGCAAGGAAGTGTATGAAGCAGCACATAAACTGTAATAAATGTATGGCTCGGAAAGCCCTTCGAGATAGAATAAATAACAAATCTAATATGATTTAGAAACCTTTACTCTCATATTCTACTGTGAAATAGCACAAAGCTTATCTCCAAAATCTATTGATAAAATATCGTGTAATGCAGTATAACAAGATCAACATAATTCACACTGCAAAGTAATATGCTTGGTGTGCATTGTACCAAGAGTGTTCTATCATTTGATGATGAGAAACTTATGCATTGATGTTTCAGAGGTAGCAAATTTGTTGGTTTACAAACAAATTTTTGTAAAACGCCGGTTTCAAAATATTTATAAATTTTTCCTAAATGTGATTTACATGCTGTTATTATTTACACTGCTCTTATTTAGTAAATCGGAGGCCGAGCAGTATATCGTGATGTTCAAACCCAATACTAATGCTCAGATAAATGCACAGGAAGCGTACAACCGCAATATATATCCTACAAAATCTCTTTTTTCTTCCAATGACAAGATTCTTAAAACATTCTCAAACGGATATATTGCGGCGATGGAAGAGAATACACTCAGAGAGATAGAAAAGGACCCTGGTGTGGCTGTGGTAGAAAGGGATAGTTATGTCCAAATAGTTAACTTTAAAGTCCTAGATGTTAACAAATATCTCGACACAAATCTTCCTAAACCCAAACTTTTATATCAAAAGAATGCACCTTGGGGAATAAGTAGAGTCAGTGGCCGGAAAGGCACCCTGAATTCAACGTTTACGTATCCAAGCTATGCTGGAAAGGACGTCACTGCTTATATAATTGATACGGGGGTAGAGGTCACTCATCCTGAATTCGGAGGTCGAGCAAAGTGGGGTGCAAACTTTGTTCCTGATTCACCTGATACTGACGAGCACGGCCACGGGACGCACTGTGCTGGAATTATTGGCGGTGATAGATATGGTATTGCTAAGCATGCCGACCTAGTTGCTGTAAAAGTACTGGATAGGAATGGAGGTGGTCTTGTATCTCGTATAATTCTTGGAGTGGATTACGTCATCAAGGAGCACAACAAAAAGTTAGATGAATATTATGATACTCTAATGAACGATGAGAGGAAAAAGACTGAGGCTACATTCCGCAATAATTTGACGAGAAAAGGTATTGGTAGAGCAAATAATGCTTATGGTGGAACTGATAATCTTTCTGTGGAGGACAAGACAAATGTAAATAGTGGAGTTGAAAGAATGTTATTTAGTAATAACTTTGAAAGAATGCTATCTAGTAATGAGATTGATGAACCAGTTGTTAATGAGCAATATGAGCCGCTATCCAGAAAAGTACAGGACGAAGTGCTATCCGATAATTTAAAGGATGAGATGAAAGAAGGAAGATTAGCAACCGGTGACACGGATAGACTTATATCAAATAGGCATACGGGCAGAGATACTGCAGACTTCGTTCAAGACGAAGAGGGCTATGAACCCCAAGAAGAAGGTTTGTATAAAAATGCCTCGCATAACTTGCCTCAGGAGGACTCACAGATATATAGCCGAGGAAGGAACGTACACGAGAATTTTAGAAAAGCAAAATCTCATATTCCCAGAAGGTACTTTACGCATGTTAAAGAGTATCCGTATAGATTTCCTATTGATGTACAAGACGAAGACGACGTAGGGCCATCCAGAAACGAAAATGTAATTGAATACAGAGAGCTATACAGCAGTGCCATCCAGAACTACTCCAAAGAGAGCCATGAGGACTCTGGATTGATGAAATCGATGGATAAGTTCTTCAAAAAGATTCATCAGCCAAAAACTGTGGTTAATATGAGCGTGGGTGGCCTGAAGAGCTTAGCCTTAAACTATGCTGTCGATTATGCCTCTGGGATGGGAATCCACTTCTCGACTGCAGCAGGAAACGATCATATGGATGCGTGTGATTTTTCACCCGGATCAGCAAAGAACACTATAACCTCAGGGGCTTCAACAAAGAATGACATGGCGGCTGATTTTAGCAATTACGGCAGATGTGTTGACTTATTCGCTCTAGGTGCTGAGATTCCAAGTTCTTGGATTGGCTCTTCTGAGCGTATAGCATCTGGAACATCGATGGCAGCACCCCATGTTACTGGCGTCATGGCTACGTATCTCAGCTTGCATGATTATAGCCCCGATAAGCTGAAGAAAGTTATTATGAGCGATTCTGTAATGGTGATAAAAGATCAGAACTCTGACGTGACAGGATGGTCCAAAATCTGGCCTATCAGTATTTTCTTTGGGAGTAACTACAGGGATTTGCCGCTGGTTTCTATTTCTAGACTGTTGAGGGAAATGATGACATGATTTATAAATTTATTCTTTTATACATCTCACTGGTTTATATATAGCAGGAATGCAGCAGCTAAGTGCGAATACTCTTTATATTATGCACTAGCTTCTGCAAAACAAATGCTACAATATAATGTAAACACATCGATGTGTCTAGGACGTTTATGCTCCTGCAATTCACTTATTAAGCCTTGCACCTGCTAGGGCTTATGCTTTAAGCGTATCAACTTAAAGATACATATTTATTATTCAGCTTATTAGATAAGATGCACATCAGCGGAAAGCCTACTTAATAAATTTTTTAAGCAGCTAAACATAAACGCACAAAAAGTTTAGTAGGCAACTACAAGAATGATTAAATCACTAAGCAATACCTGAAATCTCATAAGTAGAGTTTCTGAACAAGACATCACACCGTGGCGGAAACCAGTATACATACACCGAGCAGCACTTGAAACATCTCAACGCAGACCAATTGACATTTCAATAAATACTCACAAAATAACACTTCAGGTAACGCACATCAAATTAGAATGATATTTCCCTGTTGCAAAAAATACCAAAAAACAACACAATAATTGAATACAAAAATACTTTACATTAAAATGTTTGACAAGTTCGGGTGCACCACTGCAAGGACAAACCTTTAGCTCAAAGAGTGTAATGCACAGACTATTGCATCCAAATGACCATAAAAACCTTCGAATACTATACAGAATATAGAATACGATGACGTAGACCAAGGGTTAGACATCTAACGACGTAGGAACGCGTCTCAAACCTGTCACCTCAAGGGGTAGAATTACAATCTGTGATAAGAAATTTTTTTTGATACAAGAGTGATGGATTTTTGTCTTTTGATACGAAACTTATTACATCTATCAGTCATTCCAGAGAAACCACCAAATTGCTGATTAAGGGAAATAGTGTGACTGGCACAATTATGGAATAAAAACGTGCGGCTAACATAGCATTGTAACTGGACAATGTGGAGATGATATATCTATGAAATTGGTGACTTACATAATTCCATTACCAAAAAGAATGTATGGCTGAGGTAGCTGGTCACAACCATGAGATTGACACAATACTGTAATTGACAAAACACTGTGATTAAAATAATTATTGAGTGGATATAAACATGTTTATAACGTTTTGACTACATGGCATACACACAAATACCAAATATTCCAAGGTGCGTATAAAGCAAAAGCCTGATAATAAAAAATCAAGTTGATTGAAGGACACGTTAGAGATCAGTTGATGGCAGAGCACATTGATCTAAAAATTACTAATGCTACCAAAGAAGGATACATCAACATAGGGATTTTACGTATCTTATCGGACTTGGCATGGTTTGACTGAGCAGTTTTTATTATACGTTGACCTTTTACTAAGAAAAAACCAGATGGAGAAGTAAATATTCATAAATGGTATGTCTGCAGGAATTAAGAGTCCTTAGGAAACCATATGGGAGCTTAAAGTGTAGCTGGTGGTAAAAGTGTTTGCTATCAGATATTTAGATTGTTATCCTCTAGCCACTCGTTGAACTTTGTATCGCTGCACTCTACAGAATGATATGTATCTGAGAAGAGCTCTACAATATCACTTCTGTGCTTCTCATTTGCTTTCTTGCCATCAACTATCTTAGACCTCCTTATGTTCCGGAAAATGCCGAACAAAAAGTGATGTTCTTGATCACCATCTCTTTTCATGCAAACAAAAAAAATTGTTTATGTAAGGAGAGAATCAGCAAAAACTAGCAACGTGTTTATTACAGAGGCTGGTAGTAAATTACAATACTAGTGTGTGGTGCAGACGTACTGCTTAATCAGGCACTTTGTGTGCATTATTTTAATAATTATATAATTTACACATAATATATCTCTTTCGAGGATAGTAGAAGGACTGAATACGGGTATGAAAAGGTGTAGATGATTCAACAGGCAGTGGGGAAGCTAAGTGAAGCTTGCCCAGTGGAGTAAAGACTAAAGTCCGAACGAGAAAAAGATGACAAACGGAATAGCTTAAAAAATGAACTATTTATTTACTACGTCTACTTCCAAATATCGATGTATCGTGTTCTATTTATATCAGCATCACCTGCCTTATTATATGTTTTTATTTTCGGCTAATCCTTGTCATCAACTCTTTGCTGACAGTACGTTGGCTTTATAGCAAACTGCCAATGCCCAGTCATAGAATTTGCAGCAGTATCTAATCATCTGACTTTATTCGACCAACACATACGTCTCTAAGCATTTCCTTATGACTTATGTATCCATGAGCTTTGAAAAAGGCATCCGTACAGTCCATCCCAGCATATTCCATAATAAGCCCCTTGCCCGCTGGATGTACTTGTAAAAATGTTGTAACGTCATACACAAAGGTTTCTATTATGACCCAGCAATCTTCCTCAGTGTTGTGTTGGTAGACTTTCCCCCGTGTGTATTCTTTCTGGACTCTTCTTTCTTTCTTTGTCAATATCCATTTCATTAGTCCTGGCATGTTTAGCAGTCCTTGCTTCTGGAATTAGGGTGATTTTAGAGAACGGAAAAAGAGCGTATTTCTACGGTCAACTAGTTCTAGTGTGTGGTTGACGTATGGTAAACGGTGTAAGACCTAGTACAGATATAATACAGCCAAAGTCAGTACTGAAATTATTTACCATTAGGAGAATGGTATTAGGCCTATGTAATCTCCCAATTCTCAACCTCACAAACATCATCAATTTTGATATCATTTGGCCTAATCAACAAACAAATTCATCTTGTGTAGATAACGCTCAGTTACTGGTCTAGGAGGCTAATAAACGATGCTAGAGCAAAAGAATAACAACAAACACGCAATGTGCTTCCGAAATCGATGCACAATGTTTGTGAGGTTGAGAATTGAGAGATTACCGTTAACAAATTTATTAAATAAGCTATCGCCCTGGTCAACTCATAAACTTTTCACCGAAAGCGCGGCTTTGTCCTAAGCAAAACTGCGCATTGATTGTGAATGCCGAAACATCACAAACTCAGGCCAATGAGTTCTATCGATTAATATAAGGTAACGATTTAATAAGATCATGGGATGTAATTAATTAAGTTTGACACTCATGCATTAGTAGATGTATGTAAATAAATTAGCTTAGAGGATTGATAGGTATAATAGACTACTATACAAATTAGGTTAAAGAGCTGAAGAGTGTATAACAGACAACCACATGAATTACTACTTTGCTAAGTTATATTTGTGAATATATCCCAAGTATACGATTTGCATGAAATAAAACATCCTGCACGATATTCCTTGATTTTTTGTACTAATTTATTGGACACAGTAGATCTAAATTAATTTAATTTTCAGATTATAACAGATGTTTTTTACAGCCCCGTAATGAACATAAACAAAGATTATATTGAGATTACAACCAAATTTTTACCGGGTATGAAGACTAGTGCGAGGGTATACGTAGACGAGGAACTGCAGCTTCCACTTCTGCAAGAAACCAACTCGTTACCTACTCTGCAGCAGATTGCCGAAGTGTGTAGCTTACCGGGTCTTGTTGGGAAAGTAGTTGGCCTTCCAGATATACACAAGGGATATGGGTTTCCGATTGGGTGCGTAGCAGCACTTGATGGATATATTTCACCAGGGGGTGTAGGTTACGACATAAACTGCGGCGTCAGGGGCCTTAGGACTAACTTGAATGTTTCTGATATCAAAGATAAAGATTTACTTGCTGATATGTTATATGAATATATACCTACAAGCGGAGGTAAAATATTGGATCTAAATCTTAGTGATTTGAATGGTATTTTGGAAGAGGGAATGGAGTGGCTGATCAAGTCTAAGCATATTCCCGCAGAAGATGCAATTTACACTGAATCTAACGGAAAGATGAAGGGATGCAGCAGGGATGTTCCACAGAAATCGAAGAGGCGTGGTCTAAACCAGCTTGGATCAATAGGGTCCGGAAATCACTACGTTGAGGTTCAAGTTGTTGAAGAGATTTACGATAACGAGATGGCAAAAGTGCTTGAGTTGGAAGTTGGCCAGATAGTTGTCATGGTACATACAGGAAGCAGGGGCCTGGGTCACTCTGTTTGTCATAGCTATCTGATGGAGATGCACACTGAAGGCTTTGCAGTCCCGAGATATTCTACAGCAAATGCTGGAACTCTATTGCAAGATGGTAATATATGTCATATGAGTTTGGAGACAACTGCTCAAGATCGAGACCAGGCGAGTACTGAAACAATGAAACCAGAAATAATGCAGGGTAGTGTGCAGAAAATAGTCGGTGCGGATGTCTTTGTGCCTAATACTGTGGAGAAATGTAGGATTAATCCGATTTCTGGACAAATGGGCTCAGTTTCACCGGCGAAAGCTTCCATAAATGCAGACTCCAAGGATCAGTTAATCTGCTGCTCTGTGTCAAGTGACGTAGGCAAGAATTACTTGTCTGCAATGAGCTGTGCAGCAAACTTTGCATTTGCAAATCGCTCTATAATTACTCAGAAGGTTAGAGAAGCGTTTAAGTCTGTTTGCCCAAGGTGTGAGGTAGGCGTGATCTATGATGTATGCCACAACATTGCCAAGCCTGAAGTGCATTGTGGTGTTGAAGCAATAGTCCATCGTAAAGGAGCATCGAGGGCGTTTCCGCCATTCCATCCCGAGATTCCTGAAAAGTATGCCTCTATAGGGCAGCCTGTGATAGGTGGGTCTATGGGAACTTGCAGCTATATTGTTGTAGGACAAGAAGGAGCCATGGAGAAGACCTACGGATCGACATGCCATGGAGCGGGGAGAGTTTTGAGCCGCCGTCAGTCGAAAGATGCGTTCACCCAGGTCTCTGTAGCTGATATTCTCACGAAGGCAGGAGTAACATACAGGTGCGGTAGTGAGTTAGGGATGGTTGAGGAGGCACCAGGGAGCTACAAAGATGTTACACGGGTGGTTGATCACTCTGAAAAGGTTGGTCTTACTCGGAAGGTATGCAAAGTTAAGCCGTACATTGTAGTCAAAGGATAAAACTTGTTTGTTTGCGATTTGATGGATAAATTTGCGCTATTGAATAGGTTTTGCTTTTATATTACGCTAAAGTTGGCTGTGTTTTATGACTCGATGTTTTTTTGGTGGTAAGAAATTTTTCTAGTAGTTGTAGCACATAAGGCTAAGCTCTGGGGTGATAGGAGATAGATGCAATGTATTAGACGCAACAGCTTCTCTGGATATGGGTCTGTACTACCCATCCATCCTCTGCCACTGGTCGGATGGATCTAGTTTTTTGGTATCAGAATACATTTATTCTGTGTTCAGTGTACTCAAAGACAGATCACATGATAACTAAGAAATTTATTCTGAGCTCAAACAGAGGATCATCTAACCAAAATTAGTTGATCAATTTACTTATTATTATACACAATACATGCATCACCAGTATTATCTTCCTCTTACAAGAATCCTGTGCGCCATTTATAAGTTTGAATGATTTATATCAATCACTTGACCTGGGGCAGCATTGTGCCTTCTTCCATCAAGTGACAAAGTACATAATAAACCATTTGTTATCTCCCTGCCATACTTTGAGTCATTCAGATAACCCCCTTCTATTTACCACAACATTATTTCATGCTCCACAGATTTTTTGATTTGATACATAGCCAGGCTTGAGCAGATATCAACTAATGCAACAATAAATTTGTATAAAAAGAAAACAATGATGCAGAAAATTGGTCAGCAGTGGTATGGAAATACACATATGAAAAGCAATTACGCAAGCGACTATACAGCGTTGGGTGACCAACGAACAAAAACATGAGAACTGAATAGTTTATTATCCATTGTAAAGACTCAGTGAACCACGGCAAACAACCAATAAATCGTTACAGAGACCTAATAAATCACTTTAGAGAGTCAACGAATCACGGCAAACAATCAATAAAACACTGTAAAACAAACTTTATATAATGGAGAAAGCGTACAACGCTTGATCTCCCAGGAAACAAATTATGTAAATACCCCAAGTGGATACAGAAACACAAGCATCACCATTTTGTGTACGGATAGCTTTGTGTTCAGGAATCACTGAGTATGCTCAGCAATTCTTTACTAGGTAACTAAGGGTAAATTTTTTTCCAGTTTGTATAGTTTGCTACAGCAGTGTAAAATGAACTAGGTGTAGTAAGCATGTTGCGATATCGGATGACGGGCATGAGCTTATTGGCCTACGGAATAAGATACAAACAGGTCTGTCGCAGGATGAGTACATTGGCTGCGATTCTATGGAGAGATACTCCATTCGTTGCTCTCCCTCCTGCAGTTATATAGGCACCATGAATGGGAGTAAATATGTGTCACAATTGATGTTATTGTTATATCGTATCACTGCATCACTAAATGATATGCCTGATAGGGTCATTAGTTACAATGATATACTAGCAAATCATACTTATAAGATAATTGATGAAAACTGTGATACACTAATAGCGGGATAGTGAATGGGGAGATTACTAGAGGCAGTAATGTACTAATAAATGCCATGCATACTAATGATTTCCATACATCCTAGTAAATGTTATGTATACCAATATATACCAATAAATGATACAATAGGCATCTTCACCAATATTAGATAGGCACCGAAAGTCGAGTAATATCCCACGTATAGGGCTAACCAATAAACCCATGTACTTTCATTGTAATATGAACGCATGTTTGGTGTTATTCACCCAGCTATAGTGATTCACTCCACTGAGCCCGTGGCTCTATGAATCCTCGATGTACATCCGTTTTCCCATATGTCGGAAATTTTCAAACTATCAGGTCTAATCCTCGTCAACAGAGGATGCCCATTGCAACAGAACGGGACAGCAAATCAAATGATAAGCGCATTGCTCTTTTCAAGAAACATGCACTGTCCTTGCAATACATGCTCCTTCCAAGGCACACACAATGTCCTTGAAACATATACATCGTTACTGTTACTGATAAATTGATTGAGAGCTATAAGCACATTGTTTTTCCTCACCTGATGCAACAATTGCTCAGAACTCGTTATTCTAGACTGTACTGATCTTATCTCCAAAACTAAAAATCAAGCCTATCAATCAAATACCAATAACTTTCTAGTAAGCGGCATATCACATCCCAATTATTGACAAACACATATAAACGCCACTATATCAGCCCTCCATGAACTTCTTCTACCTGCTCTTCATCTTCAGTGCTGCTGAAGTGTGCTTTGAGGAAAATGATGCTTCTCCAGATAAGGGAGATCAGATGATAGCCATAGATCGCCGAGTGGCATTGTCTAGGACAAGAACAAGCAAAATTATGATCGTCGTACTAGTAGCATTAGTAATGGTGCTTCTTGTCTTCGTATCATTTTTCTATACACCTATTATATCGTCAAATCGGGGCAATCAAGATGCTAATTACTACAGTCCAGAAGTACCTATACATCCATGATTCTGAAGGACTTACTATACTGAGCACCGGGATACTCACTTATGGCAACAATTACTAAGCGATTCTTTACCGAGAGTGATGTCAATATTGATATCAGCCAGGCAATCGAAGATTTTGGTATTGACTTTAGCCCTAAATTGAAACTTCTAGCTCCACTTGCTGAGCCTAGTGGCACCCTAGAACCCGTCAATAACAAGATTATGGTGTACATTCCTATATAGAATTGGTTTGAGGATGCATTGAAAAAGATCAGAAGCGGATCGTCGCCCTTTATGTTCACCGATCAATTTAGATCAAACTCAGGATGATAAGAATAGGCTTTGAGGGATCAGACAGCAATTGCTACAGATCCAATGCCTCCCAAAACAATCTTTCAGGTAAATTCTATAACCAACCCTTTAATGATGCTGGAAGTACAAGTACGAGGGTTGATACATTCAATAATCCCTACTTATACAACTAAATAATGGAATTGCTGGTGGAACAGGGTTTGAAATTGATCAGAAGCATTATGACCGCGTTAATAATAAATTGTATATCAGAATTTACTGGATGTATGAAAGCAGTAGCCTGGTTGAGAAGATAATCTGCCAGCACTATGCTAAGCCCATCAAGACTGTCAACCATCTTGTAACAAGGTGCGATAGGATGATCATAACTACACAGTAAGGGTAAGTGAAGGGATAGTATCGGCTCTTGAGGATGGGTATGAGGAGGTTTAAAAGATGCGTGGACACTCTGTGAAAAAAAAACCATGAAAAATTAGATTGCAGGAAATGAACACAAAAATCGATACCCGTAGTAGATTACCAAGCATATCTATAATCAGAGAAGGCAAGAGATTACTCCTGCCGAGGTCAGAATAAAAGATAAGATGACCTTTTGCAAGTTGAGCTGTTGAAGATTATGAAATATCATACCCGGCCAATGAACTTGGGCTGCTACACAAGGCTGAGAGGATTGCGATTACCACATACTTCATGACGCGGAATAAAGTGATGAAGAGGCATTGCAAGAAGCATTTGGTACATTCATGGGCCACGCCCATCATAGAGCCATTTATTCATGTATGCTGAAGAAGGTTCCGGAAACCATTATTCTTCAAGCACCTCAGAGGGATCAAAGATAGGTGTGGGAAGTAAGCTATCTAGCAAGTAGAGGCAAGGTGATGCTTGCCAAGTGGCACGAGCTATAGCCTGAAATATGCTATTCGTCAAAATAATAGACTACAAAGTCCATTGCCATTTTTTCAGTAGCCCTTTCTATTTATTATTGGTAAAGATATGGAGCAACTGAAGAGAAACTTCAGAGAGATATATGCGTGGTGTGAGACCTGGGGATTGAGCGTTAACAGCGCTAAGTGCGCTATCCTAGAGGTCTCTGACTCCCTACCATCAGCAGGAGTGGTCTCCATAGACCAACACCAGATAGCAGTGGTTGAGAAGTTCACCTACCTTGGCATCACCATGAGTGGTGACCTGGATGTGAATACCCTCACCACCAAGAGAAAGAGAGATGTGGAGCTGGTCTGCTTGCATGCAGCGAGGTTCCTGAAGAACAGAAGAATCCCTATGATCGCGAGAGTGAAGTTTATTAGAGGCGTGGTGTACGGTATAGCTGCCTATGGATCTGAGATATACGGGATGAGAGACTCCCGATGCTCAAAGATCGAGAGGGCAGCTGAGAAAGCAGTAGGCTGGATAGTAGAGACCAGAAACTACTGCCGCAATCGAGTCTATGAAGAGCTAGGCCTGCAGAGACTGAATGCAAGAGCAGCCTGCATGAGAGCTAGGGCCCTGTCCAAGTGGTCCGGCTCTAGGACCACCATCGGTAAGCTCATGAACTCTGAGTTCAAGCACCGAAAGAAGACGTGGGTCACTAACTCTCAAATGTGGATGAAGAGCTTTGCTAGGGATGCAAACCTAGAAAACACAAAGCAGACCGTCCAATCAGTGAGAGATGTAATGAAGGCCAGACAAGCCAGAAGAGATAAGAGCAAGGCGACTAGAGTGGCTAGAGAGCTAGGGGTGGATGGTAGAAATCCTTGGCTAAGATTAGAGCTGCAGCATCCAGAATTGCGAACTGGTGTGATCATGCTGATGAAGATAAGAACAGGTACGTTCAAGTATAGCCACATCCTAGCCAAGCTAGGAAAGCTGCATGAGAGCTACCTGATGAAGTGTATAGCCTGTAAGGATAGGCTTCGAGAATCGCCCACCCACTTTCTCCTCGAATGTAAGGGTGTTTTAAGGGCAAGAAAGGAGCTCGATGAGTTTATCGAGACAAGAATGAGGGTAATTTTAGGACATGATCCCAGGTCCAAGATAACTGGGATCCTCCTCGGAGGAGGAGAGCAACTGACTGATGCTGTCAGATATGAGATAGGAGTTGCTGTTGCAACCTATCTCACTGCTGTTGCTAAATGGAGGGCCATGGAATTATCCAGGCTCCTCACCACATAAGCAACCTCCGTAGTCAATGCACATAAGTGTAGGGCAGGTCATGTGATGGCCAAGAAGTTTATTTGACTAACCAGAAGATATAAGATATTATATCTTTTTATTTTAATAAATATTTATATAGCCTATCCCTGGGCACAATACACATAAATTACACTTTCAATGAGATGTATTCGCATTTACCAATCTACCGTATTTATTACACTGTTCTTCTCACCAATATATAGAGTCGAAATGTTCTACATTTGTTATTACTTATTAGCCCCATAGATGCTCCGATGGCTTATTGAAAATTTCGTTGGTCTAAATAAACCATTTATCCATAGAAGACAGTATACAAATATACAGCATCCGCAAATATACTATAAAGAATGCTCTGTGACATACATCCTAGGACTATTACCTGTAAACACAGCGCCAGCCAACTTATCCTCAGCTGTAGTAGTTGTTTGTGCTATAAGCAGCAGGAATACAGTGATCCTGTTTACTATTACAAAACTCAATAATATTAATCTCAAAAATCCACTGCGTATTGTTAATTACAGTTGCTACGAAGAGACAAGGATGTACATCTACACGGTGCAGGAGAAATCAGTTGATGTATTCTATTGCCATTTCAGTGGATGCTATACCCTTAAGGATCGGGATGTGTTTTTATATAAAATTGACTTGTTCCAGAATTTGAATTTTTACAAGATATCAGATAAGCCATGTTGCAAACTTAGTTTAAGAAGCTTGAACGTCAAGACGAAGGAAAGTGGGCTCCACTATGTGTTTAGTGGGTGTATGCCTGGGATTGAGGAAGTGAGGTCCTGGGTCTGCGTTTATGATGATGTTGTTTATCAGATGAAGAGAGTTTGTTGTATATTCTGTTTACAAGTGTTCTCTACGCTTGATAGTCTTCTTTTGCATTTGCGCTCTCAGCATGTATCGTATGAGGTGTCAAGACATGGAAACCAGATTGTTATAAATAGGACGCTGGAGTTTGAGCCGCATGGCTCTATGTACACTACAGCAGACGCAACACACGACAGTATAGATATAAAGCATGGAATCATTGACAAAGAGCATGTAAGCATAGATAGAAAAAATGATAGTGTACACAAGAGGCATCAATTTACAGATAGACTAGGTACTAAAAATGGTTCTATAGCAGACAGAGACAGTATTGATCACAAACGCGATTCTATACTATCTCATGGGTCTGCATGTGATAAGGGACGCTTCAGAGTCAATGAGGTAGGAACGAGTAATCCGATAATATACTACGACAACAAACGCACATTAATCAATAATGATCACACATTGGTCAACAACAAAAACGCAGTATCTAATATCAAAGCTAGAAACTTTGTTTTCATATCAGATAAATGCAGGAATAGAAAGTCATCATATCACAAATTCGAGTATGTCACTAAGAGACTCAAAACATGGGGATCAACACAACAGGATACCATTGACAGATTCGACTTTACAGAGGCCGTTTCAAGCATGGTGAATAGAAACATTGACAGCTACGAGAATCTTGAAGACGAGACTAAAAGGCTTGTTAAGCGGTGGAACTGTTTAAGGGTACAGGGTATGCCGTTTCTGTACGATCTAAAGCGTATTATACTGGAGGAAAGGAATAACCCTTCGCTGGTTGAGTTTTTGCATATTGTGAGGATTAAGTCAATGATATCTGATAATGAAATGATAGATTTAATGCATGAAATATGCTTTGAAACAAATAAACTGCGGTAATTGAGAATAATGATATTGGAATTAAGAAGTCGTTGTAAATGTAGAGGCTCTGATAACAGCCATAATTAGTTAATTATTAGACAAAAATCTATACAGCTGTAAATAGTCTCATGATGACAGTGAAGAGCTGTAGACGGTTCCATGGTGACAATCTAGGTATCCCTGGGGATTTGCGTAGTAATAGACAAATATATTGCACAGTTTCTACGTGTACACTTTATTAACGTTAATCTCCTGGATAGAGTGTAGTATAGCGAAAGCATTTCTAACTTTATTATGTCTACGTGGAGTAGTCGATTTGATAAAAGTGTGGACGAGTAAACCTCAGCAGACAATAATGCAGCACAAAACAATCAACTGAGCTCAACACACAATAAAGACATCAACAAAGACAATGAAGATCTATTCGCAATACTGGCATCAATATACACTGATGAATCTCAACACACAATAAAGACATCAACAAAGACAATGAAGATCTATTCGCAATACTGGCATCAATATACACTGATGAATCTCAACACACAATAAAGACATCAACAAAGATAATGAAGATCAATTCGCAATACTGGCATCAATATACACTGATGAATCTCAACACACAATAGAGACATCAACATAGACCGATGAATCTCAATGCGCAATATCGAGGATTAGCTGTCGTTGATGGGCCAGAAAACAAAAGTCAATCAATATATAGGTCCCTAATGCTCGATCAGCTTTATAAAAGCACGTATCACACCAATACACTACATCAAGACCTATCAGCTGACCTAATAGTCATCAACACCTACTTAATCTGGCACACCTTGGATTTGTTATCTTGAGTGTATACCTTAAAAACACTGTTAGCGTTATCATACATTCCGTTCTTGAGCGAAACAACAATAAACTGTGCGTTGGTAAATTCCTTTCGTATTATTTCCCCAATGCTCTGTGTGTAGCTTAGATCCAGAGCAGCATCAATCTCATCAAATATATAGAACGGAGCAGGCTTATACGACAGCATATCAGGCACAGGGCTACCAGGGACTTTTGACCACCACTGAGTTCTCCAAGGGACTCTTTCCAGTTTCCTAGCTTCACCCTTATTTCATACTCATCACTAGCGTGTATATTGGCATCGGAGTTTGGGATAAAGTACTGCAGAAACTTCCCAAGTCTTGAATTTATGTGTCTTAAGGCCTTTTCGTTCTCCTTTATGCACAGATCATTTAGCTTCTGGATGCTCTGAGTTATCAGTATCTTATCAGACTCCAGTTGCTGGATCTTGGCTTTTAAATCGTTGATTATAATCTCATTCTTCTCAAGCAGATCGAAGTTATGTGGGTCCATGGTAACACACTTAGATGCACTGCACTTCTGAACCTCGTACTATATAGCTTGCAATAATCTGGACAGGCTAGCTGCTTGCATTTCAGAAATCATAGGACAGCTGAGACTAAATGTTTTAGCATCAATTCCTAGATTATCCTGCAGTATTCTTTTTTCCTCATCAGAAACAACCCATTTTAAGGTAGATTTGCTCTCATCTAAATCACCATATATATCATCCTTGCTTGCACCTGGAATATTGCATGCATTTTCAGAAGACTCACTATAAAGAACATCCTGAGGCTTCCCTAATAAACCGTCACACTCAACTCCCAATAAATCATCACATGCAATCCTTATATTTCCTTTAGCAGTTAACTTGCAGAACTTATCGAGCTTACTAGCAATCTCTCTGTACAGCTTAGTGATACTGCTGTGAAGTTTGGTTGTGCTCTTGATAAGAAACTTCAGTTTAGGCTCGAGTCCTTCAGCTTGTCTCTCACTCATTCTCTTAGTGCTACTCTTAAGCTCGTGTTCAGCAAGCATTTGCTGATACATCTGTATCTGATCCAAAGACTCAGTTTTTGCTCTATTCAGCAAATGAATTTCTGTCTCTAAATTATGAATTTCTTCTCCAAGAGCTTGTTTTTTCCTCTCAAGTGCAACATGAGTGTTTTTCTCTGTTGTAGCAAGGATAATGTTTTCTCTGACTAGATCCAGCTGCTTATGGGTGTCAATAGTGTTATTGTAAATGTTGGTAAGGATTGATATTTTAGTGACTAGCTTATCAAGCTCCTCAACATCTGCATTCCTGGCCTCTAAACGAGCTATACAAGTGTGTAGATCTCTTATGGCCTTTTTTCTGCCTTCATACATAACCTTTCTTTTTTCAAGTTCATCGATATCTTTTTCAAGATTCTCAATATCTTTTCTCCTAACTATGTCTATTTTGTAGTACATTTTTCCGCCAGTAAGTGTTCCTTTGAAGTCATATACAGTACCATCTAAAGTGACACAAATGACTTTATGGTCAAAGCAAACTCTTCTTGCAACATCCTTATCTTCAAACACAAAGTAGTTGTCGAAAATATGCTCTATGGCCCTCCTGATACTCTCATGAAAGTTCAAAAGACAGACCATATTCACCCCATTGTTTTTTCTTATACTTTTCAGCACCCCAGAGCTTACAGGCTTGCTTCTTACCTTGGAAAGTGGTATAACTGAAATCTTCCTTTCAGTCATCAGAAGGAGCTTTGATGCTATTTTCTCGTTAGCTGTTATAATATGCTTAGACCTCGATCCTAAAACGGTGTATATAGCCTCCTGATACTTGGGGTCGAGGATTTCTATGTTTTCGTCCACAGTACCATACACACCCTCCATGAAAGGATAGTTGATCTTCCCCTTGAGCTCTCTAAGCTTATTCTTTTTTTCGTAAAGATCATTTTCATCCACAGATATGTTACTGTACTCACCTAGTTGTTCCTTAAGGAGAGCTAAAATTTCTAACTCATTCTTTCCCCTGATAGCATCGGCATGGATACGTGGGTGGTTTTGCTGCAGTACAGGGTCGAGTATTTCCTTCAATGGTAAAATTTTGTACTCTAGCCTGGTTTTTTGGAGCTTATATGACGACAATTCTTCAAATTTATATGTACTGCCTTTTTCTCCACCGTCTTTAAGCTCGCTCAAATGCATTCTCTCTTGCTCCTGTAGCTCCGATAGATTATACTGCATATCAGGTACTTTACATTTCTCATAATTCTCCTTTCTGAGCAAAAGCTTGCTCTCAAGATGACTGTTATTCATCTCCTCAACCTTTAGGAGCTCCCCATCCAATGCAGCTTTAATGCCAATGAAGTCATTTTCCGATGAGATCTCCTGTAGCTCTTGCAGTTTCTGCTCTACTACATTCAAATTCTCATAATCCATCATATACGACTCTAACTGGCCTCTCAGATCCCTAATCTTATGTGACATCTCATTAACAAACAAAATATCTTCAATTTTTGACATTTTCTCCATATTACTCTGTTTCTTCTCCTCCATATCTCGCATAGTAAAGAATGCCTCTCTCTCCTCTTTTAAACGTCCAAATAGCGGTGCAATACGCCTCTGCAGGCTATCCCTTACCTCTCTAAGCTTCACTTCTTTCTTTTCTATCATAGCCAGAGCTTTCTCTCGCTCTACTTCGTATGCTTTGGTCCCCGCTGTTTCCTCAATCAAGCTCTTCAGGTCTTTACTCTTCATATTCAGAACCTTAGTTATATGCCCCTGCATCACCACAAAAAAGAAAGAGTTCTTCTGCAGCCCTGCGTTTACACAGAACTTCGAGATCGACGCATACGTGCATAAGTGGTTATTCATGTAGTACTTAGATTTTCCATCTGAGTCAATAGATCTGGAGATAGAAATCTCGTCAAAGTGTGTGTATCCTATGGGACATCTAGACTTATCTCTGTTGCAAAACAATATTGTCGCTACGCATGTCTTTCTGTGCAGATTAATTAGCTCTTTGATCGTATTCGCCCGAAGAAGTTTTGTACCTTCAAGTCCCAAAACAAATAGGATAGCATCGATTATATTGCTTTTTCCTGCCCCGTTCATCCCTGTTATGGCTGTGAACGACCTGTCAAGAGGTCTTATTTCTGTCTTTACCTCATAGCATTTGAAACCGTCTAAGATTATTTCTTTTATAAACGTATGGGCTAAAAAATGAAAGTAGGTAAGCTATGAGTATGTTGGTGGGCTATAATATGATCATAAATAGGGGATATCGAATTACATGAGAACTTATATGTTGGTGGGTCATAACAAATAATATCAACTCTAGTATTTCAGGCTGAGTTGTTATATCCAATCCGCAAACATCCAAAGCCATAGAGTAGATACTAAGCTTGGGTTAAAACGTAAATTATGTACGTTTATTTGACAGTGCCATAAGTGTATTTGAGGTATATTTGTATTGATATATACCTCAATATTTTGATTTTATAGACTCAGCTTTCGTATATGTAACCTTACAAATAGAAATATAGCTACCTATAGATTGCCTACGATAGCACTAGTTATGTAGATTCCTTCCTCCTAGTCCTAGCGTGCATACCACTATATCATTTTCAACCTATCCTACGCTCAGCACAAAATGTGATAGTCCACAGTATGATATCTTTCACGCATCTAAGATAATATAATACCTTCCATCATCTAGCTTGATATTCAACATCCTCCTAACCAATCCGTGAGAAGTATAGGGTAAAGCCATGTATTGGCGAGAAGTCCAGTAATATAAATTTAATTGATTGATATTCACCATTTATCTTAGACCATAATATCATCCAACAATCTCACGCTATAACATCCTCCACAACTTACATATTCTAACATCCTCCACTGATCTCACACCACAATATCATTGCACTATTACCTAACTCATCATCAGTCCACTTTTATACGGCAAACCCCATGTACCCATGAATTCGGAGAAAATAAAACGCATACAAGACATATTTACTGAGGCCTCCAACCACCAAATAGAATTCCCTAGTATAGTTGTCCTGGGATCGCAGAGTAGTGGTAAGAGCAGCGTCCTGGAGCAGATACTCCAGAAGGAATTTCTTCCAAGAGGAACAAATTTAGTCACAAGATGCCCCATAGTATTTCACACGAAACCAACAAACAAGCGTGAGCGCATAGAAATTGTGACCAAGAATGAAAGGATAGAAGTTAACAGCAAAAATGTTCAAAATACTTTGATGGAAATTATGGACTCAGAGTGTGGGAATAATAAGAATATCTGCAACAAACCTATTACGGTGGAGCTCTATACTGCCAGTAAGCATCAAATGACACTAGTTGACCTGCCTGGACTTACTAAAGTGCCAATAGGTGATCAGCCAAAGGATATTGAGATACAGATAGAGAATATGTGCATGGAGTATATATCCCGGAAGAGTGCTATAATCCTTGTTGTAATAAACGCTAATGTTGATATTGCCACGTGTGATGGACTAAAGCTTGCTAAGAAAGCTGATCCTAATTTTGACAGAACAATGGGTGTTGTGACGAAGATAGATCTGATGGACCCTGGGACTGATTGCTTGAGAATCCTCGAGAATACGTATCCTGTTCTAAAGTACGGATATGTTGGGGTACTAAGCAGATCACACACAGATCGTAGCTCCTCTATCACGATAAGTCAGATGATGAAGAAGGAGGCACAGTTTTTTAAATGTGGTGTGTATCACTCGCTACTTCCTAAAATAGGCTCTGTATATCTTCAACAGAGACTCCACGAGATCTTTTATGAAGTCCTTGTAAGCCACATTGGGCCTATGCGAAACTCAATTGCATCTGAGATAGAGAAGTACACCGCAGATTTCAGAAATCTAGGATATGGCAATATTAACAAGCGGAAGATACTTGGAGGATACTATAACACCCTTCAGCTGATATACAAGCAAGGAACAGACATGTTTAGTGTATTTGAGTATAGCGATCTGTGCATCATTGCAGAGTTCAAGGATATCTTCGGGAAACTGGACATTGTCTATGACTTCAAGAATGTAAAGCAGGAGCTGAGGAACTCCACCTCAATCTTCCTCAGCGACGAGGTATTCAAGACAAATATCACTAGGAATGCCGTTAGAATGCAGGAGGAGATTTCGAACAAGTACAAGAGTTTCTTTGCTTTAGCAAACAAAAAGGTGCAAAGCATAAAGTCCCGACGATACCCAGAGGTCACTGGAAAGCTGAACGCCCTGGTGTGCTCCAAGCTCGATGAGCACGCGAAAGAGGCATTTGCGTCTTTGGAGAAATATGTTAGGATTCAGTGTGCATACGTAAATATCCAGCACCCGGATTTCTCGTACACCGAAATCCCCACCTCCCACCCCTGGCATTCATTCCTCAGGCCCATATCCACTAGCACTGATGAGACTGTTGATGGTAGATATGACATGCTGGTTAAGCTATCTACACGATACTTGGACATAGTGAAGAAGGAGATGCTCAACTACGGCACCAAGTCGGCATTTTACAGCTTAATTGCCTGTATTCAGGAGCGGATGCAGGAGGAGATATTATTCCACTGCTTATCAGACTCTTTATTTGAGGAGTCCAAGGAAGTTGTTTGTGAGAGAGCTGAGAAGTCTAAGAGGCTTGATATGCTCAAGCAATGTTACTCCGTTCTTTCAGAAGAATGATATGGACTATAAGCGTCACTCTATTGCATTTGCTCTTGGAGCGTAGTTGCTGTAAGCTGGTTAGTTCTATACACTTGGGGCATAATATACGTAGATGGCTAGTATAAGCTGTGCATATATGATTGGCTGCATATATCATTAGACGTCTATGTACATCTCGTCATACTTCTATGCATATCTCGTCATATATTATTGTATAGTATAGCAATATCCGAAGATTTTGGTGCCAAATCCTTGCCTGTATAGATAACTGCGAATACTAATATATGATTGATTAAAGGTAGTAAGCTATGATTGACTAACAATTGTAATCCGGGAATGATTTGCTCCCTTTACATTTCAGAAGCTGTTTATCCAATAGACGTTATGATAACATATAGCCCCTTCTATAACCTCCCGGCAAAGTCGCCTGAGCTTTAGTCATTCTTCGTAACACAGGTGTATCTCAGCGCTATAAATTAACCTAGTTGCATGGTAAAGAGCATCCAATGCCTTCTGTCATACATGAATTCACTCTATCCATTTAGGCGCTGCTAATATCTACAGTGCTCATTGCTAATGTTTACAATTCTCATTGCTAACATTTGCAATTCTCACTGCCTTTAGTTTATCTGCACCATATATCACTACTTCTGCCATGCATCTTTTCTTACAGATGCTCTAAGAGACCCTCTCAGATATCCATCTCATTCCACTGCCCCAGTCCCTTTTTACTCTTGTCCAGTCCCCATATTTTTTATAAACAAAGGAGAGGCCCTATGAAAACTGAAGTGGAAAAGTACAGAATCCTCGACGGAGATAAAACGGACAGCGACAGCTACAACTACATCCAGGACCACGACCTAGCCATTTCTAGCGAGGATGTTCTCGACCAGGACTGCCCTCCTGATGAGCCAGTATCCACGTTTGAGAAATGCAGGTCCAAGTTCTTTGATATCCTTGGAATGAAGTTCGTCAGGCTTGGGCTCGTCTCCCTTCTGCTGACACTCATCGCTGTAGTACTCCTGAGCATGAATAAGCTTCATAAGAACATTGAAAAAGCCAGAAATGCCTGTCTGATTCTTTCAGCCTCGATCCTTACATTCATTTTCTTGAGTGTCGCATTGTACCAGTTCTCATATATACTCATTAGGAACTCAGAGCACTTCAGCTACCCCCTCTATTACCTCAACGAGCTCTCTGAGCACATATCACTCTCTATGATTCTCTCTGGCCTTCTCTTTGCTCAATACACCTCACAGAAATCATTCTTAAATCTCACTCTCCCATACGAAATCAGCATCGAGAAGGTGCTACACGTTCTTCTGGGCGTTGTTTCACTCTTCAGCCTTCTCCAGTTGCTGAAGAAGTCCATCAGCATGAACTTTAACTACTCCATTTACACTGAGAGTATCAAGCGCTGTTTATTTGGGGATACGCTTATTAACCTCCTCGTGGTTATAGGAATAGCAGGGAAGGACTTTAGGCCTAAGAAAGTCAAGAGTGGAATCTTCTCTCTGCCGTCTAATGTCACTGAGTCTGCGATGAGCACACTCAACGAGTATGTGCTCCGCATGTTCACATCTACTGAAAGCCAGAATGACGTGCAGCTCCCAAAGAAGAGAATAATTCTGAAGAAGTTTCAGAGATCTGTAAAGAACTCGGTTGCCTTCAGGGGTGATTTGATGTACAATTTGAGGAAGCTGAGGATCAAGTCTCTGAGCAAGGCAAAGAATATCTTCAAGAGTCTGCATCCAGACCTTGGTATAGACACTATTTCAGATCTACAATCTTATTTTACTGATTCAGACTTTTTCAGGTACTTTATCAAGCAGATAGGACTAAATGAGTCATATAAACTGGACAAGAAGGGGCTGGGGAATCTTGTAGATAGAATATACAGAGAGAAATATGTTCTGACGCAGAATTTGAACAATATGAACTCTGCCATAAACAGAATTGTTCTGTGTCTAAAGCTTTGTATAGTAGGGCTATCTGGATTATACCTGTATCTCTCCGAAGGAGGGAATCTGGAGAGCATTACTATGTTCTCTGCGTGTCTGGGCTCAAGTCTTGTAACCCATGCCTTCACAAATAGTGCTGTGGAGAGTATAGTTTTCCTCTTCTTCATTCATCCATATGACATTGGCGATAGAATATTCGTTGAGCTGGATCAAAAATATGGTGGTTGCTGAGCTAAACGTTTTCTCCACCGTTTTCTTCAAGTGGGACGGCGCATATATCTGTATTCCTAACAGCGTTCTGTCCACAAAGGCCATCTGCAATGTTCGCAGAAGTGGTGTGATGGCTGAATCACACAAAGTACAGATAAACAGCAAAACACATCAGAAGAAAATAAACAAACTAAAGGAGATGGTAGAGGAGTTTGTCCGAGACCACCCTGACTCCTACACAGAGTACGTGATGCTGAACTACGAGTCAATAGAGAATGCTAATAAGCTACATATGAAGGTGTATATGCAGTACAAAACCAACTGGCAGAATTACGAAAACTTCTTGGAGAAGAAGACGTTGTTTTTGTCATATCTTAATAGAGCTATGCAGGAGCTTGAAATTGATTATGTATTGCCACCGTAGAGACTTGTTGTGAAGAATGGTGCTGATGGCGTGCTTAAGTCTGGAGTAGCTCATAAGGGTGAGGGGTTTCTGTGATGTTTAGGCATATTATGGCTCAATAGGGTCTATGAAGTATTGTTTGTTTGGTATGGTTTATTAAGTATTGTTTGTTTGGTGCTATTTATTAAGTATTGTTTAGTTCAGTGGTTACGCTGTGTTGTTTACGCGGTGCTTATAAGTCCTGTTTATGCAGTAGTTAGAAGAAGCACCACTTAGCAGTGGCTTATGAGCTGTTTTTGTAGTCAAAATTTGAAGCACCAGTAGCAGTGTAAACTCTGCTTAAACTACAACAGTGTATACAACTCATGAATGAAAGATCTTGATCGACGACGAGCATGGCGAATACGAACGCCATACAGTTTGAGAGGCAGCCAAAATTGTTGGTATCAATAATAATATTAAATTTACTGAAAAACTTCTCGCTGATGCACAACTTGATCTTACGCATGGTGCATTGTTGGTATCGATGACTCAAATAATCTCTGAGATAATCGAATGAGTTGTGTACAAGAGACGTATAAGTGCCTGTTGATAGCAACAGATGTATTGTCCAATATAGTATGCCCCAGGGCATTGGAGTAGCCTGAAGCTGTAGTAAATTCAACATAATCGCTTTTTACAGTAATAAATATATTTTTTATGATGAAATCTGGTGCGAATGCGTTCACACAGAATTATTTCCGGTAAAACTTTGTTAGATAGCCTGAAATTCTTCCTAGAGAGCTTGATCGTTTATTTAAGCTTGCCTACGGCCTGGGTCTTATCTTTTGAAATACTCTATATGCTCAAAGTTTATTATAAACTTCTTCGTTGGATTGTTTGATCACTGATAATATCTTCTAATCAATAAAAAAGTCTGTAAACAGATGTGGTGTTAGTCATTGCTCTAAAACATTCTCGCTAGTTTTTGTATTAAACATCAATCTATGTTACTGGAAAAACTTTTCCCGACCACTCCTCTGCGTACAGAATCTCTCCACTCCAACAGCCAGTCTCAATCTCTCTGCAATGGTTGAAGGATATGATCTCTGAAGTCTTAGAATGGTAGGATATAGCTGTGTCCGATAGCTACCTCAGATATCTTGGTGGCATGTGGTCCAATCAATCCCACGTCATAGTATACGTGGCAATCATCGCCTTCCTATCACCACATAGCATTCAAAACTTATAGGCCAGAACAACATGCTTTCTAACTTGCAGCAGCTTAATTCATGAAAGATTATATCTGTCCTCCATACAAACCTCTGCCAGTAGTGTCAGTGATTAATTAATTAATTAATTAATCAAATCACTGAAAAATTTTGCAAATTTTACCCCCTAATGGTAATGAATATTCTAACAACACTAACAATGTTATTATGTATTTTGCAAGTGCAGACATCTTATGTTTCATTAGACCAATTCTCTTATGCAACTGAGGAGCAGCTTGTAGACCAATTGATCCCTGATAGCAATGAGCATCTTGAGGATCAAATGTCCAACGTAACTGATACACAGTTTATGAACCAGTTTTCTCATCCTATTAATAACCAGTCTTTAGACCAAATGATTCCTAATGATAATGACCAGCCCGTGGATCAACACTTTTATCCAACTGATGACCAGCTAGTGGACCAATTTTCTTATATAGCTGAGGAGCAATTTGTAGACCAAATGATTCCTGATAACAATGAGTATTCTGTGGATCAACACTTTTATCCAACTGATAATCAGTTCGAAGGCGATACGCTCGACACTTACAGTGACTATGGTATGATAGATAGTATTGGGGTACATAGTGGTATAGGATCCATGTCAATCATCTCTCAAGATGGATCATTAGATCCGCAAGTGGGTGAAGTAGGAAACTATGATGCAGTAGATAATACGGCATACAATACGACATGCCAAGAACAATCTGGAGATATGTACTTGGGAGAACCATTCTTAGATACGCAACTCAGTCCATTGGAAAATCTGTACGACCTAGATAATACAAGATACCAACCAGAATGCACATGGGTATCGCAGAAGAGACATGTTGATGACACTAGTGTTTTTGCAGAGGCTCCGCATTGCAAGAGGCAGAGATCTGATCTGCAAGATACCGAGAATAATCTAATGTTAGGAAATGGGACTAGTCAAAATGCAGGTACTCAGACATCTGCAATGTATCAGGCTGTAGATCCCACAATCACTTTGTCGCACGAACAAGCTAGACTACAGTGTACTGGTAGTAATGTGTCAATACAGATGTGTAGAACAAGTGGGGCTGATTTCGAAAAGAAAAGAAGAGAGTGTGCAAGCAAACTTGATGCACTGGTGGTTAAGAACATGATACTGGGTACAGAAGAAGAGAAGTACATCGAAGGAGTAGAAGATAAGATGAGTAGAAGGGAATATAGAAGATCCATTGGCTCTGCATCCGACCTAGAGATAGAACACTTCATCCAGACTTACTCTAATGCAGAAGATCTCCTTGGGAAATTCCCTTACTACACGATACAAGACGGTGACAAAGACCCTGACTGGCTTCATAAAATGATTGCATTTTACAGGGAGGATATTATGAGGATGATAACAACAGAAGATAAGGCCAAGCATAATTCGGATACATTCTGCAATAATGATGATGTCGAGAAGTTCTTACAAAAGCTAGCCACTCATTTTGATCTAACTGTTTCTTTAGAAGACTTGACTTACCTTGACTGTTACAAGCAGATATTGGATCTTTTTGTGATAACTGAGCCTTTCTATTTCCATGTTTTCGTTCTGCCCGAGCTACCATCACTGCTTGTTTATCTAAGTCAGCACACTGAGTATGCAATCAGTGGATATAATCTTGCGGTGCTACTCTATGAGCTTGCAAAGATAAAATACAAGACATGTAGATTCTACAACGAAAAGTCAAAGGAGCTGTTCTGCAAGCGAGTAAGGAATAGTATCGTATTGGATATCGACAAACTAGGAATAGTGTTAGATATAAGAGAGGAACTAAGAGAAGACGTGAGGGCACTGCTTGGAAAGCTAGGATGCCACAACTATTTTGCAAGATTGTATCCATACATGAGGAGTATGGAGGCATGGGGCCTCATGAAACGTACACTTGGTGTACGTTATGGATCTCTCAACGAACTAATCGCCACCGTTCTGTATCGTCTCGATGAGGCCACTGTAGATACGATGGTGTCAAAGTATGATGAACACGTTAGTAAGGGTGATCTTTGGAATGCAGCAACTTGTGCGCCGTCCATATGGCATCCGAAAAACAGAAACTACAAAGTTGTTGCCGCATCATTTGTTGCAGTTCAGAAGGAGTTAAAGGAGATGGTATTGGAGATGCACAAATTGTTGCCTCTTGCCATGTCACCAAATTTCTGGCAAGGAAGCTGGGTGTTTAAGATCCACCGCGACATCATACTGAACGGGAAAGGAGTGCAAGGACAGAAGCTATTTGATAGCGATATGGTGTACGTCTATAACTATAACATACTACTGCATCACTTGTTCTATGATAGGCTACTTGAGTCTACGAGAATTAAAAATACAAGAAATACTGATGCAAGCATCATCCATCCGCTTGAAGATGTCTTGCACCCGGGTATAGAACGAACAGTTGTATTCGACGACAGCACACGGAGATATACTATCATCAGCCAGTCTGTTTCATAGTTAATGACATAAGAACTGCTGCAATATCGAAGGATCAAGCAGCATCATCTAAAGTATGATTGCAAAAGGATAGGGGTCTGGCATAATTAGCTATTACCTTTGCTTCGAGACTCCATATAGACCCCTAGCAGGTGCTGGAGAGAATAAGGTCGTAGATAAGTAATAAACGCATTTCCAATTAGCACAGTTATCAGCTCGACTGTAAGCCCTTTCTTAGAATTTATTTATTTCACTTTTTGTAATCGTTTTCAATCATAAAGGGTTTATTTTATCTTAGTATAAACACTTTTTGTCAATCGAGGCTTGACCTTAAGCTAAACAAGCTTTGAGGAGAAACAAGTGTTTGAACCACCTGCATGCAATTATAGATGTATGAGTCATTTAACTACCAATGTGGTAGACTTGGAAGTTAACCCCAGCGTATGTACCCTACCTTTTGAAGATCGCTCTCTAACATGTTCATAGTCTGGGGGATCATGTTATTTGTTGGAACCCAATCCTATACCTTCACGATTATTATTGTGGTGTCTTGATCTGGACGCAGATGATTATTGTGAAGAACCATTTCTCAGCAAAGAATAATTATGTATTGCAATCTCACAAGCTTCTACAAGTGAAGATCAACGAGTGAACAATCATCTCTAGCACATTACGGCAGGATTACATCATTTACATGTTCCAGGTGGCATCTTAAGTTTATATAATGTTAATCGTGTTGTGTAGCAAATATTTTGATTATTTATTGACCAAATCTTATTTTTGTTTAGCAACTAATTGATAAACCAGTAGTTTCTGGTTTAATAATGGGAGGCGAGAGGGCGTATTCAGGAAGAAAACAGCAATATAGAGAATAAAAAAAACTATGGTAAAAGGAATTTAGTAGAAGGCCAGTGAATGGTACTAGGTCTCTGTATTATATAGCAGACATCTACTGCACTTGTCTCATGGTTATCCGTCCTCTATTAGTTTATCTTCTTGAAGAGATGCCAACCTCAGGAATCAAATCCTTATAAAGTGAGCAAGTAAGCGGGCTGACCCAGGGCCAAGTCCAGCTTTCCCATCTTAAATCATCCTCTGATATAAAACACACTGTCTTTCTAGATTGGCAATAAATAATTTTAGTACGTTTACAGTATAACAACTTTATTCGAGTTTACCAATTATGCAGCACTTACAAAAATCACCACCAGAGCTGCGTACAAAGCAAAATTTACACTTTTTCCATTTTTTCCCAAAAGACATGAGATCAAAACACAATTCACCGTCAATCTCGTAGGCATCAGAGTCAGTCTCGACACCGCTGAGCTTTTCTAGAACTTTACGTGCTTTCTCTGTGCTGGAGTCTAGGGTAGAGCCTATACGCTGAGCTGTTTTTATATTCCCATATTTTAGACAAACTTTTATACCACTAATCTTAGCCAACACAGAATGTATATCTTCAAGATGCTGCATAGCAAAGTAATATGCCAGTTCAACGTTAGTCCTTGGATCTTCAGATTTCTTCCTGGTTCTTTCGCACAGTAGCTCTGAGATATATGCTCCAAGCTTCATCCTTGTTTCCTTCAAATTGTCACCTAACCCATCAGTGATCTCGTACGCTACGCCATACAGGCATCCTCTGAATATTTCAACTGCCTTGCTAAACTTTCCTTCTGTAGTCAAGTTTAGTGCTTCCTTGAGTGCTTCACTATATGGGCTAACTATATCCTCTTCTCGTATGATTGATAAATCAAACTCGTCATCTTCCAGGGCTTTGCTCTTTGAAGGAGTATATCCTGACCCAGATCTCTGAAGGTTCATTTCTGATAACTGTTGGGACACCTCGTCTTTAGCTGTGGATTCATGTAGAACGGCACTACCTTCCGAATGTTCGCTTACCTTAGATTTCTGTGATACCATTCCGGCTTTTCCTTCTACTGATTCACACTCCATGCTCGGTATATCCTTTGTTTCATATGCTTTAAATTTGTAATTATGGACTCGATCTTCCATCTCCGCTCCTTTATTATCTCTGCGCAATTTCTCACCCAGAGCTTCGCTCTCTCCTTCATCTACCTGCACCCCTTCAGACTTCATTGTATTGCAAGATGGCTTTACATCAGGAGAAGCTCTAGATCTTATACCAATATTTAAGGTAGGCTTATTGTCAGTAGAAACGCCAGACTTCCCGTCAGTAAAGCATTCCTTTGCCATCATCTCAGTAGTACAGCCTATTTCCTCCTCATACATTGAGTCCGATTTGCTGTTGCTCATCACTCCCAAGTCCTCAAAATAACGCTTATCACCCAAAAAGACCTTAATATTGGCACACACTTCTCCAGTTGCCTTATTGCTTAAATCAATGATTTTGTCTAGCTGCCTTGAGCATAAATAAAATACAAACAAATTTTGCCAGTCCTTCAGATACAGATAGCATTCCTCCAGGATACTCTGGAAAAACTTCAGTGTGCCTTCACCAAAGCTTTCTTGATCCTCACAGGGCTCGACTAATCTCTCAGCTTCAATTTTCTCATTGATTAGGGATAGTGTGGCATCAGCAAGCTTCCTGCAACTTAGAGTGCACTTGTGATCTCTGCAGTATTTCAGACACTCCTCTAGCTTCCCATTACTCAAGCATAACTCAAAGCGCTGCTTTTCATCGCTTATATATGGCAGCGCTAAGTCACCTCTTCTATGGTCTACCATATATGATAGAGGATATAGCCCGGGTATACATCCTTTCTCAATAATCCGCACAGTTTCTTCATCATTCCCAGAAATGATAGCCTTCTTAAACTCTGTCTCTATCAAATCGACTGCTATGTTCTTGAGATAGAACGGAAGCATTGGTTTGTCTATGCTTCGTAATACCCCGTGGTCCTCGAAAATGTACTTAATGTGCTTACAGGTGGAATATATAAACATGTCTCTGTAGAAAAAGCCTCCTATGATGGGAACCAGCTCTGTATGGGAATTGATGATGCTACTCAAGTTTGCGTCCAAAATCGTTATACTCTTCCCCCCATAAACCGCTATTCTCGTGGCTCCACAAACAACCTTTTCTGGTGCATAGAGTAGCGTAATTGAGCTAATATCATCTCCTTTGTGCAAGTAAACCCTTTTGTCATTTATACAAAAGAAGCTTCCATTTATGCCAGGCATTGGCTTACCCTCCAGAACAACGCTTCTTTCAAATGTTGTATTTAGATCTCTAATGTACGAAGATACACCAGCAACAACAACCATAGTATCTGCCAATACAACATGCCCCTTGCCTGATATCAAACTATTGCCTTCCTGAATAACCTCAAATCTGGTTTTGTACTGCAGAAGAATATAATTATCAACAGATTGAATTGAGACAACTGAGCTCCTAGCCTTGTAAACTAACTTTTCAGTCAGAAGATCACTTTCATATACCATGTTGTTCCTTGCATACAAAAACGTATCTCTTTGCATATCAACCACTTCATCAGTAGAACCCTCCACGCTAGGCACCGCAGCTCTTCTGAATGGACAAACAACATATGGGTTAGAGAAGCTGTATATGGCAAACCCTGAGTCGTGGCCAGCAGCTAGTAGATTGTCCTTAGCAGCTACGCACCAGAATCTCCCTTCTGTTTCTATCTTCACGTTTTTTCTCGTCTCCAGGTCAAAAGCACAAAACAACCCATCTTCGCCACAGCTCAGAATCATTTTCCCATGCGACATCACACCTGTAACATTGCCCTGATGATAATGCAGCACCTCTTTTTCCCACAGACCCCCTTCCTTATACTCCCATACCTTAACTTCCTTGTCGTCTTCTCCGGTAACTACATAATTCCTACAATCCAAACTGTTGATTCCCCTTTCATGCCCGTCAATAATTTGTTTCACAATGACGTCAGGCATGAAAATAGATTTCGAGGACAACTTGGAAAGCGACTCGCAATCCCATATTCTAATTGACTGGTCAAGCGAAACACTCAGTATCAGGTTATCAGAAAAGAATTTGGCTCCCATTATGTAGTGCGAGTGTCCACTAGCTGTAGCAATGAGCTTGCCAGTCATAAAATTCCATATCTTTATAGTTTGGTCATCCGAGGCAGAAACAATCCATGGCTTAGATGGATGGAAATCAAGATCTCGAATAAAATCACTGTGTCCCTTCATACACTTCTCCAGTCTACGCTCAGTATAACGCCATAGTCTGACGATTTTGTCGTCACCACCACTTATGAAAAAGTCTCCTTGGGGATGAAACCTTACAACCCTAACAGAGCTATCATGGTCTATGAAATCGTATATATATATTGCATATTGGTAGTCCCACGCCTTAATGACACCACTGTGTAAAGCAGTGAGTACTACAGGTTTACTTGGATGAAATGATATACTTTTGACACGTGCAGTCTCTTGTTCTAGCTGTTTGTGCATTTCTTTTGCTAACATAACCCTTAAAAAATTTATAAATTTAAGCAATGCTAGAAGCTTGAACAGAGGTGCGAAGTTTAAGGACGAGAAGTTTGTAAAAAAGTCAGGCCAAGATTGAGGTATAGAACAACGTACGAGCTTGACGCTTAGTAGTAGAAAAGGTATGAGTTTTACTGTTATACTAGGCAGCAGCATATTGTTAACACTCATGTTTACATACCGTAGAGTCAAGCAGTGCATTCTGTAATTAATGTACAAAGGCGTATGACGGCTCAAAGTAATAGAATAAATTTATTGATTGTTAAAATATGTATAAAAATTTGATATAGTTACCTGCAGTGGAGTATCTGAAGGAAATTCTGTGGTTGGAAGAGTGATAGCTATTCCCAGACTCCTCAATCTGACAATTGTATGCCCAAGAGCTTGTTTTATGAGCTATTAATCTAATGTCAAACATTATCTCACGCCCTCGCAATCAATGCTCACAGATCTTAGTATCAAGCCATGAGCGACGAAAAGTTTATCTAATAAATTCGTTTATGTAGGTAAAGTACCATATCATTCTTGGCATATGATCACGGAAATTGCAAAAAAAAGGATGCCATGATGAACGACCAATCAATAAAATTTATTAGCTAAACTTCTCACTTTCTCACAACTTAGTCCTATGCATACTATGCATCGGTTTAGAGGATATGCTGAATGTTCTGGAGGACCGCTACCTCATGAAATATCTCCAAACAAATATCCAATACTGCAATTAGTATATCCATGGAATGTGATGATGTATGGTTTATATCTTTCACTGAAACTTACACCGTATTACCAGATATAGCAATAGACTCGGCAGACCAACTAACCAGTATTAAAAAGATATACCTACCATTCAACATATTTATTATATATTGCAGCACTATATATAGCAATAAGTTCAACAGACCAACAAGTTATTGGTAACAAGCATACGAACCAGTAAGCATAGTTGTTATACGCTACAGTATCACACACAGCAATACAATCTACGCATCATTCAGTAATTAGCATTTGCGTCAACATCCATTTCTTCATCCGCAAACAAAACCTCAACCATCATTTTCTATTTTTGTTCCTAGATCCTTGTCTTGCAACTTAACCCTCAATATGGAAGAAAAGTCAACAAAAAACAGAAAGGTACTTTCACAGCCCCTTAGACCAGATAACGTGCCCACTCAGAAGGAAACACAAAATACGAGGTCTGATGTTCGGAATGTTGAGCTGTTTCGCGATATACTCGATATAAATCCTTCTCAGGGGTTCTTTTTCTACATAAAAATGCCATCTATTATCTTCTTCGCAACTGTGTCAGGGTACATTGTAGGTAAGTTTAACCTTGGAATAATGTACTTGTTGCTTATAGGCTATACTATCTACTTTGTCTATAACAGGAAGGTTGAGAGATTTACTAGGAGTCTCAAGGCACTGATATATCATAACACCATAAAAGAGAAGACAAGATGCAAAGTGGAAACCGATGAGTGGCTAAATCACATTGTAAAAAAGTTTTGGGAGGTTGCTGAGCCTTCTGTATCTGCAGAAATATACTAACAGGTAAACACAGAGTTGAATAAAATTACACCTCCATTCCCATGTAAGCTAAACCTAACCGAATTCACACTGGGGAGCAGGCCACCGATAATATATGGAATATCGTACATGGATACGAACTCATCCGAGATTGTACTAGAAGCTGAGGTTGTCTTTGTTCCTTTGGAAACAAGCAAAGATGCTGTGATGTATTATGAAGGATCCAAAGCTGAGTGGAATACTAAGATACAGCTTACAGCGAGGATAGGCACAAGCGGTGCAATAGGTGTTAGCCTTCCCATTATGGTCAAAGAACTAAGCTTTAGTGGGAAGGTCAGAATAGGCCTTAACCTGATACAGAAGAACACATTTGTAAAAGACGTTGAAATCTGTCTACTAAAACCGCCTTCATTCGATTTTACCTTAGTACCTCTAAAAACTGTAGATGTGATGGATGTGCCTGGATTAGGTAGATGGATAAGGAGAATCATAAACCAAGCCTTGAGTAGTACTCTGATCAATCCAAAGAGCATAAAGTTGGATGTCGATATGATGGCCATGGCACAAGGTAAAACCATGGGCATTGTTTGTCTGCAATTGCTTAACCTCGAGAACGAAATGGACGAGAGGCTATGTGCTGAAATTGATATAGACGGAAAGCCGCTGTTCCAAACTCGTTACCAAGAAGGAAGAGAGATTGTTTACAATGAGTATTTCTACATGATTGTCACAAACAGCGATGAGAAAATCACACTTTGTCTGCATTCTGATTCCAAAACGAGTAGAAGAAGGGTTGGCAGCATTTTCCTCCAGAATCTGCCCCTAACGGCCATTTCAGAAAACAGACTAAAGGATGTTTCCATATTAGGAAATACGAAAAGTATAAAAGAAAAAAATACACGCATAAACGAGAGTACAAGCAAAGAGGAATCGCACGAGAAGGATGAATGTGAAACTGATCAATGCCTGGAAGAAAGAAATCACGTTGCTATGGAAAGAGAGCGTATATTAGGTAAGAGCTATGAGGTTGAGAATGTGCAGCACACGCGAAAAACTTTCTTTAGCAAGACTAGATTGGTAAGAGAAGATCAAACCTATGGGTATATCAATAATAACCTGCAATTTTACCCTATAACAAAAGAGAAACGAAACAGTGCAATTGTAAAAATGCATCTTATAAGTGCTGAGGATATCCGAGGCAATGGAATGCCTATCAACCATTTATACTCCTCATTTTGCACAATTATAGTTTCTCCTATAAATAAGAAGAGCTCTAGCTTGCCTCTTAGCTTTATTGAAAATACTGTCAGTGCCACAGCATTATTAGTTAGTGGTGTTTTGAACACAGCAGGAAATGTGATTACAAATATAGTTCCCGGCATGGGAACTACAAGCACTAAGCTACTTCCCTCTTCTTCCTCAACTTTCTATGTCTTTGAGTCAAAGAAAATCTTCACCTCATCTTCACCAGTTTACAACGACCAATTTACATTCTTTTCCCGAGATGTGTCAGTAGATGTAGTCAGCGTGTGTGTAATGGATGAGAAGAGTAATGAAGTTATAGGAAAAGTTGGTATTCCTGTCAAAGACATTGTTGACGGGAAGAAAGAGAAGTATAGGCTCAAAGATGCTCAAAGTGGTCGACTAGAGGTGTTTTTTGACCTTAAATATATTGACCTTGAAGACAAGGCTAGGTCATTTTTGAATTACACTGAGGTACTCTTGTTTACAGTAGAAGCCATAAATGAAATAGGCATCTTCTACATTGTGTTCAATACCTCATGCGAGAATTTTACAATGGAATCCTTCTCGTCACAGGCACCCATAAGAAAGACTATGTGTATTCCTCTTCAAAAAAATGACTCTTTGACATTCAAGCTCTACAAGGAAACCTCCAATGGAGATGTCATTATAGGCCAAGATTCAGTAGATGTTTCTTCTAGCTGAACAGAAGCATTCCTAGTGACAGAGGCTGTGACACTAACCACAAAGATTCAACTTCTCCCCCTTGTTTCCCATGATGGGCCCCTAGACGATAAAGCTAAAGTTATGCAAATTAGATTCGGTACCTTCTATAATCTGCCTCAGGAAGTATTTATTGAATTCCACTCGAGAGACGAAGTTACTGGAGTCTCTGGATTTAGTAGATACGGAAAGATAAATGACGCGTTTACATTCATAGTAGGGAAGAACGACATAGAAGCTATCGTAAAGAGCGGAGACCAGAGAGAGAATCAAGAAATTGGACGTTGCAAGATTCCTAAGCATATGGCCTCTGAAAGGATTGCATTAAACGACAAAAGTTTGAGTGTTGATGTTGATGTGCATCTGCAATCATTTGACTTTACGTTGAATCAGACTATAAAGCAGGGATATTTGGAAGTCTACATAAAGAATGCCATGAATATAAAGCCAATTGATGGTGACTCAGCTTATCCCTTCTGCAAAATATTACTCAACAACAAGAAGGTATACAAAACAAGGTCTCTTAGGCGAACCCTCTCGCCTATATTCAACGAGACATTCACTTTGGGTGTCAATAGACTCAAGGACATGTTTTGCATTCAAGTCTGTGACTATAACACCTTAGAGAAAAACTCGCTCATCTCCTTTGTTGAATTTTCAATGCACAACATATCAGAAGGCTTTAGTGAAATGGAGTTCAGGCTAATCGATGGCAAGACCTACAAGGAAACTGCTTCTACTATTCGTGTGGGGTTCAACTTTCGGTCTACAGAAAAATCATTGAAAATTAAGAAGCGTGGTGTCATCGGGGCATTTGGATTTTGAATAAAGGTAAAATTGTATATTGGGCTGCGTGGACTGTGCAGAGTATATATTTCTCGGTCGGACGGATTGCTATATTGTGCTAAGCGCAAGAATGTTTAGGGTATACAGAAGATACTTGTCTCAGATATTTGAATTGTTATATCGTAAGTCCAATAGGTTGTGTGTGTTATAATTTATTCTAAGCGTACAGCATCTTTAATGATATAGTGGGGTATTTCTACAAGGCAAAATACTGTCATCTGAGGACACAAGTTGCTGTATCCTGCAGTTATATTAGACAGCACAAGAAACTCTCATTGACTCAATGATGCTGAGGTACAATATTTCATTTCATCAAATAGATTTATCACTATAATGCTATGCCATATTGATTAGGGATGTGTCGCTGTAACTATAACGATGGTTAACTATTGGAAAAATCACAGTTGTTACAGTGACAGCAATGTATGCTTCAAATAGAATCTTTAAATGGCACACACCATTCGTATAGCTATCGCCCTAACATACTCAAATATGTAAAGCATCAGTATTTATTTCCGTGGCTTGTTCTCCTCCAGTCTCTTAATCATTTCAGCTGCCTTGTTCTGCTCAAAATTTGGATTAGCATTTTTCTCCTTCTGCTCAAACATCATCTTCTCAACAACCTGTTTAGCTTCCGGATCAAGCATATCTAGCGATGTCACCTTATTCTCGGCTAACTTCGAAACATCAACTTTCTCAGTTGAACCTTCGATAAGCGTATCCCACCACTCAGTCTTGTACTTAGCACCGTACCATGTAAATACTCCGTTGTCCACCATCCAGCCAGCTGTTGAGGGAATAATTGGGTGCAACAGTTTTCCGTCTACAATTACTTGATCTTTGTTCTTTATGGTCAAATTCCTGCCGTTGAAGGTGTATGTGATGTCTCTTGTGGTAATATTCTCGTCCTCAAAAGTAATAGTAACTTCGTTTAGCTCTTGATCCCAGTTGTATTTCGTCTCTTGGCTCATTAGGGGTAAACCGGTAACAGAATTTAATATGAAATATCCAAAATTTCGTGGTGTATATGGATATTTATAGGCTAAGGGTAAATTTGTTACGATTCATATAGGCACTGCTAACATTGTATTTATATAGGATGAAGATGCTACCACCACATTAGGGTAATAAAATCGAAATCATATAGTGACGGATACGCCTCGATCGCTCGGTCTATGAGATAAGCTGCTGTGGAGAGAAGATGAACGGTCATGGCGAAAACAATCTGAATATGCAAAATATTGATTCATAGATCTTTAGCCTTTCTATAAAGCTTGGTCTAGATTCATTTCTTTCTCCAAGTATTGCTTGTCTATTTTTCAGAATTTAACAACGATGAATGCCAAATAAATTACAAGAAATAGCCAATCTGTTTCATGTACGTCAATTAATCTGTTCAGGATGCACATTACTCAGCCACCTTTGTGTGAGTGGAGAGTCCTATAGGGCAATCCACCTACCTGTTTGTTCGTATCGCAGATCATCAATAGCTGTGTTTACTCCATATCATATGACTTGCGAGGAATGCAGGTTATCCATCCTTGGAGTTTTAATTTGGTCTATATTTGATTAAATTAGCTCTTGATTCAAAGAAGCAATCTAAGCTGGAATTCACGATTTGTTGGTAAACAAAAATTTGGTGTAATACCAAATAAGGTAAAAAACTTTCGGGTCCAATTATACAAAAACTATAAAAAACAGGGCTTTTTCCCTTTTAATGACCACAACATTAAATAAGCTTCTGTTTTTTATCCAGCTGACGTTACAGAGCCAAGGCCAAGTTCTTTATGTCTTTAACAAGAATCCACTAAAGATAGACGTGCCCAATCCATCTCCTGAGATCAAACTGAAGCCATGTCGAGAGTCTTTCATGTATACGGTTTCTGCGGCTGCAAAACCTCCTTGCCCCCCTCCGGCACCAGCACCGTGTCCAGCACCAGGCCCGGCACCATGTCCAGCACCAGGCCCGGCACCATGTCCAGCACCAGGCCCGGAACCGTGTCCAGCACCAGCACCAGCACCAGGCCCAGCACCGTGTCCAGCGCCGGCACCAGCACCAGGCCCGGCACCGTGTCCATCCGCTGGAGGATCGGAGGGAGCTGGAGGCGCAACGGACCCAGCGCCATGTCCATCCCCTACTGCAGCAGCAGGAGACCCTGCAGCAGCTACAGGAATTCCAGGAGCGATTGCAGTGGGTACGACTGTTGATTCTGGACAAGAGCCAGTACAGCCCAAATGTGGTAAAGGAGGAGCTTCTGATGATAAGAAGTCATGCAAGAAGAAAGGAAAGGGAAAAGGGGACGGAAAGAAATGCAAGAGTAAATCCAAAAAGAATTCCAAATCAAAGAACAGTGCTGTCAGCGTATTTGCCTGCTTATCAACAACATTTGCTCTTATTCTTGCCGTTCTTGTATAAATAAAGCTCCTTGTATAAAGATACATTACATGTCTGATACCATTATTGTCTTTATAAGCTAAAGACATTATCTTGTTAGAATGCTCTAAGTCTGTTATATTTCGTGTGATTCAGAAAACAAAGTCACTATAGAGAACGCTGTGGTAGCACAAAACTTACTGTAGAATCTATTTGAAGTCCAAAAGTATGGCCAGAGACTTCTTAGAGCGACGCAGCATATAAGCGTAGTTGCTGATAATGAGATATCGTTGCAAAATATCGCAGCAAACTTAGAATTTACAGGTCATATAATCGTTCCGAACCTTGTTATAGCATTATTACTATGACAACGGTGAGATTTGCAAAATGAAGAGGTGCTGTATGTAAGAATATCCATTTGATCCTGGAACTCTCAGGCATATTAATTTACCCTCTTACTTTATAAGGATTTGATTCCTGAGGTTGGCATCTCTTCAAGAAGATAAAATAATAGAGGACGGATAACCATGAGACAAGTGCAGTAGATGTCTGCTATATAAGACAGAGACCTAGTACCATTCACTGGCCTTCTACTAAATTCCTTTTACCATAGTTTTTTTTATTCTCTATATTGCTGTTTTCTTCCTGAATACGCCCTCTCGCCTCCCATTATTAAACCAGAAACTACTGGTTTATCAATTAGTTGCTAAACAAAAATAAGATTTGGTCAATAAATAATCAAAATATTTGCTACAAAACACGATTAACATTATATAAACTTAAGATGCCACCTGGAACATGTAAATGATGTAATCCTGCCGTAATGTGCTAGAGATGATTGTTCACTCGTTGATCTTCACTTGTAGAAGCTTGTGATATTGCAATACATAATTATTCTTTGCTGAGAAATGGTTCTTCACAATAATCATTTGCGTCCAGATCAAGACACCACAATAATAATCGTAAAGGTATGGGATTGGGTTTGTATAACCATTAAAGAATATGGAAGTGCTTGATACCGGGCATTAACATGCTTAGATTTATTACAATAAACAAGCCTCAGGGTCAGACGCCGCGAGATAGATCTCGGCTAAATACAACCCATATAAGTATAACATGCTAACAACTCTCACTGGTCCTCCGTGGTACCAGATGATCCTAAATGGGGCGGTAGATAGAGGGTATTACCTTGCAGAGGTAGATAAATGCCTGCATGACACTACTTCAGACAGATAGTAAAAAGAGCAGAGGCAGATAGCTAGTGGATTATAAAGGTTTACTAAAACGTGACATATACCTCTCTTGTAATCCATTTGCACAAAGCGTCCAACAAGACTATAAAATGGCAGGAAGTACAGTGACTTTGCCAAGATAAAAAATACGAAATTTTCATACATTTTACTGAAAAATATCAATCCGAGCAAGAGAATTGTGATGCTAGAGAATTCACCGTTTCAAGGTATGACAGATGTTTTAACAGTGCAGTAACTACATCTTCACAGACTAGGAAATACAGGAGGAACGCCATATTATAACTCACACTCATTGAAACATAGAGCACATATACGAGTCAAAAACTGTTTATCCGAAACACTCTGCTATTAATCAACCATAAATATCTCAATATAGCGATCAAAAATTAATTTGCGAGATAAATTGAGATATGATCACCGATTACAATATAATATAGACCCATGGGTAGATCCCACAATTATGGACCTGTTATCATTGCTAATCATATGTACTGCCATCTTATTTGCATATGCGACAGACTGCAGAAGTGATCAAGAACTTGCAAACGAGGAAATCATCTACATTATGGAATACAAGACTATAACTTCTCTAGATATACATTCGGAAATGGCAAATGCTTTGTCTCAGCTACTATACAAGAAAGGAGTCAAGAAAATATGCATTGCAGGCAAATCGCCTGATGCTTCTATGTCTTGCTTGCCAAGCTTCTTAATCAGGGAGGGCCAGCATCTCGAAGAGGTAACTTTTGAGGGGTTGAGAATTGATGAGTTGGATGCCAATATCTTTAATATGCCTAAACTGAAGAAGCTTGCTATCCGCTGTAATAGGATACTTAATGTAACCAATATTACTAATATTGCTACCAATTCTATAGAAGAGTTGGAAGTGGGTGCAGATGTACTGGAATCTATTAGTGTTAGACTGTCCACCTTCCAGAATTTAAATGCACTAAGAATACGCTTGCCATATAACCACGGCAAATATCAAGAACTTGTTGATGAGGAATATGACCACGATGATAGCAATCTAATAAGTATCCTGCCTGACACCGTGTGTACCCTGAAGTCACTACAGATACTAGATTTGTCGGGTATGAATATCTATAGGGTACCATCTGTTATAGCCAAAATGTCATGGCTAAAGGTGCTAGACCTGAAAGCAAATTTTTTATCTAGCATAGATTTTGAAGTGACAAATGGGATAAAGTCATTAGAGGAGTTATATTTGGATAGCAATAACCTCAAGGAAATACCAAAAAGAGTCAGCTACTTTAACAGACTAAAGAAACTCTGCTACAGCTGGAATATTATATGTTGCGTACCGGAGGATATGACCTCATTAGAGGAAACTTCTTCATATCATAACAATTTGAAGAGAAAGCTGATTGATATGAGCTACCTTGGAAGTCTAAAAAACCTCAAGAAGTTGAGCTTGGGCCTGAATGGAATTTCAGATATACCAGAAGGCATCTGTCATCTGAAGTCTTTGGAAGAACTGTATCTCGATAGCAATGATATAGGAGAAACAATACATGGTATAAAGTATCTCAAACCCCTACCAAAATTCAGAAAGTTGGTGCTGAGCTGGAACGCAATCAGGTATATACCAGATTCTATCTTATGTTTAACATCTTTGGAAGAGTTGGTGCTGGACAATAATCGCATTGAAAAAATACCGCCTAGTTTGTGGAATCTGCTCAACCTGAAAAAACTCGATGTGAGCTGGAATTTTATCAGACAAATACCAAGTGATATTGTCAACTTGAGTTCATTAGAAGAGCTATACCTGGGTTATAATAATTTGATGAGAATGCAAGCCTATATTTGGAATATCAAAAGTCTGAGAAAGCTAAACCTAGAGCATAACTCTCTTAGATGCATATTTGAAGGGGTTTTCAGCTTGCAGCTATTGGAAGAGCTGATACTAGACCATAACAATATGGTGGAAATACCACATTATGTATACCGTCTTAAAAGCCTCAAGAAGCTGAGTATTAGTGCAAATATGATAGCAAATATACCGGATGACATAAAGCACCTTAAAATATTGGAGGAGTTGATATTGGATAAGAATGCTTTTACTGAAATACCTAATGGTATACTTGAACTCACGAAGCTCAAAAAATTGAGCTTACATGGAAATAGAATTGAGACTATACCCAGCAACATTCGAAAGTTAACCTTATTGGAAGAAATGAACCTATCACACAACAAGATTTATGATACCCGAGGTCTGCTATCATGGCGAGAGGACAAGCTTATGTCTTTGAATTTAGAGAATAATGAAATCCAGAACGTTTCTAATCTGATATGGCTTAGAAATCTAAGAGTGTTGAAGCTGAAGAACAACAATCTCCGCCTATTTTGTGCTTCAACTTTTGTGCTACAGCAGCCTTGTCGAAACGTTTACATATTGATATGGTAGAGAGCACAGTTTCTTAAGAGTCTTTGTGTCTGGCAAGATAAGAGTTTTGTTGTCCTACAGGTATGTTATAAGTTGTGTATCTCGTAGATTAACAAACATAACGTAAACACTTTACATGCATGTGATGCTTAAGGTACACCCGATTACCTAAACTCTAAGCTCAGCATATAAATATAAAAACCACTGCCAATAGCCTATCCACTCAAAGAATCATATGATATACCTGCATTATAAAGCCTACTTATATTGGTGCATGGCATGTGATATCTAAATAAACATATAGGTTATCTAGCTGCGTTTTGTCCTGTTTTTCTTGCCAAATGTATTACTTTCCAGTCATAAGGATTTTTTTGCCTCAATATATAACATAGGATGGTTGTGATATACTTCAAGCTCTTCAAAATCAATAACAAATCTACCTTTACACCAATATGGATGCAAAGCCTGACTATACACAAGTAGAAGTTAATTCTGCACAGATTAGCACTGGGAGAACGACACTATCTGCCGAAGATAACGTATGTAAAGTGAAACATATAGGATATATACACGAGGAGACTTAATGACCCTATGCATATTGGATTGGCTTTCCAATGAAGTCCATGATCAGTATAGAGGATCCAGTGGCTGCATATACGACTAAAATTTATATTTGATAAGAATCTGCTCACTGGGCTTATATCCAGTCACTACACAGCAGCATTTTTGGCATTCTTGTGTGTATAATCCCATACAAAGATATACACGTACAGCTTGGCCCAGTAGCCCAACCAGCTACGTACATCCCCGTCTTACTAGTTCCCATGTTATATGTTATAGCAAACCCATCATATTCTAATCTTCTGTATCAATATCTTTCATCAGCGCTTGTCAAAAGATTCATATAAATGATCTTTAAGGATCAGCAAATGAGATCTCTCAGAATTATATTTATAGAACTGGAATAAAGATTTATCATCAACAAAGAGTTTATACAAGAGCCTAGGAATAGCTTACTTTGTAAATGCATTATCTGTTGTCTATAATGTCCTGTAGTTGTTATTAATTCTGCGCTTTACCTAATAGTTAACGCATATACCATGCTAAAAGCTCTCATGTTATTTCAGCTTGTATATTCCAGATGTAAAGCATTTTATTGGCAATAAAGCTTATTGATTGACAGAATAAACATCATATCGGGATATATTAGCTACCGGTAAACATTATAGCGTGCCTATATTGTAACATGATATCATATTTCTATATTACCGTTTTTGAACTATGATTTAATCAAATTGAAGATAAAAAAATAATTTAGTGTAGCCTACCCCAATGATTGTCCTGAAAATTCATTTACTAGCTATCTACATCTCGCGTAGCCTTGGTGCGAGTAACCCTATGAAACGGCAAAGCATTATGCAGTGTGTTCAAGACATTTTCAACAAGCGTCCATCACTTCGATACGCCTGTAGTGGTATCCTCTCTACCTTTCACAATATCGGATCTGAAGTGTACAATGCTGATGATAGAGGTTATCAGGTTGAAAATGATATGGAGGTTGATCTAAGCGTTCCAGAGGAGATAGCAGACGTTACTGCGCTCCTAGAGTCGACTCAATGTCCAGATTACATTGGTTTGTGGGTAAACTTTTCTAGGTGGAATGCAAAAAGGAAAAATGTCCAGGGAAAACTTGTGGTATATTAGGTCTGCAGTGGTCATAGTGCCATCATTATTTTTAGGTTTGGTGGTGGATACAAGAAGGTTATATATTAGCTAGAGAAATAAACTCATTTTGTATGCAAATGGAACAAAAGCACTTCATTAGTCCAGTGTGTTATGATGTCAATTATTTTTGTAAGTTTATTGAATTATATGCATTTATACCTCTACCCCCTTTCTACATCAATTTGAGGGGCTACAATTCGCTGAGATACCCAAGCAGGGGCTCCAGGCATCTCTGACAGGTAGCATTTTATAGCGAGTAGTAGGGAAGCCTGGTATATATCAATGCCTATGTATGAGAATAGATATAAAGTGATACTGTACATCTCGGCAGAAAAGTACCATCGAGCCCCTATCCAATAGAGTGCACTGCATTTGTAGTAGCAGCAATCTACTACACAAGGAGAATAGCAGGATACTGCTCACGTGAGATGGATGCCATAATTACCATATGGGCTGTACCTAGTCCTACATGGAAGTGATAGTTTACAATTATATGGATTTACATTAATGCACATCTCATTCTCTAGTCATGCGCTGGTTCAGCACCGCAGTTTCTTGCGTATCATTGCTATCTCATTTTCAATGTACTCACTGAGAGTAATGCTAGTTTTCTTGTTTATCCACTTGCTCAATAACAGTTTGTCTTCATTCCTGTTTATCCCCTCATCTACCTGCTGTCTCCCGTGAATATTAGATATCTCATGGCTCTCAAAAGGTCTCACGCTAAGATTATGTGGTCCTTGACCTGTAAATTCACCAACTGCAAATTTACCAGGCATACCAGCCTTGAATCTATCCACACTCTCCCTAGCCCAGTTGAACTTCATGGGTCCTGTTATGGGTGACGATGTCCATATTTGCAACGCCGCAGGTTGCTTATTTATTATATATTCACCTACTCCATTGATGTCGCATGATACTGTACTACTGTTTTGCTCAACAGAGACATTGCATGGGAGAGATTCAAATATATCGCTTATTGCAGCAAGAGAAGCACTTGCGAGACGTGCGTATGCTGAGCTAAGGGACGTCATATCCTTTGTGGGTCTTGATGCATGTAAAGTGACCATAGGGGCTAGGAATTCTAATAGCATGTCATGAAATAGTTATTCTATCTACCGATAGCTTTAGATACGTAGAAATTATTTGAAAGCAATTAAATGTAAGAATCTCAGAAAGGACGCAAATGTAGAGAAGTAAATGATGAAGGAGAAGGCCAGGTAAGTAATCGCAGACAAATAATAGAAGACAAGGATACGCGATGGAAGACAATAATGAGAATTTAAACGACAGAAAATCAGTAAGGAGAACGATGGCGCGAATCATAAGACAATATACACTGTATGCTGGCAGATACTGATAAAAATGTAGACTGAGATGGTGTAAGCCTACAGGTATATAGATCAACTGTAAGCAAACTACCTAATACTAATCTAGGCCAGTATTGTATTTACCTATGTCTATATTATATTTACCTAGGCCTATTATGTAGTACCAATCCGGATTTATATCATACAATAATAATCCATGCTTATAGGGATAACACGACTTGGCAAAAAAATATGTAGCCTATACGCATTCTTGTATGTGTTTATTTGTTTCTAAAGTGATTACATAGCTACCTAAAATCATTTTGCCCTCACAAACCTCAAGCTTGGATATCACAGCCCGTATGAGCGTCCGAATAAACCGGCCAGAATGCAGATCGTAAATCCTGACCTCCTTTTGTGTTCCCACAACCAGTAGGTTATTAAGCATTACATGACCAGATACAGGAGTTGACTCCTCTATTCTATAAACAGATTCTCCCTCCAAAATGCCCCACTTGCAAACTATCCCATCAGCTCCAGAGCTAACCAGATACCTCTCTGTATCATCAAACTTTAGCCATGACTCAAGGCTCCGATGCAGTTTGTGGGTGGAGATAAGATTTCCATCTATATCAGAGATATTCACAGTTTTATCCAAGCCACTCGAGGCAACAAACTTTTTCCCGAGTACAACAGCATACACTCTCAGTCTGTGCGACTCCAGCTGACAATGTTTTGTTCCATTTTTGTAATCCCACAAGATTACTGTTCCATCATACGATCCACTGACTAAGTAGCTATCATTGATGTCCATAGTTCTTACACTTTGCATGTGGCCCTTTAGTGTGTGGAGACATATACCACTAAAGTTCCACACCTTAATCTCACTATCTCTAGATCCTGTAACTATATACTCACCACATATCTTCAAGACTCTAACTGTAGATCTGTGACCACTCAGGACATGAACCACATATCCTGCAGCTATGTTCCAAACACGTGCAGTCTTATCGGTACTACCACTTACTAGCCATTTGTCGTCAAACATAAGAGTCCAAACACCGCCTTTATGACCCACAAGTGTTTTCTCCAGCTTCCCATTCCAGTTAAAGATCTTTATTGTTTGATCATCAGATGCACAAACTATCCTATCAGAGCTCAATTGCATTGCAGTCAGATCTGCTTGATTTGTCTCAAAGGTAACTATGCGCTCGTTCTTTCCGCTGGACACAAGCTTAGAGAGCATATATCTCGATTTCACATCTCTGATATAATCATATACACTGGAATGAGAGGTAGAACTATGGGGCTTCCATATTAGGCAGTTACTCTGTAGAAATGTTCTATAGTAGTTTGACACCTTCATTGTCCTTTTTATGTCAGGCAGACTTAGATGTGCAAATATCTTGGGGCTCAATTCAGGAGGGAGGAGGTGCAGGTTCATTTTTGAGCGTTTTGTTGTACGCCTCATTAGGGGTTGGAATTTATGTGTTCTGGATTGTCTCAGTTGGTTTAGGATATGTGGCTAATTAATTATGGATTGCATGCTAGTCAGTGTGTGGACGAGTAATCAACTGACCATGTATTGTATGCTAGTTAGTTTGTGGGTGAGTGATCAGTTGATTATATATTGTAGTTGCCCCGTGTCTCATGATAGGTATACTGTGCCAAGAGAAGGTAAAGTACATTACCACGTATGCGTGCTTAGCATGCGAATAGGTTGAGCTAGTGCTGACATAAGCTTGATACTAGGCTATAGTGTCTAAAGATGGCACAAAGGGTCTCAGAGCACGTAGCTGATTGAGATACAAATATGGCGTAGCAAAACAAATAGGTCTAAAATAAACCTCAGACATTGACACACAGGCATATGCTGTTTTCCATAAATTTTATGCGCAAAACTATAAATAAAAAAATCCAAGCATAAAAATAGTTTATAGCCACTGAGACTGATAGCTACAGCGAATCAACAGGAGCTTGGACAAATTTTCCTCACGAGTACATCTGATAAGGTTTTTGTGGAAATACCACTATTTTAACAAACACAATTTCCCATCAGTACAATTTCTCACAAACACATTTTTCCACTACTAAAATTTCGTACAAACACAATTCTTGCAGAAACACAATTTCTCAAAGATACATTTTTGTACTAGCACAATTTCCCAGCAACACAATTCTTGCAGTAGTAAAATTTCGTACAAACACATTTTTGAAATATTACAATTTTTCCTATGCTAGTGCACAGAAGAAGCGATATGGTATTTATTTCAGCACATCACTCCATTGACTTGTTAATTTGCAGCAGCCTATTCTTGTCTTCTATTGTCCTCATGACTATGTAGTATGTCCTTCCTTTCCTAACAGCTGCATACATCTCGCATGAAATATCCCCAAGAACATAGCAGGACTTATGTACGATCATTTTACAGTCTAGGCACTCAAAGCCTTGATCAACCACGCCATAAAGCACTTCATTACAGTTGTCGCACAGAGTACCCTTTGGAACAGTTTTGGATGTGTACATATGATTGTTAAACTCATAGATCTTCACGGGGTCGTCAGGAACATCCTCGGTCAGCGTTATTTTCTTGGCCCTGTCAATTTCAACTTTGAGTTGAGAAATCTTCTTCAAAGACCCCTTAATCTGCTTATCTGCCTCAACCTGTGTTTTTCCAACACGTCAGTCACGCAGATCTCTTAGGCCCTTAAGTATAGCTTCCTCTCTGCCAAGCTCCTCCTCCAAGGCTTTCAGATTTCTTCGCCCAACAGAGCTGACACTCTTGAGACCTTCTTTGAGGAAAACAACCTTAAGCGTCAAAGCCCTCTTCTTAATTTCTAAGTGATGCAACTCATTATTCTTTAGCTCCTGGATAAAAACGTTATTCAAATACTGTGACTCATCATTAATGTAAAACTTATCATTCTCTATTCTCACATGAGCTTCTACTAGAGTTTGTCCTGCTATATATGCATCGAAGCTATATGCAAGTGCAGGTCTCTCCTTCTTTAAGTACTTAATCTCGTCCTCCAACTTGCGTCTGCATAGCGTCTCGTGATTAAGCTTCTGCTGGAACTCCTTTATCTCCTGGTTCTTTAGCCTGAGCTGCTTCTTAAGCTTTTCAACGTCAACAACTCTATTCTGGTCCTGCAGAATTCAGTTTTCACTCTCGACGCCAGCCTTGATATTTAGCACTTCTTGGTATCTCGTCTTATGCAATATCAGCTCGCCTCTCAAATGTTTATTTTCATTGGCTAGCCACGTGACCGCAGACATTATGGACTCTGTGGCCTTATATACCTCCTCTCTATCCCGTAAAAAAGCCTTTGAGAGTCTATGAAGCAGCTTAGCGGTGTTTTTCTCATCAGCCTCGGACCTCTTAGTTATGAGCTCTACTTCCACAGATCTTCTATCCTCCAACTCACTATTAAGGAGCTGCAGCTTCCTATTGCTCAGCTCCATATTCTCTCTGAGCTCACTCAGTTCCTCCTTCTCGGTAACTAGCTCCATAAGCACATTCTTCAGTTCACGCCTGCTTTCCTCTAGCTTGCTCTTCAATTCAGACTTTTCAGAGGCTGCCGTGTTTATTTGAGCAATCAGTTCTTCGTATCGGTTTTTCTCCTTCTCTAGCTTCTTCTGAAATTCTATATACTCAGCCTTGATTTTGAGGAGCTCTGATGTACTTCTAGCTATGTCACCAGAATTGATAGAGCAGTGATTACCTATAGCATTATCATTACTCGTTATAATATTATTATTAATTATAGTATTATCATTCCATACATTATCTCCACGCATGTTAATGCAGGCACACGCATCATTTTCACCACATATATCATTTTCTACACATACATCATTCACTACACACACATTGCTGCCATTTTTACATACGCAGCCCAAACCTTCCTGGATCTTCATGGAAGAAACCTTGCCCTCTAAACACTTGTCCCTGCCCAGCTTCTTCTCATCAATAGCCTTAAGTAGAAACCTCTCAAGATTTGGATCACAGGTGAAGCCTATGAACGGAACATAAGATATCTTCGGAGACCTAGTTCGCTTGTCAGCCTCAAAATGCGTGTCAACAAAATTAGACGTGTCCTCTTCATTAATCATCGCTGGAACAAATGGTGCCTCAGCTACTCTTATTTCATCCCACCGTATACTCCTAAAGAATGGATGGCTTTTTATCTCATCAACAGTAATCCTCGACTTCTTATCGCATATCAGCCTGAAGATTAGATCTGTCAGCTCGTCAGACAGCTTAAATGGAAATATGAAGTCAATGCTATTAATCTTCCTGTATGTCTCTATAAGAGTGTCAGAGTAAAAGGGCGTTGTGCCATACACCATCTCGTATATTATTATACCCAGAGTCCAGAAATCAACCTCCTCGCCATACTCACATTCCTCAGTCATGGAGCTCAATATATCCGGGGAAACGTAGTCTGGAGTTCCCACAGTTACAGAAGACCTAGCTTTCCCATTCTTCATCCTTATACAGCTCCCAAAGTCTCCCAGCTTTATATGGCCTGTTTTGTCAATCAGGACATTATCAGGCTTCAGATCCCTGTGTATCCACCCGAGCTTATGCAGTGAATCCAATGCAGCCACTATCTCAGCCGCATAAAATCTAACCCAGTCTTCCTCAAGCAAATCCTCCTTACTCAACAGCCCCATCAAATCCCCACCAGGTATGAAAACTATGAGGTAGCATAAATAACTCTCGTCCTGGATGGTCAAGTGAGCTTTGACGAGCCACTCACTGTGGCTCTCGGTCATCACCTCCTTCTCGGCCATGAATAAGGCCGTGTGTGGCTGCTTCAGGATCAAATCCTTCGGTACACGCTTCATTGCGTATATTTTCTCTCTTTTGACAAGGAAGACCTCACCGTATCCACCCTTAGCTTTATTCTTGACTATCTCGAATTCCGACGGCTTAGTTTTTGATGCTATGACTTCTGATAGGAGGGCGTTCGGGTTTTCTATTTCGTTGTATACTGCTTCTACGCAGTCGCATAAAATGTTTATGTCCATAGGGTAGGAAAAAGCAAGCAAATAAAATCAGTGCATAAACAATGGGGTACAGGATGGGAGTGTATGATGTGGGTGTGTGCATGTAGCATATGATGTGCATTGATTATGTAAGCTTATGATATGCATATGGTGTGATTACGATATGCATATGGTGTGAATACTTACGCGTGTATATGATGCCTGAGTATTCGTGCGTATAGATGGTGTAAAACTTTGTCATGAGTCTCTAAAAGGAATATTAAGAGTAGAATACAAATATGGATGCGTGTATATCATTAAGAATGCATAACAAACCATATATCCTCGAAAACTCCTACGAGCATAGAAAGCATACATGGTGATATACATATATGGTGATACACCGATGTCTAGTGATAGGTATATGAGATAAATGCTTAGATATATGAGATACATGGGTGCATACATAGAAGGGAATAGGTAGCTGAAGTGAGTGTATCTACACGATTAGTTATATATCTACGATAGGTAGCCTTAGAGAGCTGTACATATTTTGTCAGCCTTTGTGATGGAATATACATCTTAAGGCATCATACAATGTTTATAGATGTTTAAACTCAATGATTAATATACTATAGACTAATCCTCATCCATCAATCAACTGTCTTTCACACTATACTTATCCACCAATCAACTGACTTTCACGCAATCACCACAGCCTATCCTACTGATCTCTAACCTGATACATTCGTTTTAGCCGCAGTATTTTTGCTTCAGGCACTCCATCAGTAAACAGCCCCAAAATGGAAGCAGTCAACAAAATGAAAGATGTAGACATATCCAAAGGAATACCTCTGCTGATAGTCGGATGCGTCATAAACAACGCACTGACCCTATACAGCAGTGGCGTGGAGCCTGCACTGACAGACATTATCAACCAAAGCTTCATCACCTTCTTCGGCTCCTCTCTCCTCGCCAATATGGTGTACACACAGATCGAGTTCACTCTAATGTCCGTGCTCTGCTTCTTTGTCGGGATCCTCCTGTTAACGCAGCTTAAGAACGTTCCAGGCATTTATGCCCTAACATCCATCTTCCCACTTATTGGGAAGGCACTGATGCTTCTGAGCATGAAGAATAGCCCACAGCCCCTCCATAATATCATCCTGTGGATAATGGCCTCGGAGTTCTTCAGTGAACTGCTTCTGAAGCAGATACTCAACAAGAAGAAGCTACAGATAGACAACACACGGCTGGCCGAGCTGCTCCTTGAAATTTTTGGGATTGGAGTCATCCGGAGGCAGAGGCTTCCTGATTACTACGTGTATCTGCTGATGGCGGTGGTCACCTGTGCTCCTAAGTTCGGGTTCCTGGGAGCTTACTTTAGGAGGAGTAGCTCTAAGGAGTCGCCTGTGCCGTCAAACAAGCGTAGCAAGAGGAAGGCTGCTGTCAAGGTCCAAGTAAAGGGTTGATTGGTTATATGTGGATAGGTGTGTGGAGATAGATGAGCAGATGTATGAGTAGAAATGAGTGGATAGGTGTATGAGTAGAGAAGGGTGAAGCCAATTTATAAGCCGGATGAAGGAGACCAAATTTGAGGATAAAAGATATGTAAAATCATATGATAGACCAGGTGAAGGATGGACAAGCCTGGGCTTAAATATGAAGTCAGATGGGGTTGTGTGATGGCTAGCTAGAATGCTGGAGAAAGGATAGATAGAAAGTCATGCGACAAAACTAGAGTCAGCGAATAAAAGCCCTGGAAACTTATTCATGCAGCAGCAGAGTGTAGCTTAAGCGTATGACAATCATACATCTCTCCAACCATGATGATGTCTCAGTTGGCGCTCTATCATTATCTGAGTTATTCTATTATCTAAATCATTACTATATTATCTAGGTCACTATCTTTTTTCTGGATCAACACTATTGAGTCAGTACTCTGCTGATATCTACTTAGCCCATACACCAACAAACACCCCAGTGCACCAGCATAAACCAGTCATAAACAAACTCAAACACTCCAGTGCACCAGCATAAACATTCATGCAATAAATTTATTAGTCATACTTCCTGAACCCAATATCAGGAGCATACTCTATGAAGCACCTTCTACAGAGCATGATGTCATACTTCCTGATTATACCTCGGTGATTAAAGCACGCGCGGCAGCTCCTTGATCCCTTTCCAAATGGCTTTCTATGAGAGTAGGGTCCTTGTTGCTCGTTTTCCTTCACTTTGATGTCGAATAGCATTTTCTGGGGTGGAAAAATTTGTCCATGACTTACAGGTCGAATCGAGAATTCGTGGGTTGAATGAGTAATTGATAGGAGGATGAGTAATCGGGTTTTGAGCACGAGGGGCCAGATATACAAGTGACAGGGTATATGAGTGGATGTCTATCGAGGTATATTAATGGATTAGAGTATCAGATGGACCTGTGGCTGTATCCTTGTATCAACCCAGTCGTAGCATACGACGCGAGAGCATAAACACTATGACTGCTAGATGCTCACTCAATTTGATTCTCTAAGACAGCCATGCACTAATTCCACGCAATCACTAACTCCACACAATCACTGCCTCTAAGCATGCACTAACATCCACCGTATGTTTCTTGTTATAAAACGGGTTTCCAAATAATTACTAACCACTGAAACATATCCTTAATTACGTTCCGCATAAACAAACAAATGACCCTCGTGCCAAAAGACAGCGACGATGGCTTCAGCACCAAGGACGTCCTGACCTTCGTTCTTATACTAGCCGCCGTACTATTCCTCATTCAGTTGTATATGGTCGTCCGGAAGCTGATAAGGGGTGCCTTGAAGTCGGACAACGATGATCCTAGCAATAAATAGTTTCCTGTAAGATTTGTGTCTTATCGTGATATAAGTTTGTTTGTGGGTAGGATTCGGGTGCGTACGAGACTCGAATACGAAAAAACTCTCAGACCTAGTCCCACATACAAGGCTCAAATGGATTTACATTTTCGTGGATCTTGGCTATGTACAAAGACTCTGTGAAGATTGTTGGTAGAGGGTATCATCCCTTTCACTTGTGATATAATCATATCCACTATACCACGCTTACTATCATCAAATTATCATGCAATCACCAACTATGTCTCATTATCACTAATATATGTCTCATTATCGCTGACATATCTCATTTCACCAACTATGTCTCATTATTACTATCCTATCTTACTATCAGCATCCTATTTTACTATCAATATCCCATGGCCCTGACAAAACCGCTTCTCTATACATTCATTTCCATTCCTTGTCAGCATCAGAATCTCTCTTCTCTAGTGACCATAGCCTCAATTTACGTCTCCTTTAGATCTCCAGATTTCTCTTCATTTTACTCGCCATCTCTTATTGCTTGGGATATTCCCAACCATACTGACACTATTACTCCACAGTCAGTAAACATCTTCCCAAACCTACCCATTGACTGCCCCAAGCTGCAAATCAATTTTCAAAGAAATACATCTATAAAACTTTAGCCCTTCACCCCGAGATGTTACAAATTCTTGTAATAATGCTGACAGTAAGAGCAGACTTACAAACCATGCTCATCAAGGCAGAGAGCCTCCTACGGGCAAGAAATCTAGACGCCACGAAGGACATGTTTCCAAAATGGAAAGACTCACCACTCTTTCAGGCTAAGTATGCACAGTACTTGCTGTACTCTGGAAACTTTGACGAGATAGTTTCCAAATATGGAAGCTCGAAGTCTAAGGCCGTGCAGAAGAGCGTAGAGAAGGCCAGAAGGTCTCTGGAATGGATCAGCACGGGGGATTATAAGGCAATGTACGAAAACATCAAGGATTAACCCTGCTCTCGTGATTTTTTGCATGGGGCTGTTAAACACTTGATGGAGATGCACGAATACAGGAATGCGCTAACATACATTAAGCAAGCACTTGGCTTGTAGCCTGGTGACCGTGAGTTTATGAGATTGATGGGCACTGCCTCTGCCTGGTGGGTGATTACACTGATGGTCTACAGAGCCTCAAGAAGATAGGATTCAATACATTGCCAATATCAGAGGCTATTGAGGAATACAAGAATATCCTTACGAAGGATGGTAAAACAAGGGTAAGGGAGCTAGACGCTCTGTGTAGTCAACTGTTTGGAAGGATGATTTTAGATAACTTTTCTCCGTCCTTATATCGCAATCTACAGATTGATATTCTTTTTGAGCTGTGTAAAACTGGAGTTGATCTGGATCAGACTGGTCTCAGTGCAAGGGCTGCACAGTTAGTTAAGAGGAGAGAAGACGATGATAGCCTCTACATCTATGCGATGGCTCTCCTCTTGGATAGAAAGATTTCTGAGTACAGGAGTGTTATTGCTAAGATTCAGTCAGAGGCTTATAAGTATAGACTTCAGGTAAAGGAGAAAAGCCTTGCTGAGGAGCGACAGGAGGAGTCTAGAAGGCAAGAGGAGTCTAGGAGGCAGGAGAAGAGGAACCAAGAAAGCAAAAGAGCCCAGTACACTCCTGAAACTGACAAAAAGGGTACAGACTTCTTGGGGTACTACAAAACTCTTGGCTTGAGCCCTGGAGCTTCGATAGACGCTGTCAAGAAGGGTTACACCACTGAGGTACGGAAGCTAATCAAGAAATGCCGTTGGAAGCAGGATGCCATGGACGAGGAGATGCTAAAGCTCAATAAGGCGAAGACTATTCTGACTAACAAGGATCACAAGACGATGTATGATTCTGGGATAGATCCCGAGAAGCCACACCTCCAGAGCCCTTCGGCACAGAGCTTCTCGTTCGAGGATTTGTTTGAGTCTTTTATGTCTGGGAATGGTGGCTTCAGAAGGGCGCAGAGTAGTAGGCATGGGCGTGGTGGGACACAGTATTATTATTACAGTAGTTATTAAACTAATTTTTGTGATATGAGATTTTAGGTTTATATGAGATTAGATGTGTGCATTGTTCTGCTTATGCGTGTGATTCAGTGTAGGATTTTTAGTTTGTATGAGGATGTGAGTTCGGATGAGAAATGTTATTTTTGATAATAATGATAACTTTATTGAGAAACTTTTCGCTGATGCACAGCTTAATATGAGGATCTGAGTTTGGATAAGAAATATTATTTTTGATGAGAAATCTGTGTTTGTAGGATAAACGTGTTTTTGAATTGTATTGATGGCATATATGAGACGATAGATAATGTTTACCTGTAAATCTATGTGAAATTGTAGTTCTGTACTATATTGCTGCTATAGATAAGAATGTAGACATATTCTATACGTGATACTAATATATTGCATGGATTATATCTATGCTAGGTATTATGGTGTATATGCTGGATCTACATGGTATCGCATATTTATATGAGATTATCTTTGTGACTAAGCATCCCCAGTCATATAGTCACTTCAAGAAACAATAGAGCCTAGACTTCTCGCCAACGCTTCTCAGTCCATGAACGCTTAAAACTTATTCAAAGACTCAGCTTTATTCAACTACTAGGCCATCGGAGACCACCTCAGATACCTTCACATAAGAGAACTCCTTCCCCCAGAAATCTACAACCTCCTTTGGGCTATCACACAGACACCAAACAAAGTCATCGCCACCAGCCCCAGACACTCCACACCCGAATATGCCTAGGTCAAACGTCTTCTCCAGCACACTGTATTGCTTATCTGGGACTGCCCTTGTGGATATAGACCTCAGCTCTTCGAGGTACTCAAGGTAGAGCCCCTTCACTATTTTCCCCACGGTAGATTTCTCATCGATAGATTTTTTAGCAGCTGATTTCTCATCGATAGATTTATCGACAGCAGATCTGTCAACGACGCACCTATCAACGATTAATTTGTTGAGTGCCCGGAGCCTGTCCCACTTAGACTCCTTCAGGTTCAAATTCCGAATCATATCTCCCGTGAATGTGGACTTTCCATCCGACCCTAGAATGAGGTACTCTGAGGGACTCCTGAGCTTCTGGAATGAAGAGGTGTTGAAAATCACCGGGCCTACCAAGCATGACACCACATCGCACCCCGAGGCCTTCGGGGCAATCTTCTTGTTTACAGTATAGACTAAGCTTACTAGCTCCTGGGTTATCTGAATGGGCTCTTTAATGGCATCAACTCTGGGCTCCTTATTTTCACTCTTCTCACTTATCTCGACAGAGTGGGTAGCTGGAGTATATATACTATTAGCCATTGTTACTTTACTACTGTTATTCCCTCCAGTGTCATCTTCTGGGCCTCCACTCTTATCATCCACGGACTCATATTCAGAATCCACGCCTTCATTTCTAGACTCGCCTTTTGAGTCTCCACTTTTATCGCTTACACATTCAATATATCTTGGCACCGGCTCAACTCTTCCACACCCAAATAGCACATACAACCCGTACACTATAGCTACAACTAAACATGCCGAAGACCCAATCCCAGTCTTATTCCTTGACTTATCCACAAAAAATCCATCGTCAAACCTGAGACGCATGGTGACATATCCAGATACTGGCCCAGCCACACTACAAAACCCATCAACTATCCTAAACAAATAATATGACGCTGGAGTTGTACTGTCACAGACCCACTTTCCAATGTACCTGCACGTAAGCGTCGTATCATCCGTGTGTATAACCACTCTGGGCTCCACAGAGGGTGTGTGAGTCACTTCAGCTCGAAGATAGCAGTTTATAGTGAGTACCGTGCAGCTCTCGCCGTCCAGGACAATGTACGAGCCGTTGGTCACGACCTTACCAGGAACTTTGTATGATAGCGTTGTCATTCAGGGCTCGCTGAAAAGTTGATGAACAAGATAATGATTAAAAATGTGGTGATATAAACAAATATTATGAGATCTACATATGAGGTATTGATAGGTGATATAATTAGATATGGTAAGTAGGTATGATGAAGAAGTATGGCAATAATTTAAGATAAGTAGATGTGGTAGGGGGAAAAATAAGAGAATAATGCTCCAGAAACCGATGTGTAGAGTAAAGCTGTGAGTCAGTTCGAAGTTTATGCTAATAAATTTATTGATAGAGCAATAATGTATTGATAGTCGCATAGTGGAATGACGCTGAGAGCACTGATAGAGCATCAACCATAAGTCCAAGGACTCACTCATGGCTCAATCACCAAATAAGAAGTGCTATGCTCGTTCAACGGTGTATGCAATCATTTTATAGCCTGTATATCTACCTTCCATATTGCTGTAAGCATCGTGTACATGAATACATCAAATAATCATTCAATGTTCTGTCCATCACTTTTGCTCTGTTTGTATCTACTCAGCTCAGTAATTAAATGGTTGTAATAGGTTTACTCACTTTTGCAACGCACCAGCTATCTGTTAACTTTTATGTATTAACTCACCAATCGTACAATTCTCATTAGGAACGCTTCCCACCAATCACAGAGTTACTCATCATCCTCTACATTATCCATATGGCATTTTATCAATTAACCCACCTCTTATCAATCACAAGACATCTCATCAGTTACTGCACCATTTATCAATCACTGCATCTCTTATCATTCACGCACTGATCATCTAATCATACTATACAACACCAATACCAAGGCATCTCATCTATTACACGCTCCTTATCATCCTACTTCCATAAACTTATTAATGATTTTGTAAGTCTCAAAATCAGCAACAATCGTTCTGTGGTCGTGGTCAGTGAGGATAATCTTGACATCCCCTGCACTAGACAGCTCAACACCGTGGCTATACGGAATAAGCACATCCTGCTTCCCGTGTATTATAAGTGTGCTCTCCCTATCCACGTATCTAATATTCGCTAGAGAGTTGTAATCGAATAAAGCAATAAATGCTCTAAATGACGCCAGAGTCTTGTGCATCACCTTAAGCAGTCGCTTATTCTCAATCACTAAATGTATATCAGTGAAGGGCGATATAATAATGTGCTTCTCGGGGAAATACTTCTGATCCTGTAAGGTGTCCTTCACGTATTTGCAGTATTCCATAGATATAGCTGTTCCGAGCGAGTGAGATACAATACTCACACTCTCGGCTCCAAAAGTCCTAAATAAATAATCAAAACACGCTTTAACGTCCAGATTAGCCCCCTGTTTCGTAAAGGGGTCATCAGACTCTCCCTGGCCCCTATAGTCTGGCACAATGAGTGTATAGCCCATATCGGCTACTTTCTGCATATTCACTAACTGAGTAACCAGCAGCCTATCGCAGAATAAGCCGTGGAGGATTATGATGTATCTTAATGGCTTATCCCGGTCTTTTGGGGTAAATACGTACGTCCCTATGGTTTTGTTGTCCTCCGTTGTTATGTATACATTCTTGTGATGCTCCTCGTAGTCTCTGCGCTTGTTCACGTTACTCTTTAGAGATCTGTAAATATAGTCGAATTTCATGAAGAGGCATTTAAAGTAGAGATCTCGCATTTGGGGGGTAGGAGCGTAGAGTGTTTAAGCTACCCAATTTGGCATTGTTTTAATTGATAAGATGATGCGTTAATAGACGATTTGTGCGTAGACAGGAAGTGGATGGAGATAAGTGGATAGTTTGTAAACAAATGTTTTAGGAGATTTACTATGCTGTGTATATAATACACCCAAGTAAATCTCAAACAACTTTGTATGAGATCAGTGAAACTGGATATATGTCTAGTGGGTATCAAGTGACTTTTTATGATGTTTGGTGACTGTATATATGTTTAGACGACTGCAATATGCGTGAGTGACTGTATTTATACGTCCAAGTGGATGATACTCGCGGTTTTAGGAGATGAGATAAATTAGCCCATCAGATATTATCGATTATCCGGATAACTTGTGACAAAACAATAATGCACTCAGCTAAATAGATCCCTCAGTTGCCGTAAAGTGTCAGTCTCCCTAGCTCCTTCTTACCTCCGGGTACTTGGAAAAATATATCAGGACAGTGATGATTATATCCCCTAATTATCTTTAACCTTCTGATATGATCCGGTATGCTTTATATCAGGGGCTATATACCTTCGTGAGGTTACCCTTTGTTCACCATGCGTCTACACTATACACCAGGCATACAATATGGATACTCCACAGACACTACTCTCATAAAAATTTTATTAACGATTAGACTTAGCAATACGCTCAATCTCCTCCTTCTTCTTGATTGCCCCAGAATTAGGCAGATTCCTAGAGCAAGCTATAAGCTCATCAGCCAGGCACTCACCTATAGTCTTAGGGCTCCTCTTGGCTGAATTCCGGACAGACTCAGTTATACTCCTGAGTGCCTTGGATATCCTCCTTAGAGGAGAAACATCAATAGACATCCTCTTCATATTTCCACTACGCCCAATTCTAGCTGACTCCTCTCTGGGCCCAGCGTTGAGGATCGCATCTGCAAGCACCTGGAGCGGGTGCTGTCCAGTGACCACCTCTATGATATACAAGGCATGCTCAACAATCTTAATGGCCTTCATCTTCTTCCCGGTATTCCTTCCACTCCTCATAAATGAATTAGCAAGTCTTTCAATAATCGACGCATACTTATTCCCCATAGGAACAAACGTCTCAGTGTTTCTCGTGTGTGGGATGATCATGGGCTTACCGAAGTTTATGTACGGCTTGAGCGATATGCACTTGACCTCTACGTCACTGACAGTGTACCGTCCAAATAGCTTTAGCTCAGTCATTGTGGTAAAATTTTTTATGATTTATTTTGGGAATAAGATGGAGATATCGTTCGAGACGAGGAGTGGCGTTCATTGTGGGCTGGGAGAGCAATTCTATATGATGGTGTTTACAGACTACACTGCTCTGTATGGGGATATGTGTCTCCCTGCTGCATTTGTGGTTCCTGTGGGGTATGTGTCGTTTGTTAAGAGCTTGGATCCTAGGATTGGGATAAAGGAGAGTGTGAAGCTGTTTAAGTTTAAGTGCATTGAGGATAGGCGTGCTGTTGAGGGGTATGTGGAGTCTTTGAGTGATGTGTCATATTCATTGATTCCTGAGTTGGCTGGTGAGAGAGCAAAGAGCAAGTCTAATAAAAAGAAAGTGTAATTCTGAGGATTGGTTTATTAATGGAATAGGGAAATGTGTTTGTTGTATAAAAGCTATAGTGTTGCTGTATAGATGATATAGTGGCGAAAAACCAATATTGTTGACATATGAGGGCTGTGACATCAACCACTCAGGTTTATTTTAGTCACGTAGTCATATTATTGATCACTCGCATATATTATTGACAGCTCTCCCATATTATCGTCATTACATATATTATCATCCATAATTTTGACTACTCACTGTAAGTTTCTAAACGCTCATACGAATCCCACGCCATTAATATTATTTCCCAACCCCCACACAAGTCTCAAACGCTCATAAAAATCCCCAAACACCATAAGCCTTTTAATTACTTTATTTATGGCTCTCCTCTTTAATGGGTCTACCAGCCTTAATAATCTCATCAACCATCAGTAAGGTGATCGCCACGACCACAGAATTAGACATGACACTGGCAACAACAGAAAAGTTGTCCACGACAAAGTCTTCCGTGCCATCTCTCAATATCCTAACCAACTCTTCCTCTACGCTTTTCCCTGCGTTCCTCAAAAGTGTCTTCAGCATATTCGTATAGACAGTCTCCATAATCTTATATCCAACAACCAACCTCTCATCAACATCTTCAGTTTTACTCCTTAGGAATCTCACCAGATCCCTATATAACTCATAACCACCACGGATGCACTTCTGCTCCCTGAGAGCCAGAGACAAGCTTCTCAAAGTGTTTCTAGTGGCACTCACCATCTTGTTCATCTCATGCTCACTGTTACCCCTCACAAGGATAGTACAGGCTCCTTTCAGGGGCACACCCTCAACAAACGTGTACTTTTCCTCTCCAGTAGTATAGTAGTACCGGTTCTGGACCACTTAAAAGCTACTGCGCATGCGCAATGGCGGGAAATTCAAATTTCAAGGTGTCATATTTCGAGGTCAATGTCCTGGTGTCAAATTTCAAGGTTATGTAAAAGGTCAATGACCTGGTGTCATTTTTCAAGGTCAAAGCCACTGGTGTCAAATTTCAAGACCAATGACCGTGGTGTCAAATTCCAAGGTCACATGAATGAATTCAAATGAATCTTTCTCTATCTTTGTTTCTGTCTCTGTCTCTGGTTTTGGGTTACCTCTCATATTTCACATGTCAATTGTATATACAATTTTCAGTATGACTCATTACCTAAATAAATAAATTGTGTGTTTGTATTATTATTATTTATTTATAATTACAAACTAGACTTTTCTATAAAATTGCGAAATTCAAATGAATCTTTCTCTGTCTTTGTTTCTGTCTCTGTCTCTGGTGTTGGGTTACCTCTCATATTTCACGTGTCAATTGTATATACAATTTTCAGTATGACTCATTACCTAAATAAATAAATTGTGTGTTTGTATTATTATTATTTATTTATAATTACAAACTAGACTTTTCTATAAAATTGCGAAATTCAAATGAATCTTTCTCTGTCTTTGTTTCTGTCTCTGTCTCTGGTGTTGGGTTACCTCTCATATTTCACGTGTCAATTGTATATACAATTTTCAGTATGATTCATTACCTAAATAAATAAATTGTGTGTTTGTATTATTATTATTTACTTATTATTACAAACTAGACTTTTTTATGAAATTGCGAAATTCAAATGAATCTTTCTCTGTCTTTGTTTCTGTCTCTGTCTCTGGTGTTGGGTTACGTCTCATATTTCACGTGTCAATTGTATATAAGCTCGTCTTGTTTAACCAATTTCAATCATTTGTCTGGTAAACGTGTAAACATACAAGTAGTCCATACCATGACAACTATCACTGTACTTGGTAAAGACGCCCTCAAGCTGATACGTAAATACATTTCGAAAATTAAATCAGTTGAGGAGGTCAATAGTTTATTACATCATGTGAACGGTACCATTCGTATCTTACGTAAAGCAATAAAAAATAGACTATATGAAGACAGTGTTTTGGAAAATCGTTTTTCATTGGAATGCACTCTATCATATTTAAAGTGTTATCGGTACAAACTGAAAAACATTAGAAAACAAGTGTCAGTGAAAACAGGTGCGGGAGTGACCGATAGACAATCAAAAGTCTCGTGGGAGGATACTGAATCCTGTTTCAACGGCAGAATTCGTACAGGATTCATATCGAATGTGAATATTAAAGATCCGCTCGAGTTTCTAAAAAGAACATTCAGACCATTCAAATTTAGGGTTAAGAATGAGGTTAAGAAGTGTCTCCTAAAGATAAATGTTGCTTTATCAGCTAATTTTGTTAAGCCCCAAACTGGTGAGGTGGATTTAAAGACTTTTGTTACAAAAAATTCACCAATTGATCAAGCAACAGATTTGAAACAATGGTATCAGGAATATGTAATTGATAAACTCAAGACAAAGTTGGAAGAGTTTGCAGAGAAAGATTCCGGATGGGCATTGCTGGAAGTTTTGGGCTTGAAAGTAAATATTAACGAGTATGACCCTCTTAAATTTGGGTACTCAACTTTTACACCACTTCCAAGTTTTATTATGAACAAGAAAGCAGTAATTAACGTGAAGAATGATGATCAGTATTGCTTTTTATGGGCAGTAGTCTCAGCCCTTTATCCAGCAGCTCAACACTCTAATCGAACGTCTTCTTATCCTCATTTCAAGGACGTCTTGAAGTATGATGGTATAAATTTTCCAATCACTTTAAAAGACATCGATAAATTTGAACTGCTGAATTGTTTATCAATCAATGTGTACTGCGTGGAGCAAAAGAAAATTTTACCATGTCGATTGAGCAGTAATAATAAAGCTAAGGACAACAACAACAACAACAGAACCATAAATCTTCTTATGTTACCTGTTTCAACTAATCATCCTACAAATACACAACTATACCATTTTGTATGGATAAAAAGCCTATCACGTTTAATTGCACGCCAGCTTTCCTCACATGTTCACAGATTATTTATTTGTGAAAGATGTCTCAATTACTTCTCAACAACAGAATTGCTTCAAAAACATCAAATCATTTGTTCAAGTCAGAATAACTACTGTATAAGACTACCGAAAGAAGCAGACAAATACCTCTACTTCAAAAACCATCGTCATCAAGAGAAATTACCGTTTGCTATATATGCTGACTTAGAAAGTATACTAGAGAATTGCTCTGATGGTGGTAGTGATAAAAATTTACCAAAAACAATTGCGTTTCAAAAGCACGTAGCGTTCAGTGTAGCATACTATTTCAAATGCTCCTACGATGAAGGACTCTGTAAGTTTCGGCTTTATCGTGGTAGAGACTGTATACAATGGTTCGTTAACGAACTGAAATCTATTGCACACCTGTGTGATGAGATTTTCAAGAATACGATCCCAATACAAACATTAGACAATAATCAAAGAAATCAATTCAGCTCAGCGGACCAATGTCACATATGTGGAGAGCAGATTTCAGCAGAGCAAGTGCGAGTCCGAGATCATAACCATCAAACTGGACAGTTTAGAGGAGCTGCGCATCAAAATTGTAATTTAAATTACAAAGATGTCTTCACTGTACCTGTAGTATTTCACAATTTGAGTGGCTACGATGCACACTTTATCATCAGAGAGCTGTGTACTTCAATGGAGGGCGCTATCAAGTTACTACCAATCAACAAGGAAAAGTACATATCTTTCACTAAATTTGTGTCCAACACCAAAATCAGCTTCAGATTTATCGATTCTTTTCGTTTTATGCCGTACGCACTACAAAAGCTGTCAAATAATTTAACTGATGAACAAAAATCGATTACCAAGTCTCACTGTAGTAACACAGAAGAATTTAACTTGGTAACAAGAAAAGGAGTCTTCCCTTATGATTACGTAGATTCATGGGATAAACTTGATGAGCCTTCACTGCCACCACGAGAAAAGTTTCGCAATGTTTTAACTGACGAAGATATAACTGACGAAGACTACCATCACGCGTTAAACGTTTGGAATGCATTCAATATTCAAACAATGGGACAGTACTCTGATCTTTATCTAAAGACTGACGTTCTCCTTCTTGCTGATGTGTTTGAGGCCTTCCGTAATACCTGCATGAATACATACAAACTAGATCCGTTACACTATTATACTGCTCCTGGATTAACGTTCGATGCAATGCTAAAAACGACAAAGGTCCGTCTTGAGCTGCTGACTGATATTGATAAAGTACTCTTCATTGAAAGAGGAATTAGAGGTGGCGTTTCCCAATGCTCGAATAGATATGCCAAGGCTAACAACAAGTATATGATGGAGAACTATGATGCTACCACACCATCATCGTATTTAATGTACTTTGACGTCAACAACTTGTATGGCGCAGCAATGTCAGAGTACTTGCCCTACGGAGAATTCGAATTTATTGAATCCTATGACATATCAGAAATTTTGAACACACCAGATAACTCCGACACTGGTTATATCGTTGAATGTGATTTGGAGTATCCAACTGTTTTGCATGATGAGCATAGTGACTTACCGCTGGCTCCAGAACATATGGTACCTCCAACCGCCACATCAAAGATTAAAAAGCTTCTGTTGACTTTATATCCAAAGCATAACTACATTGTACATTATAGAAATTTAAAGATGTACATTGAAAATGGTCTAAAGTTAACAAATGTTCATAAAGTATTGAGATTCAAGCAATCGCAATGGCTGAAAGAATATGTAGACTTGAACACCAAATTAAGACAACAATCCAAGAACGATTTTGAGAAAGACTTTTACAAGTTGATGAATAACGCCATCTATGGTAAATGTATGGAGAATGTGCGGAAACATAAAGACGTTCGTCTAGTAACAAAATGGGATGGTCGATGGGCTGCTCGAGCACTTATTGCGAAACCAAACTTTCACAGTTCTGTTGTATTCGACGATGATGTAGCAATTATTGAAATGAACAAGCTGGAAGTCTTCATGAATAAGCCTATTTATGTTGGCTTTACCATTCTCGACATTTCAAAGACATTCCTTTACGAATTTCATTACGGCTATATCAAAAAAGAACTGGGTAATCGTGCTAAATTGCTTTATACTGATACCGACAGTCTAATTTATAATTTTCAAGACCTCGATATATATGAGTATATCAAGAGAGATGGTCATCGATTTGATACATCAGACTATCCACTCAACAATATTTTCGGCATCCCATTGCAAAATAAAAAAGTGCCTGGCCTCATGAAAGATGAGAACAATGGAAAAATCATGTTGGAATTTGTTGGTCTTCGCTCTAAAATGTACGCGTTCACAGTTGAAGGACAAGAGAAAAAGTTAGTGAAAAAGTCAAAAGGTTCCACCAAGGCCTCCATCAAAAAGATAACGCTTGAGGATTATAAAGCCTGTTTATTCGATAAGACAGTGTTTGAAGGTACACAGAGACTAATAAGGTCCAAACATCATGTTGTGTACACAATAAAACAAGTGAAGGTAGTTTTAAGCCCATATGATGATAAGCGCATGCTCAATTACTTACACACTGACACCCGACCTTGGGGATTCAATTACAATTTAGAGGCGGGGGATGCGCATGCTCAATTACACTGACATTCAGTGGTGGGGGATACTTAATATATATGTGGTGTAGTAGCAGCAGCAGCAGTCACAGAACACAACAACAATTCATGGAGATGGAGTTAATTGAGGAAGCTGACATGTACGCGTGTGCTGCATCGGTAGATGCATACAATAGTTATTTGAAACGTGCGTTGCATGTTAATGATTTTGTGAAACACTTAATAAATCAAGAAGACTTTCTGGTGTCTGATGTGGTTTTTACATGGATATCTGATTGTTGTTTAAACATGGATACTGAGATAATTTCGCAAATATTCAAACGAAAACATAAAATGGATAAATACATTGCAAAAATCGTTGCAATATGTAACGAAGAAAACATAGAATGGTTGAGCATAGACTTGCTTAATAAAATTTTGAAGAAGCATAACCTAGAAGATGGGGTGCACTATAAAACATTTGTTTTTAATCTGCTGTCGAGCAACAATCTTAAGAATGTCGCTCACGTCTTCTATACCGTGGACAAGATTTCCATAAACTACAGGAAATTGGAAGATCTTATTGATAAGATGGTTTGTCGATCTGCGTTTCTAGCAAACTCAAAATCACTCAAGGTCATACTAGAAGCTGTTGCTATGGAAGGCATACAATATAAGTTTTGCCCAGACAGTAATGCTGAACACATGAGAGTTTTGCAATGGGTGAACGGTAATATTGCAAAATGGCAAAGTAGCCCAGGATCTAGATTGGGTTGGACATGTGGTCCAGATTCAGCAAGGTGGCCTTCAACCGAATACAACGACTATGTTGATACATTGTCATTATTGCATTCTGTTTTTTAAAACAATAAAACAAGAATTATATCTATGACTAAGTTTTATTTACCAAATTCCTCACTATACATACAATAATAATAACAATAATAATAAAAAAAAACAGCTAACTTATCAAATCGCAAGCCTAGCAAGACCTCTTGATGGTATATACTTGGCAATACGGTCATGCAAAATCAAACAGTACGCTGTAGTTTTGTCAGGAATGTTTTTGCTAGTCTCAAATTCAATCCTTATATCCACTGGGCTCCTTTTAACCTGTTCGTTCTGTTTAGAGCAATCAATTATTGCTATGGGAGCATTTTTCAAAAACTCCTCAGGTGTAAAGATGGGTTCTCTATCTTTCCGTAAATATGATTCCTGGAATTCAGTGAACATCTCGTACAGAACTGCATACTGGTTTTTTTCAAAGTTTAAGTTCAAGTTGTCGTAAGGATACATGACGTCATTCAAGTATACTTTAATATTGGTAAGGTAACAGTGATCAAATCGACTACAATCCTTTTTTGGTTGATTCTTCCTATCAGTTTGGAGTCCAAAGAATATATACTGCGGTCTTTCCATTGAAGTTTTAATTGGCCACATATGTCTCTGTGTTTGAGGCAATAGAGGATACTCAAAGAACTCTCTGCACCTGAATGGTATATCTAGCTCTTTGTCTCGCTTCAAAGTGTCTAACAGAGCAATTCTTTCTGCTGTTGATACAGAAATATGTGGCATTCTCCAAAATATTTTCGTTATTTGAGTTTTTACATTATATTTTTCATCATACAATAGTGCATTAATGTCTGTGCTGCTGCGCAATAAAACTAACTCTTGTTTAAGGTTAAGAATAATCTTCCTAAAGTCGTCACAAAAGCCCAATATCATTCGCAGAGGTATTATGGCGTTAAAAAATCCTGTGTTACTATCGATAGTTTTTGACTGTTCAAGAGGGAACCATCCAGCATTTTGAAGCGCAGTACTCTGATTCTTATTATAACTAGCCAGGCCCTTCATAACAGTAGCTAAGCCAGGGTTCTTGATGCGATCAATTACGTTTCCAGCAATTTCGTATCGTATCTCATCAAAGAGAAATAGAAGACCATTATTGATGAATTTTATCTCAGGAAAAGCATCACCTTCCTCTATATTTGTCACGATAACTTTCCCTTCTATGTACAAGTCACTTACACATGGTAACGAATACAGATCTTGCTGTTGAATTGGAATCCTGATTTCATCACTAACATTGTATGATGTAGATGCATACGGTTGATGAATATGCTTCTCAGCATAAGTAATGGACTCATCAAAGGCAGCTGTTTCGTTAACATTCAAAATCTCGTAATTCATTCTTACACAAGTACTTTGAAGCCTAACGACTTGAGAAAATTTTTGTTGGCTGTTGTCAACTGCTTGGCTACAACACCCTTACTGACTACTTTTCTTCGAGGTTGTGGGCTTATATATTTAGTTTGGATTCGGTTTCTGTTGTTGTTATTAAATACAATGCCCATTACAGCTTCTGTAGATGTAGTCTGACTGTCACCACTTCTCCTCTAAAATTGATCATCTTCCCATCTTGGTCGGTGATTTTAAGTACTATTTCATCAATTTCTCGAACGCTGATTGGTAGATAAATTACATTTGAGGGAGTTTCAACTATTCGATAACCAGGAGGAACTAATGGAAAAAATTCATGAATAACATGAACTTGTTCTCCGTTCCGAAATGAACCTGCAGCTATGTTGCACTCTATACAAATTGCATTTAGACTTAGGATTTTTGAAGGACTATCTGATACATGCTTGCGATTTGCCTTTAGCTTCCTTGAACTGAAGCCCAACAGACTTCCAATTGTGCCCTCCTTAGAAAAATCAATTTCTAGCGTACTTTTCAGTTCACATTTCAAAGTGTTATTGTTGCCTTTGATTTTAAGCAGACTCCTGCTTTGGTTATACTCTTCCACACGATTGGATTCGATGTCTATATACTTTTTAAGCTCCTTATTAAGATACGTACTGATGTCATCTATTTCATAGGAGCCCTCAGGAATCTCTATACAGATCTCTTCTCCATTTTGTAAACGAATGTAAAACTTGTTGTTAGAACTATCAACATTGGGAAATGAATTGTATGTCTCAAGGTTGATCAGTCCCAATACGTAGTTAGCATCATCAAGTACAATGGGTGGGTAGTATTTGCTGTGGAGAACAGAGCTCGTACCAGAGAGTGTAAACGTGAAGGACATCGCTGCACTGTCACAATAAAACTGAATCTTTCAAGCACTATTATTATATAAAAATTTCAAGCACAAATGTCCGCAAATGTTTGTGTTGTAACGTTGAAAGTTCTCATGATTATACAGTATCTCGCAAGGACCATTACGTCTGAGGTATGATACCAGTTCTACTGGAGGTTTTAAGTCACCGAAGCTGTCAAAGTACGTTGCCCTTTGACCCCTTTTTACAAACGCTGTCCAATGTGTCCCGGACCCTGCATAACTGTCTAAATTCAGTACACCGCACTCATTTGAGTGTGCACCCGATTTTGGTAATCTGTCTCGCATGAACACCCCCCTAAAGCACTTAATCCTAAGTAGTTTGGCAAATTTACGCAGGTCTGCATCAGTAAGGGCACGATTTGGAAGTTTTATTGGGAGTTTTTTGGAGGTTTTAAAAAAAGTCCATATCCGGTCTTGTAAGGTTTCATGTATAAGCCGCTGCCCGATGATTTACCGAGAGATATGGCTTCCATTTTCTGATTATGCCTCTGATTCTCTTTCAACTGATCCTTGGCTGCTTTTGCTTCATTAATGGTCTTTGCTATAGCTGCAGCGCCACCACCTAATGAGCCCAAAGCGCCTAAAGCGGCAAAGATTGGAATTAGGGGTAGAATGCCACCAGTCTTGGGAACTGGTACAACTCGTACTGGCTTGACGCACTTCTTTCCTTTGAATGACTTTGTAGCCTTGAGAGCAGCACTTATGGCACTCTTTATGCTTTTAAACTTCTTGCTTCTCAAAGCGGAACGTGCCTTGTTTGTCAATTGATTAAATGTTATATTTTTCTCACCCCCACCACTTTTAAGTTTTCTCTTTGCTTTAGATTCACAACCCATTCCAAGCTTCACTTTGGCTTTCATTATACCGGCAACACCAAGTGCCGACACCTTCTCACCTAGAGATGCGTCCGAAGAATGTAATCTTTGTTGTGCCTTCTCCAATAAAATATTATCCGCTTTATGTCTTTCATTCACGTCCTTATGTTCAGCATAAGCTATGTCGTGTTGTTTACAAGCCTCGTCCAATTTGTTAATACCTTGATCACCTCGGGCAAGTCTCTTTTTAAGTTTAGTTCCAGGACCACAGTACCTATAACCAGGAATATGCAATTCCACTGGTAATTTATCAATAAGCGAATTTACAATGCCACAACCTCTCTTAAGGGAAGCACAGGCGTTGTACTGTTCACAAGCATTTTTTTAAACTGCTCTGTTTAAAGCTGTTCTCACTAACAAACTGCTCCGTTTGAACCTGTTATGATTATCAAACAGCTCTGTTTAAAGCGGTTGTAACCAACAAACTGCTCTGTTTGAACCTGCTGTGATTATCAAACAGGTCTGTTTAAAGCTGTTATCACTAACAAACTGCTCTGTTTGAAGCTGTTATGATTATCAAACAGGTCTGTTTAAAGCTGTTATCGCTAACAAACTGCTCTGTTTGAAGCTGTTATGATTATCAAACTGCTCTGTTTGAAGCTGTTATGATTATCAAACAGGTCTGTTTAAAGCTGTTCTCACTAACAAACTGCTCTGTTTGAAGCTGTTATGATTATCAAACAGGTCTGTTTAAAGCTGTTATCGCTAACAAACAGAGCTGTTTGAAGCTGTTATGATTATCAAACAGGTCTGTTTAAAGCTGTTCTCACTAACAAACAGAGCTGTTTGAAGCTGTTATGATTATCAAACAGGTCTGTTTAAAGCTGTTCTCACTAACAAACTGCTCTGTTTGAAGCTGTTATGATTATCAAACAGGTCTGTTTAAAGCTGTTATCGCTAACAAACAGAGCTGTTTGAAGCTGTTATGATTATCAAACAGGTCTGTTTAAAGCTGTTATCGCTAACAAACAGAGCTGTTTGAAGCTGTTATGATTATCAAACAGGTCTGTTTAAAGCTGTTATCGCTAACAAACAGAGCTGTTTGAAGCTGTTATGATTATCAAACAGGTCTGTTTAAAGCTGTTCTCACTAACAAACTGCTCTGTTTGAAGCTGTTATGATTATCAAACAGGTCTGTTTAAAGCTGTTATCGCTAACAAACTGCTCTGTTTGAAGCTGTTATGATTATCAAACTGCTCTGTTTGAAGCTGTTATGATTATCAAACAGGTCTGTTTAAAGCTGTTCTCACTAACAAACTGCTCTGTTTGAAGCTGTTATGATTATCAAACAGGTCTGTTTAAAGCTGTTATCGCTAACAAACAGAGCTGTTTGAAGCTGTTATGATTATCAAACAGGTCTGTTTAAAGCTGTTCTCACTAACAAACAGAGCTGTTTGAAGCTGTTATGATTATCAAACAGGTCTGTTTAAAGCTGTTCTCACTAACAAACTGCTCTGTTTGAAGCTGTTATGATTATCAAACAGGTCTGTTTAAAGCTGTTATCGCTAACAAACAGAGCTGTTTGAAGCTGTTATGATTATCAAACAGGTCTGTTTAAAGCTGTTATCGCTAACAAACAGAGCTGTTTGAAGCTGTTATGATTATCAAACAGGTCTGATTGGAGCTGTTATCGCTAACAAACAGAGCTGTTTGAAGCTGTTATGATTATCAAACAGGTCTGTTTAAAGCTGTTATCGCTAACAAACAGAGCTGTTTGAAGCTGTTATGATTATCAAACAGGTCTGTTTAAAGCTGTTCTCACTAACAAACAGAGCTGTTTGAAGCTGTTATGATTATCAAACAGGTCTGTTTAAAGCTGTTATCGCTAACAAACAGAGCTGTTTGAAGCTGTTATGATTATCAAACAGGTCTGTTTAAAGCTGTTATCGCTAACAAACAGAGCTGTTTGAAGCTGTTATGATTATCAAACAGGTCTGTTTAAAGCTGTTCTCACTAACAAACTGCTCTGTTTGAAGCTGTTATGATTATCAAACAGGTCTGTTTAAAGCTGTTCTCACTAACAAACAGAGCTGTTTGAAGCTGTTATGATTATCAAACAGGTCTGATTGGAGCTGTTATCGCTAACAAACAGAGCTGTTTGAAGCTGTTATGATTATCAAACAGGTCTGTTTAAAGCTGTTATCGCTAACAAACAGAGCTGTTTGAAGCTGTTATGATTATCAAACAGGTCTGTTTAAAGCTGTTCTCACTAACAAACAGAGCTGTTTGAAGCTGTTATGATTATCAAACAGGTCTGTTTAAAGCTGTTATCGCTAACAAACTGCTCTGTTTGAAGCTGTTATGATTATCAAACTGCTCTGTTTGAAGCTGTTATGATTATCAAACAGGTCTGTTTAAAGCTGTTCTCACTAACAAACTGCTCTGTTTGAAGCTGTTATGATTATCAAACAGGTCTGTTTAAAGCTGTTCTCACTAACAAACTGCTCTGTTTGAAGCTGTTATGATTATCAAACAGGTCTGTTTAAAGCTGTTATCGCTAACAAACAGAGCTGTTTGAAGCTGTTATGATTATCAAACAGGTCTGTTTAAAGCTGTTATCGCTAACAAACAGAGCTGTTTGAAGCTGTTATGATTATCAAACAGGTCTGTTTAAAGCTGTTATCGCTAACAAACTGGTCTGTTTGAAGCTGTTATGATTATCAAACAGGTCTGTTTAAAGCTGTTCTCACTAACAAACAGAGCTGTTTGAAGCTGTTATCGCTAACAAACAGAGCTGTTTGAAGCTGTTATGATTATCAAACAGGTCTGTTTAAAGCTGTTATCGCTAACAAACAGAGCTGTTTGAAGCTGTTATGATTATCAAACAGGTCTGTTTAAAGCTGTTCTCACTAACAAACAGAGCTGTTTGAAGCTGTTATGATTATCAAACAGGTCTGTTTAAAGCTGTTATCGCTAACAAACTGCTCTGTTTGAAGCTGTTATGATTATCAAACTGCTCTGTTTGAAGCTGTTATGATTATCAAACAGGTCTGTTTAAAGCTGTTCTCACTAACAAACTGCTCTGTTTGAAGCTGTTATGATTATCAAACAGGTCTGTTTAAAGCTGTTCTCACTAACAAACTGCTCTGTTTGAAGCTGTTATGATTATCAAACAGGTCTGTTTAAAGCTGTTATCGCTAACAAACTGGTCTGTTTGAAGCTGTTATGATTATCAAACAGGTCTGTTTAAAGCTGTTATCGCTAACAAACAGAGCTGTTTGAAGCTGTTATCGCTAACAAACAGAGCTGTTTGAAGCTGTTATGATTATTAAACAGGTCTGTTTAAAGCTGTTATGATTATCAAACAGGTCTGTTAAAGCTGTTATCGCTAACAAACAGCTCTGTTTAAAGCGGTTGTCGCTAACAAACTGCTCTGTTTAAAGCTGTCATGATTATCAAACAGCTCTGTTCAAAGCGGTTGTCGCTAACAAACTGCTCAGTTTTGAGTTGTTTATGTGTCTATTTATAAATGAACCGGTCAGTACTGTTCAAGCATCAGTTAGTGCTAAACATGCGTATAGTTCAACAGCCTGTTACATTACCTATCAGAAATTCTGATACAAATACACTAAAATCGTATAAAAGGCATGGAGAGTTGCTACCATCTACTGTGAGATGTTTAATTGTAGGACCATCCAACTGTGGTAAAACGAACGTGATGATTAATCTACTAGAACACGTCAATGGTTTAAGATTTCAAAATGTCTACGTATATTCAAGGTCACTGTTTCAACCAAAGTATCAATACTTGGAACAACTACTAAAGCCTGTCAAAGGTATAAGCTACAGTTTATTCAACGGATTGGACAACAACATACCCCCACCACATGAAGCGAAAGCAAACTCTGTAATTATTTTCGATGATGTTGCCTGTGACAAACAAAACACAACAAATCTATTGACTATGTTTACTGGAATGATCCAGATGAACTGGTAGAGAGACTTCGGTTGTTAGTAGCGTCCCAGACAGCAGGGAATACAGGTCTGCAAAACGAGATCGTCTCAATTATTGAGGAGTTACGTGAAGCACGTATAATTGCCTGAAATGACTCTGGATAAATTTGGTCGTCACATTGTCAAACATGGAAATAAGTCCACGGATGACGACACAGATTTTTATCGACATCAAAATTTGTTTTACTATATGATTTTGACATTTAATCCGGTATTTATGGGTGATCATGTTTTTATACTCAGTAACGACTTACCATACTACAAATTTCCATTTCAACATGCTATTATTGAACGCATTGTATTTGATTCTAATTTGCTCATTAAGATAAACAATAAGAGTTTCACTAAGGAAGAGGTGGTCAACCATCCACTCAAGCTCAACGATTCAATTGCATTCGAAATTCAGTCTACAGGGAGCAGCTGGACTGTAGAAATGATTATAAAGCTGCCAGTAATCGTTGAATCTACTACAACAGTTAATGACAATGAAGCGAACAGTTAATCATTCAAATGTCAAGCAAGATGTAGTGAATGAGCTACATAAGCCAGCGAGGGTGAATTTTAAGAGACGACGTGTAATTGTAAAGGGTATCAATGAGACATTGCAAGCTGATCTTGTGGAAATGATACCTTATGCTAAAGAGAACAACGGATACAAGTACATACTCATCACCATAGACTGTTTCTCCAAATATGTTTGGGCGGTCCCAGTACGCTCGAAAACAGCGAAGGATGTTACTGCAGCAATGCAGTCAGTTCTAATGAAGCTCAAACCTTTACCCAAGAACATACAAACGGATCAAGGAAAGGAATTCTTTAATGCTCACTTTAGACAACTAATGAACAAATACGGAATCAATCACTATAACGTGTATTCCACTAAAAAGGCATCTATTGTAGAGAGAGTGAACCGTACATTGAAGGAACTCATGTGGAGGCAATTCAGTCTACAAGGGAGTTATAAATGGCTAAATGTAATAAATGACGTAGTCAACACTTATAATAATCGCTATCACAGAACCATCAGAATGAAGCCATCACAAGTGAACAAGTCAAATGAAGCATCCATTCTGAAAACTGCTTACACGTTTATAAAAATTTGCTGATCGAAATCCAAGATTCAGTGCTGGTGATAAAGTCAGAATCAGCAAATATCGAGGAGTGTTTGAGAAAGGGTACACTCCAAACTGGTCAAATGAAATTTTCACCATAAGGAAAGTACAGCTCACTAACCCTACTACTTACCTGCTTAAAGATGAAGATGGACAAGATATAGTCGGTGCATTTTACGATTTGGAACTTCAAAAAGTCAAGCATCCAAATGTGTATCTTGTAGAGAAGGTTCTCAAGAAAAAAGGAAGTAAACTGTTTGTAAAATGGCTTGGATTTGACAAGAAATTCAACAGCTGGATTGACAAAAACAATCTTACGTAAACATTTATAGTGTAAGGAATTGATAAATAAAGTAATATACAAAGAAACGTATTTTGTTTTATTCAATATTATATAAAGATCTAGTTAACATTATGCACAATTTACTTATCAGTAATCCTATACTGATCCAAAAGAAAACAAGTCCTATGAAAGCAAACATCATTACACCAACATCTTGATAACCACATTGGGTGGTCCAAGTGCAGTTATTCTTGAGAATATATTCACTTTTATGAAAATTTTCACTGACGGTTGTTTGCCATTCACTATCTACGTATGTTTGGTTTGGTAGCAAGTAGCGAATTTTAAATGTAACAAAGTCATGTGCCCTTTGTATTGGCAAGGTACACATTTCAGAATGAATCTTCATTTTACTCCATTTACTAGGCCATGACTCATCAAATGTATTGTTGTAATCAATTGTTGCGAAGCATGCTGATATGTTAAAAGGAATTGACGTAAACAATGTACTGTTTACAATTAGACTCGTAACAAGAAGAATCTGTGTTGATAACATTTTGAAGAATGACACTTTTTTGATGCACTGTAACTATATATATATGAGCTAGAAGTTGTAGACATGCGCACTAGATATCCATAAATTCAATCTTGGCATTTTCACCAGCAGTAGGCTCTTCAATAACCATGAAAATCAAACTTCCTTCAAAAATAATATCATTCATGTAATCTATCTCGCTTCTAGTAAGCTCTTCTGTATAGTGGTCAGGCAACACTACTTTGAAGTCTTTGCACTCCACTACTACTGCGTCACCATCTTTTGTGTTCACCCTACTGAATGATTTAACCTCAAACTTTTCCCCAATCTTCAGAGTCTTGACATCAACAAATGGTTTCACGTGTAACGAGACGTTAACGTCATTCACGAAAACTGTAGACATTTTTTTTTCCTTATCTCGAACTTGCTCACTTCCACTTTGAAGACAAAATAGTAACTCCTCAATTGTATACGTAATATATACACAATTTAGTGCATGCGCACTAGGTACGTCGGAAAAAGGAGCTTGGTATTTGCTTTGACTTATGTATCTCTCTAACCAATTCCATGAAACTACACGCAACGCATAAAGTATTCGGTTGATCTGACTCACCTCCACATTTAATACACTTAAATTTCACCGGAACAACCATCTTGATAACAACAGGTATACGAAATGAGGATCTGTTTATATCAGGAGGCCTAGTTAAACAATTTGACGTCAGATAACCTGGAATTGGACACCACGATCATTAAATTCGAGATCGTTTCACCTTGGAATTTGACACTAGGCCGTTGACCTTGAAATTTGACACTGGGGTCATTAACCTTTAAATTTAACACCAGGGGTCGTTAACCTGGAAATTTGACACCTGGCCATTCATCCCTGAGAAATTTGACACCTGGGTTATTGACCCTTGTATGTAACCTTGGAATTTAACACCGGGTCATTGACCTTGAAATTTGACACCGGGTCATTGACCTTGAAATTTGACAGCAGGTCATTCACCCCCCCCTTTAATTTTAACTCGTTATCTTGTTTGAATCCGGATCTGGATTTCACAAAACATAAATATTCGAAACATTATTTATCATAGGATTTGTGCCTTCTGTTTCGTTTTGTGTGTATTAATTGACTTTCCACATAATGGGAATTTTATTGGGGTCATAACCTTAAAGAATTTGGACTAGTATTATTATCAGAATTCAAGTCAAAGGAAAATAACGTCATACAATTTGAAAACAACATTTCTTTATTGAAAATAAATGTATATCTACAAAGTCTCCATAAATCTAATATGCTTCTTTACCAATATGCACTAATCTTCTATAAACTTGACATTTGTTGTGTCACCCACTGAACCTTCGCTTATCAAAAAAACTGATCGTCCTTTGGAAATATCATTATTCAATTCAATTATCATATCTTTAGAAAATTTTTCTGTAAATCGTTGTGGCAACAGCGTCTTGAATGTATCACATTCCACAACCACCCTATCACCATACTTTGTGGCTATTCTACCAAATGACTTGATTGCAAATTTTTCATCAACTTCTATTTCTTTCACATTAGTAAACGGTTTCAAATATAAAGAAGCGTTTACATCGTTAAAAAAGGTTGACGACATTTTTTTATCTTTATACGATTGAAGTTCTTCGCACTTCAAAGACAAGATACTGAATGATTATTTATTAATGAAATTTATACTATTTATAAGCATCCGTACAGACATGCGCGTTAGCATTTTGAAATTTGATCTACAGATCACCAATGAAGCCGAAAACCGTGTTGAAAGAAACGGTTCAAAGCTCTGTGCAATATAACACATTGAAATTTGACACCAGCTGACCTTGAATTGAACACCGCAGTCATTCACCTCCTATGATTTTGAAATTTGACACCGGGTTACTGAACTTTTATGTGACCTTGAAAATTGACACTTGACCATTGACCTTGAATTTGATACAGAGCCATTGACTTTGAAATTTGATACTGAGTGATCGACCTTGAAATTTGACACGTGGGTCATTAACCTTGAAATTTGACACCAGGGGTCGTTAATCTAGAAATTTGACACCAGCCATTGACCTTGAAATTTAGCAACAGGGCATTGACCCCATGTGACCTTGGAATTCGACACCAGGGTCATTGTCCTTGAAAATCGACACCAGGGGGCGTTGACCTTGAAAATTGACACCGGGTCATTGACCTTTTACATAACCTTGAAATTTGACACCAGGTCATTGACCTTTTACATAACCTTGAAATTTGACACCGGGTCATTGACCTCGAAATATGACACCTTGAAATTTGAATTTCCCGCCATTGCGCATGCGCAGTAGCTTTTAAGTGCTCCAGAACCGGCACTACTATACTACTCTCTCCAACTGTGACTACCCTGACCTTCTGGCATTAACCCAGCTTATTGACACTCAGCTGACTGGGCTGAGTAACAATATTACCACCACAGCTCTTCACCAGTCGCTCCAAATTACGTCTCTTAGCTCTCCTGAGTGCTAAAATACCCGCTTCTGCCAGTATCTCGAGAGAATAGGGATCTATACCTTTCTCACTGATAACTACCAGTCCTTTCCCGACTTCACTCTTCACTTCATTGGCGAGCTGCACTATGGCTCGGGCATTCTGTAAAATAAAGTCCCGTTCTGTCTCTGCAAGCCTATCTCTTTGTTCGGCCGAGTTATAGCAAAACTGAGCATTGATCTCGGGCTTCTCGTATTCCAGTGACATATTAGTCACAAGAACACACACATCACTCATCTCCTCGGGCATGTCTGTGTGTCTACCGCCATGATCAAGAACAAGGCCGTCTACAAAAATTGTATCAGCAATATCACCCTCCTGCATTTTCATAACCTCCACCATATTAACATCAAAGAACTTGTTCTGTGAGGCTATCTTTATAGCTCTACAGAGAATATCTGCCATATGTTTAGGCCTATCAAGCTTAGTCCCAAGACTAGATATAGCCAGTTGATGCAGCCTTGTGTCGTCGAAGGGTAAAGCCTTTCCCTGTATGTATCCAGAAATATCCTCCATTGCTCGTTCTAGAGATATACATATCAGTGATACAGGCGTGCCATCGTAGAAGTATCTGAATGAAGTGTTGAATATGTCACAGCATAAGACGATGAATGTGCACGAGCCATCGCCGTATGTGTTGCATAGGGATGTGGCTGTACGTGTGATGACGAGTGTTGTTGGGTGAACAAAATTGATATTCCTACAGAGGGCTTCACCATCCTTAGTTATAGCGAGAGATAAGGCCGGGGAAATGATTGCTTTGTATGTTCCGTATGGGCCTATTGATGGTGCGAATAGGGAGTAGAGGACTGTAGCAGTATTACTGTTTATTTTTATTGCTTGGCCTGCTTGGGTTACCTGTGCATCTGAGGATGTGGAGTTCATTGAGGGTATAAAAAATTTGGATGATATAAGAAGAGGAGTGTAAGTTGAGCCAAGCGTATGTTGACTATGCGGACAGATATCAGATGCGAGTTGAGTCAAGCTTGAGTTGAGTGTAATGTACGTAGATTGTGTGGATGAGCGTCAAATATGAGTGGATGCTGCATAATACCTATAATAGCTCATTTAGTGTTAGGTCTTATCACATAAAATAAATAACGTGCTAGAGGTAAATGAATAAAAGTTGCCAAAGATTTATTACTCCTCACTTATAAAGCAATCAATTGTTTGGAAAACAGTAAAATCACGCAATATAGAATTATGAGTATGATCTGTAATTATCATTCGTATATCTCTTGCAGTTGCTAGCCTCATCCCCTGATTATATGGAACTACGAGGTCTCTCAAACCGTGGAGTATCAACGTTTGTGCAGCATCCACGTGCTTTATGTTCTCCAAGGAATCATAATCGTATTTTTCTGACACTTTCTTCCTCAAGCTCTCATTCCAGTGGAACATAGTTCGTAGGAAAAAGCTATCGCCTACAATTGACTTAATAGTTACGAATGGAGCAAGAAGCACGAGTCTGTACGGGTAATAGGGTGTGCCCCTGGCGTATTTGCAGTACTCTAGGGCCATAGCAGTCCCAAGAGAATGCGCAACTAGACTTATGTGCTCTGCCTTATAGTCATTATATAGGTAATCAAAGCACGCCTTAATATCCAAATTAACTCCTGCTTTACTGAACTCTCTGCTCGAGTCTCCAAATCCCCTGCAGTCAGGTACCAAAACTATATATCCCATATCTGCTACGCGCTGTATATTTGCGATCTCAGAAATAGCCAATCTATCGCATAATATGCCATGGAGCAGTACTATAAACTTCCTCTTATCGGGAACGTGGCTGGGCCTGACGAAGTATGCGCCTACAGTGCTTCCATCACTGGCTCGAAGGTAGATGTTTGCAAAGTGCCTATGGTATAACGCGGTGGGTTCTTGTAAAAGAATATTAAACCTAGCACAGGCCATTTTTTGTTTAATGAGAATGCAAACAAATGGGAGATAATTTTTAATTTATGTCATATATCACCTGATAAAATAGGACTATGCTGTGTGCTAGTATAGACGAATTGGGCTATGTAATGGGTGACGAGTTATTATAACAAACACGGCTGTGCTTGGGTTACTTGAGATCATCTGTTTTTAACGCTATAATGTGCTGGTAGATTTCGGATATTTGGATTATGTTATAGAGTCATCATATGAGGATATATTAAGTATTATGACACGGCATATAACAGATAATTAAAGAGCATACAATCTCTCTGATCAACTACCATGTTGGCCTGCAGCACCCTGAACCTGCTGAATTTGAGGAGTTAGACCACTCGGTCAGAAAGGTCCTCGTAAAGCACAATGTCCACCTATAGCCTGGATTCAAGGAGAGGCTATATCTGCCAAGAGACAAGCTAGGTAGAGGCCTACACAATGTTGAGATGAGGAGTGAAAGTAAGCTCCTACAACTGAGAGAATTGCTGGATAAATACAAAGATATATCCACAAGAAGAGCAGCAATTCTCAAGGTTGAGGAAAACAACAAAACTCATCTTGCATTGATAAGACCATACCTAGAGGTATAGTATAGCCTCTCCCACCAGAGAGAATCTGGAGTTGGCTCAGAAGGAGCGCATGTACAGCGAAATAAAAAAGAAAACACACCATGCAAAGCTGTACATGGCAAAAGAAAACTTCTTGGTCAGCATGAAAGACTCATCTAACTAGTATGGGGCAACATCCTGCCTAGAGATGAGGCAGGCAATATATCCAGGACATAAATGTGTTCTGGGGAGCAGCCTCAGCGTGGCAACACTGTGGTAAGGCTGGCAAGGCTGTAGATCACCTTGCAACAAGGTGTGACAGAATGCTATGCCATGACTATACGAGGAGGCACAATGAGGTAGTGAGGTGCCTACATCTCCTCTTGGCGAATAAGTATGGCTTCAAAAGGTCTAAGAAGATGCGTAGTCACTCTGTGCAAGAGATTATGGAAAATAAACTTGCAGAGAGATGACACGAGAATTCGAACCGATATCAAAATCGGTAACAATAGACCAGACATATTTATTTGAGACAAGAGGAGGCAGGAGATAATCCTAGTTGAGGTTGGCATAACTAGCCAAGACAACCTCCAGCAAGTTGAACTGTATAAGACTAGGAAGTATGATATCCTGGCTAATGAGCTTGGCATGCTATATAGGCTAAGAAGACTGTGATCATCCCATACGTCATGAGATAGAACGAAGCGGTGACAACATACCACAAGAAGTACCTAAAGCAGTTGTAGGTCACGCCTATCATAGAGGCATACATACAGATATATAAGAAGACTCTAGAGACAATATCAGTATCACAGAGGGATCGAGGACGGGTATGAGAGATAGGTATCCAGCAAGCAGAGAAGAAGCATGTCAAGTAGAGCTGCAAAAAGACTTTTAGACGACTAATGAATCTTGAAGAGTAATTCTAAGTTTATTTCATTGCTAGTTGCATGTTTGTACTCCATATAGCTGGTACATGTCTAGAGTCTTATGATGCTAGGCATAAAATGTGTTGCAGCTATTATATAGTCTTCATTCCTGCTTCATCTCCTTTTTGTCCAAAATGCACCCTTTTGTCATTCAAATGACCAATCTTATCTATCAAGCTTCAATATCTGAGACATCAAGTATCGATTGACATTCTAATATCCTCATTATATTATCTACACACCAAATGCAGATCTATACATATCTTATGCTCAAAGTGATCTCTATAGCAACACTGTCTCCTAGTAGTGTTATCACCGCAGGACAGCAATATCTCTTATCAAAAAGTGATATCTAAAAATTATGCAGTTTGTTGTTTATATGCTCATAAGTCGCAAGAGACCAGAGCAACAATCAAACCTCGGGTAACCAAGATTTTGTGTTACACTAGCATATAGTTATGTATATCACATGCACAGGAAGTGTCAACAGCCATATATAGGCAGATCTCGTGCAATGATGATATGCACAGCAAATGTATCCAAATAGTATCTGGTAAGCATTATAGAATATGCTGAAGACTGATACTACCAAAAAGGAGGACGCACATCACTGACTATTGCGATTGGTCGCATCATGATCTGCGTAGATCAAAAACAGTATAAATTTTACAAAAATTTACCCCTTATGTCAATTATTATGCCAAAAAGACTAATGATACTACTATGCATCTGTAAGATGCATAACACCAGTAATCCTGTATCTAGGCCGCAGCCAACCTATGTTTCTGTATCACAGCAACACTCTAAAAGCAATCCACAGCTTGTGGACAATACACCATGCTTTGTGCCAGGAAGCGATATGGTGCACTCAGTACATGATAATGATAGGAGATATATGCTCACTGACTATCAATCTGAGCCACTGGATTTATCAACGAAAGGAATGCAATATCGAGGAGAAGCAGAAAGTACAATTGATAAGAGTGCAGATCAAGGGCCTTCGACGACTGCAGATTTGACAAAACAACTGTGTTGTGCCCAAGTCACCTTGACCGACGACTCATGTATCTCAGGCGATATGATGTGTGAGAAAAAATGCAAGAAGGCGCTGCTAAAGAGGTACATTGAGGAGCTGAGTACTTCTGCAGAGGAGACACAACACAAGAAGCAGAAGAGTGAGGCTCGAGATACAGAGAACAATTTGTTGAGTGAGAATAAGACTACTCAGTACCAAGATACCCAGACATCTGCAACACCTATAGTTGCAGGCTCTACAAGCAGCTCATTACACGATCAAGCTATACTCCAGTGTGGGAGTAATGAGAATGAACCTGTTACCAATACGCTGATGCAGGATTATTACATAAATAGACGGGATCGTGCGGAGTATCTTGTTGCACTGACAGAGAGGAATACGATACTGGGGAAAGAGGAGGAAAAGTACATTGAGGGTATTACAAAGAGGGTGAGTAGAAAAAGACTGGTTAGGCCTAAGGGTTATGCATCTGATCAGGAAGTTAGATATTTCTTCCAGAATTATTCTGATCCGAGAGATTATCTGGGAAAGTATCCTTACTACACCATGCAAGACAAACGTTCTGATTGGCTTGACAAAACAATTGCACTTCACAGGGAGCGCTTGATACAAGCGATAACGGCAGAGTACAATAGTAATCACGAAAATGACCACAATGCTGAACACGGTAACAAAAATACTGCCGAACACGATTATGCAAGAAATGGCAAGATTGAGCTGTTTCTACAGAAACTTGGGAAAGAATTGGGTGAGTGTTACGATTTGGGCGGTTTTACTTATCTTGATTGCTACAAACATATATTGGATCTTTTTGTGATAACTGAGCCCTTCTACTTTCACGTTTTTGTTCTGCCTGAGCTGCCTTCACTGCTTGTTTATCTAAGCCAGCACACTGAGTATGCAATCAGTGGGTACAATCTTGCTGTGTTGCTCTATGAGCTTGCAAAGATAAAATACAAGATATGCAGATTCTACAACGAGAAGTCAGAAGAGCTGTTTTGCAAAAAAGATAGGAGAGTTGTTGTCATGGATATTGCCAAACTAAAAATGGTACTGGATATAAGAGAGGAGCTAAGAGAAGATGTGAGGGTACTGCTTGAGAAGCTAGGATGCCACAACTACTTCGTACGACTATATCCATACATGAGGAGTATGGAGGCGTGGGGTCTTATGAAGCGTGGAAGTGGTGTGCATTATGGAGCACTTAATGAACTAATTGCCACTGTCTTGTACCGTCTTGATGAGTACACAGTGGATATGATGGTGACAAAGTATGAAGAGAATATCGAGAAAAAGCATCTCTGGAATGAGGCAACTTGTCCACTGTCTGAATGGAAACAGCAAGATATAAGTTACAAAGAAGTAATTGCATCATTTGTAGTGGTGCAGAATGAGCTGAAGGAAGCAGCATTGGAGATGCACAAGCTGCTGCCTGTTGCTATGTCGCGAAATTTCTGGATGGGGAACTGCTTGTTCAAGATTCACCGTGACATCATACTCAACGAGAAAGGGGTGCAAGGTCAGAAGATCTTTAACAGTGATATGATGTACGTATACCACTATAACTTGCTACTGCATTACTTGTTATATGATAGACTGCTTGGATCTTTGAGAATTGGGAATGCAAAAAATACTGATGCAACCATCATCCATCCTCTTGAGGATAGCTTTCACCCAGGAAAAATACAAACCGTCACATTTGACGAAGAAACTCTGAGCTACATTATCGTCACCCTGCAACAGCAGTAAACTATAGAAAAAGATATTGGGTCTAAGAAGCGAAAAGCATTGGCTAGTTGACCTGAAGATAAGAAGGTGATGAGGTTAGACTGAGTAGCTAGCCTATCTTATCCATGTCATCATCTTATGGCCTGCATCTGCTGATTGACAGCGATGCTTATGGCCCGAGATAACTAATAAACCTATTCTGAGTTACACCGTTATCAGATTTACTATTGCTGATGCATTGCGCACCTCATACAAAATGCATATTAGGCTGAATGTGAAAATGCTTTGCTACTGTGTTCATCAATCATCTTTCTATCAAACATACAGCAACCTCGTATTGTAAGTATATTTTACCTATGCATGATTGTCATTATTTCACTTTGATTCTGTTGGGGTGATTGTATACAATTATCTTGCACTGTTTATAGTTCAGCCTTCCCTATGTTCTCCATCCAACGGAGTAGCTAGAAACTATCAAAATGTGCTCAGGCTCTTGTACACATATTTTGGCTGCAAGTGTCGGTATACACGCACTGTGAGCGTATCCTATCATTTGCACCTATTCTATACCTTAACAGACCATTGTATCTCTCAATGATTGCAGATCAGACCTCATTGCTAGATTTTATTGGGCATATATAGGTATTCAGAGTAGACTATGCAACGCAAATGCTCATCACTAGCTCGACAGTTATGTGTTTGTGATATGTTGAGCTGACTGGAAGCTAGAATAGTTTATCGTTCTAGCATCTCAGTAGACTTACTGCAGGAAGCATTCTTGCCGACAGCTTCTCCTCGATATGCATCTTGCACGTTGTTTACAATCATTCATCAAAGTTATTGGTATCCTAGCACAACATCCGGCCAAGAGATGAGGCAGGCGCTACATCCAGGACAGAAATGTGTTCTGGGGAGCAGCCTCAGCATGCCAACACTGTGGTAAGGCTGGCAAGACTGTAGATCACCTTGCAACAAGGTGCGACAGGATGCTTAGTATTGACTACACGATGAGGCACAATGAGGTAGTGAGAAGCCTACATCTACTCTTGGCGAATAAATATGGCTTTAAGAAGTCTAAGAAGATGCGTGGCCACTCTGTGCAAGAAGTCATGGAGAATGAACTTGCTGAGAGATGACACGAGAATTCGAACTGATATCAAAATCAGTGACAATAGACCAGACATATTTATTTGAGACAATAGGAGACAGGAGATAATCCTGGTTGAGGTTGGCATAACTAGCCAAGACAATCTTTATCAGATTGAGCTGGAGAATACTAGGAAGTATGACATCCTGGATAATAATCTTGGCATGCTATAAGAGGACTGTGATTATCCCATACGTCATGACATGGGACAAAGTGGTGACAACATACCACAAGAAGTACCTCAAGCAGCTGGAGATCACGCCTATCATAGAGGCATACATACGAGCATATAAGAAGATTCTAGAAACCATATCAGTACCACAGAGGGATCGAAGACGGATATGAGAAGGAGGAGGTGGTTTAGCAAGCAGTAGAGAGACTGAGTGAAGCTTGCCCAGTAGGAGGTATAGACTGCAGTCTGAATAAGATAACTACAAATTGATCCAAACTATAAATTTGTCGCAATAATATCAAACATATGCTATAAATTAAATTTCAATCTACTTTAGGCTCATTTATTGTATTTGGCATCAATCTAGTTGTATGCATAGCGTCAACATGCCTCTACATCTGTAATCTCCTTTCTCTGCTCATCAAACTGTTAATAATAATCATCCATTTTTATATCACCAAAGGAAACGAGCACGGTGGATGTACTGAATTATGTGAGGTGTTCCACATTTACTACAGATATGTGAACCACCTCCTAATCTATTGAAGCACCAAACGCTGAAAACTAATATCATAAGGAAGACTATAAATAAGCACATGTGCCACTTTTTCAGTTCTATATCCCTGACTGCCATATAGGGGCTTATAAAAGCTTTTATTTGTGAATTTTATTTAATTAACTGCTGATCAGGGCCTAGTCATATGCTAAACGAGCTTTGACTTTAAGTCGAATCAGACGCTAAAATCACCAGCATACATTTTAGCATGTATGAAGCATTGGGTTCCCCGGTATAGTCGTCTGGGATGGTACTTCTAAGGCCACCTAGAACCAATAAAAAAGATTACCATCCAATTAGCCCTGAGGGATAGTTTTAAACAAACTGTCAATCGTTATGTTTAACAAAGATAGTGCAAAAGCCACCCAATATTCCAAATATGGACAAATCAACACCCAAATAGCCATTTTTAGTCATAACTGGCATAAGAGTAATTATCATGGCTTTAAAAGCCTCCCAGGCTTCCCTAAAGCAGCTTCATTCCTGTTTAATTGCATATTTGTAGATCTATTTTTGTCAAATAACTATGCCCAACATACATTCGCGTAAGTCTTCCACTATATCACTCCTACTTCAATAACATTTCTTTCACTATCATTAGCCTACCACTCTTCTCACTAAGTTTCTCTCACTATTCTTCTCCTAATACTATTAGCCTACTACTGTTCTTAGACTACATTTCTACTGCGCTATCTTTCACCCACTCTATATTTCAACCACTACTTCTTTGATCACACCTCACCGACTACTTTTCTTCAATCGCCTTTCTACCACCCTAAACTACAGCTGGCTACATTTCTACCACTTTAAACTACACTTCACCCATCGCATATTTGTCGTATCACAATAAATTCACCCCAATGGCTGGAAACGAGAATCTCGCACCAAGAGACGCCAAAATGATCTCCGTAGTCCTACGAAACCACGGAATAGAAGAATGCGAACCAAAGGTTATAACACAACTGCTTGAATTTGCATACAAGTACACGACGGAGGTGCTCAAGGACGCCTACCTATACGCCGAGCACTGTGGCAGATCGACTATAAACATGGCCGACGTGAAGCTGGCGCTGCAGACGAAGGTCGGGAAGCACTTTGTACCACCACCTCCCAGGCAGTACCTTGCTGATATAGCGGCGTACACCAATTCCAAGGCACTTACTGTTCCCACAGGGGACAATTTGATTAAAGTGCCGTCTGCGCAATTTGCACTGTTGAGTCTAGACTACGAGGTACTAAAGAAGGATAATGAGAAGAAAAGGAGGATATACTAGGCAATATGATAGTGAGTGTTGACTAGGCAATGTGACAATGAGTGTTGACTAGGCAATGTGTAGGTTGCATGAGATTTCTTTGATAAACAAATTAGGACACTCAAGGCTATTTATTAGAACTCTGAGGACTACTCGTTAGAATAAATAAGGAAGCATAAAGTTACTCGTTAGAATTTTGAGAACTACTTAATGAGCCCCAAAGACTATTCATTACAACACCCAAAGTTACTCGGACCCTAAGAGCTTATTCATTGGAATAAATCATTACACGTAAAACTCTACTGACGATTGATATACCTTATGACACCCATCCTGTCGACAATAAATTTATTCCACTTAGGAGTCTAAGAATGCCTTCCTAGCCTTCTTCTCACTGACCCCCCTCTTCACCCTCTCTTCCAGCCTACTCCTCTCCTTCTTCAAGAGCCCCTGGTGGTCTCTCATTATCCTGTCCAGCACAGCCTTCCCCTCGCTCAGCTGCTCACTATGCATTTCCCGCATCCTGTGCATCTCCTGGCTCCGTCTTGAGCACATCTTCTCAAGCTCGCTCAAACGCATCGACAGATCACACAGCTGCTGCTTTAGCTCGAGGACTGCCTCAGCCCCAGCAGCGTGCTGCTCGTCTATTCGGCTGATGCTAGCCTGGTACTTCTTCTCCAGGGCCTTCTTCTGTTCACTGATTTCTTTATGGAGGCGTTTGGTGTTTGCGGTGTATGAGCTCTTAATGTCTGCGAGCATGGACGTGTGGAATGCATCTGTTTTGTGTTTTATTTGATAGGCAATGTTTTTAAGAATTTGCGGTAATTGGTGTAGTGTATTTATGCAAAGCTTAATGAATATATTGTGGCTGAGTGGATGTCAAGCTACGAGTGGAGAGCTGTGAGTGGAGATATATGACTGTAGAGCTATAGCTTATCGTGGGAACACTTAAGAGGTTGTAGCCTATCGTGGAGATAAGCAGTATACTATAGCCACGATTACACTCCTACTGATATATACACGGATAGATTAGTACACACCTATGGCCCCTGATGCACTACATTCTTCCAATATATTTATGTCCTTCCAATATGCTTCATTTTTACCCTAGCTGAATCCTTCCAATGCCATTCTTTTGTACCCCAATGGTTAAAAATTTTCGGAACAGGAACCAAAGACGATCCACAGAGACGACACCTCTGGGTGTCTACTTTCACACCTGCGAGAAGCAGCTTGTACTGAAGCTCACATGTAAGAATGTACCGTATCCCAACTCCCCTGTTCTTAATAAGCACAAAAAGCCTATTGGAAAGATAGACGAGATATTTGGCAGACTAGACGACATGTATGCTTCTGTGGAGGTGAGTGAGAGCAAGTTGTATAGCCACGGCGACAATTTCCTGGCTTACGACGATAAGTCTATTCCAAAGAGCTGGTTTTCGTCGAGAAGTGAGGTGGAGAAGAAGAAGGAGAAACGTACGGGTAGAGCTGAAGTGGAGAAGAGGCGGGGGATGGATAGTGGTAGGAGTAAATACAATAAGGGTGGATTTAATAAGGGTGGATTTAGTAAGGTTGGATATAATAGGGGTGGATATAATAAGGGTGGATCTGACAAGGGAAATTATAAGAAGAATGGATTTAAAGGAAGAAGGTAAACCTTGTACATTCACCATAGGCAGACTCTTTGTTTGGGGCATTTATTTGACCGGTTTTTCGAACATGCGAGTTTGTTGTAATAAATTTTATGCTAGCAGTATTGGTTTTTTCTTCTTTACATAAGAACCTTCTCTTCATTTGTGAGGTCCTTTAAGTCATTATGCCTTCGTCAGCCAGTAGTAAGCTTCTTCCTTCTATATGGCTTGGGGTGGTTCTCCCCTACGTTGAATAATTTGATTCCATACGCAGCGTCTATTATGCTGCATTTCTACTATGCTTCTTTTCTATTTTACATCTTTTTCTATTATTCCTCTCACCCATTACATGCCTCTTATCCATTATATGCCTTATTACGCCTTTTTATCAGGCTATATCGTCCACTAAGCTTCTAGCCAGTATCAATACCCTCAGCTTTATTTATCTTCTACTAAACCCAAACAATACATCCTTTTATTTGCCCCCCATGAACAAGAACTTATCCTCATTCGTACTAGGCTCCTTTTTCACCTTCGGCTTCCTATACTCTAGAGACGCCCATACACTCCACATACTATCCTCAGTCTCCCTACTATTCTTCCTCCACAGTTACATCACAGCCAACCGTGTGGCCATAAACCTCTTCATGAGGCACGAGATAGGTTACATCTGCGGCTCAGTGCTCGTGGAACTACTCATACACCGTGCAGCTCCGCTCCTTCAAGCTACATTCCTCCTTCCTACTACATTACTGAAAAAAGTGGGTGGACTTCTGATCCTGGTTGGTATGCTGGGGTTCGTGGTGTCACTCGAGTACTTCGTGAAACACAGTAAGGGGTGTTACCTAACATCTGGACCGTATGGGTACATGAGACATCCAGTGTACTTCTCAGCTCTACTGTATATGCTGGGGGCCTTCGTATACCTCTCGGTGTGGATAACAGCGATAGGCGTATGTCTGTATATAAATAGGGTGGTTGCTGGGAGAATACGAATAGAAGAGGATAGGCTGGCCAAGGCATGGCCAGAGTATAAGGAATATAAGGAGAGGGTATACTCTGGCATACTGTGGTATAAGATCTAGACAAGTAATAAAAAGTTTTTTGATGAATAATTTGGAGAAGCCTTTTGATGAATAATGCATACAGGCTAATTCGGATACTAATCAGGTGCTGTGATATAGAAGCACAATCAGTGGCCATTAATGTATGGCCAGAGCTGTAGGTAGGGCTAACAATTTATCTAATATTGATCTATGGCATGAATTAAGGCGTGTAATATCTTGGCTCTCGCATCCACATGTTAGCCTCGCAAAGTGTGCCTTGAGAAATTGATAGCTCTCTTATCTAAGAATATGTGTCATTATATTATTTGAATAGGTCATATCCCCGTTGTCTTCTTCATCATGCAAATCCATTACATCCCCATATTTTCCTCAGCTCATCTATCTCCACATTTATCGCTAGCTCGCTCTTAGCACACCAATTTATATATGCACTCCCTACTAATTCCTTTTTAACGCATACAGCCACCGCATCCATCTATCTCTCTTCCATCATTTATCTCTACCTCTCATTTTACTGATAGCAGGTTTCACCTGAGAAACAAAATTACTCCAGTTTCAAAATAGAAAAACATGAAAATGGTAGACTACATATTCACCTTCCTCCTAGACACCCTCTCGTCCCTAGAGCCCACGGGCCCAAACGCTACAAGCCACACCTCCAATCTATCTCTCACCAAGCCCGATTCTCTGATCCCAAAAGCCGCTCCGAAAGACCTAAACAAGGAGATCCTCTACGAGAGCTTCATCCCCATCGACGCTGTAGTATTTCTTGCCGAGACGAGGCACATGTCTGCAAGTGCTCTTGCATTGTTCCTGAAGAGCACGGTTCTTGATATGAAGGAAAGATTGCTGGATGATTTCGGAGTATTCAAGAAGATGGGCGACTATAATCTGAAGGAGAAGGTGGATAGGAAGAAGAATAGGTATCCGATATCTGCTGAGGATGTTATAGCTCTCCGTAACAAAGTGTTTAATGATGATAAATCCCGTATTGCCCGAGAAATTGCTGAGAAGAAGTATCGTGAGCTAGAGGCACAGATGTCAGGGCAGAGAGGACATGTACCAGATCAGTCACCGAATAAATCAGATTTAGCACAGACATCAGGACAGTTGTACTTATTTGAGGACACCCAGGACACCAAGTCTACCCAAAACACTAGATCCACTCAGGACACGAAGTATCTTGAGATGATGGAAATGCTCAGACAGACGAGCCGTGAGGCCAAGAATGTTCAAATGGCCATCAACCGTGAGAAATACGAATTCTACCGCCACAAATACGAGATAAGCCGTGAAACACTCTCCAGGGTGAAGATCAACATGAGCCTTGGTGGGTCAATCTTCATCCCACGGTTTCTTGTAGGCGTCATGAGAAGGCTATCTAAGCACGACTTGGTGGCCAATGTTGTCACTGCCATAACTAAGCCTGTTGAGGAGCTGGAGAAGAATATTCGGCTTAAGTCGTTTGTTGATGCGAAGCAGGAGGCCATAAACTTCCTGACGAGCTGCCTCGAGAGACGTGATGGAGTCTATAAGTACGGGATTGACCAGGCGTTTGTTGAGAGGTCGAATGTGTTGAGTCTTCTGCTGAAGGATGATCCTCTGATGCGTGAGAAGATGGAGAAGATTGATAGGGTCCAGGAGAAGGAGATACGGGGGATGATTTATTATGTCAAACATAGCGATAAAGGGCAGCTTGGGTGGATTGTACGGATTAACAGTGACATTGTGGATAGCTACGAGAAGTTGCTGAATAACTTCTCTCAGGAGAATGTTGAGAGGCTGCTTATGCACTTCAGGTGAGTAAGTGGTGAGTAAGCGGTTAGCTAACAATGGATAAAATAAGCACTCTGAGTGATCTAATAGAAGGCTAGGGTCGAAGACTATGGGCTGACTAGTTGTAGGGGAGATAGAGTGGATGGGTAGAAGAATACGAGTGGGCATATTGGTTATCTATGAAGGGAAAGAATATCTATTAAGAAGAACAATAGCTGTGAAGAGAGAAGAATAGCTATGGGACTAGATTTGTTTAAGGAGGCTACTAGCAGGTGCATTAGTTGGTTCGACAGTATAAAACTGGTAAGTAGTTGATGAGCTAAGCATTCTGATGCCTGATAAGTAGAGTAGTATGACCTATCAGTGACCCCTAATAGGCGTGGTATAGCAAGTGCTGAATGGACTTTAAGATAATAAACGAGAAAGAGACCTAATTGCAGAGCGTGTTAATATACTCATCTTTACATTGTGACAGGTCTCGAGGGCTCAGCTATCAATCTCCATAGGGATGCAGGTCCTTATTATGTGTCAACCTACATTGTTCTCAGCCAGTTGGTGGCTGTAGAGTCGGTGACCTACCCCCACAACTACTGGCCTCCTATTGATCAACAATAGCGAATAATTATTAAGGGGATTTGCCAGTAGTGGTTAGGTTAGGGATAATCACTACAAAGAGGCATCAAATCTTCAATGTGTTATAATGCCCATTAGCCATCTGTATTGTACGCTAATCATCACTAGCTGTCAATTATCGGGGCATCAGCGATGCTATTCCATAGCTAATTCTCCATATATATTCTAGTTCCATACACTCTACTCATACGCTTATCTACTTGTACATTTATCACTCTGGCAGAAACTAGTTGATCACCTTCTTTCAATGCTCATAGCCACGGCAATCAAACTATCTACACATCCTAACTGCTCCGATGTATAGACTAATTATACATTCCAGCCACCGCATATTCTTACTACACATCACAACATATTCCTAAAGTGTGTTTTTACCACACATCATAATCACACACTTAATTTAGGCCCTTGTCAATTAATTTACGTCACCTATTTAATTTACCCCCCACCTTATCCCAATGCCAAGAGAGTACGACATAATAATCTACGGCGCAACAAGCACCACAGCACGCTTCCTCATCCCATGCCTGGAGGCAGAGCCCATACGCCTGGCACTAGCATCGCGCTCTACAGCACAGCTCCCCACAGGCCTCCCGAAGATAGACTGCCCACTGGAGTCCATACACACCCTGACCCCCAGAACGTCACTGCTTATAAACTGTGCTGGGCCGTATATCTTTACCGGAGAGGCTAAAGTCAAGGCATGCATAAACAGTGGGACGCATTATATGGATATCACTGGTGAGACGCACTTTATAGCTAGTATATTGCGGAAGTATGGAGACGAGGCACTGAAGCGGGGAGTGGCGATAGTCAACTGCTGTGGGTTTGATTCTGTACCTGCGGATGTGGGTGTGGAGCTCATGAAGGGCTATTTTGACACGGTGGATCCTAATAAGATGAATATCAACGGAGTGGATTCTAACAAAGTGGATGTGGAGGGTATTCTGCAGTTCGAGGGCGTAAAGGTTAACCGAGCAACGTGGGAATCACTTGTGTATAGCCTTGGGAATGTTGAGGAGATGAGAAGATGCCGAGATGAGAAGAAGCGGTGTGAGAAGAAGAGCATGAATGGTTGTGATAGGAATAAAGGCTGTGATGAGAAGAATTGTGTGAAATGCGTGGATGACAAAGAAGCCGTAGAAAAGAACTGTGGCTATGGGGCATCCAGTGGAGACAAGGAGAATTGTGGTGATAGCGTGGATGACAAGGCATCTAGTGATGATAGCGTGGATGATAAGGAGAATTGTGACGAATGCTTGGATTATGAGGCAGTAGGTAGTGATAAGAAGAATTGCTGTGACAAGGCATCTAGTAGTGACAACGTGGATGATAAAAAGAATTGTGGAGACAAGGCAGCCAATCAGTCTAATAATAGCAGTCCCGTGAAAGGTAAAAAAGCCTCAGGCCCAAGTGAAAGGGCCTTGGGCTCAAATAACCCAGTCAGTGGCTTAAATCCAAGAAGAGCCATGAAGAGCCAAAGAATCCCAGAATGGGAATACGACGGAGAAATGGGGGGCTACAAAGTGAAATTTAGAGGCACAGACGCCTCATTGATGAGGCGCACTCAAACAGCAATGGCAGCCACTGGTCTCCCCACTGCCTCATATAAGGCCATGCTCTACGTGGGAACCGCATGGGGGCTGCTCCAATACCTCGTCTTCGGCTCACTGCTATTCTTCATGGCCAAGCTTCGCTTCACTAGGTCACTCCTCCTGAAGTACCCCGCCATTTTCTCCTTTGGCCTCGTTAGAGTGACGCCCCCTACAGAGAAAGACGTGGCCAGCTACAGTTTCAGGCTCATCCTCAGGGGACACGGGGTGAAGGACGGCGTGAGGCTGAAGAAGACGATTGTCATCAGTGGCCCAGATCCGGCGACGACGACCACGGCCATTATTCTTGGCCAGTGTGCTATGACGCTCCTTGATCTGGGGGATACGAGAAGAATCTTTAGGTCAGGGGTTATGACGCCTGGAATGGCGTTTCATGGATCGAATCTAGTCGAGAAGCTGAAAAGTAAGGGAATTTTGTTTATAGTTAGTGATGAATAAAGTATTTTTGTAGTAGCATAAAGTGTCTGAGGATTTCACGCAGGCAAAAATATTGTATTGCATAGATATGTATCACGCGGTGATATAGGTAAGATGTAGGTGCCACGTAGTGATATAGGTCATCCATAATGTCACATTATAAATCATCTAGGGCCATCACACAGGCACCCGAGCAAAGAAGCATGTTGGATGTCAGATTATACGAAGAAAATATCTAGGTTATATCTCGCAGGATGAGACTTGGGCTCTATAGATTAGGTTTTTATTTAGGTTAGGCATCGCCTATGATATCTTTCATGAGATAGTGTGCATAGCATGATTATTAGCCCTCACGATTATATCTACGCATGGCAGTCCAATATATATCTATGTGAGTAGCCTATCTATACATGGTAGCCCATTTATGCAGAGTAGCCTTTCGGTGTCACTGGGCTCCAGTGCATACAATGCACACAATTTGATATCCCAAACATTGCATAGACAGTGTATATGATCAATAGTCCCACCACACATCGTTTATACGATGATACTTTGTTCTAGTAGAGCAGAACACGTTTCACCCGTCAAGCTCCTACACAGAATCACATTGAACACTTCTGTAACATTGTTTAAGTTAGCGTATAAATAGTCGTCACCTCCTAGATTTATGAAGGAGCACAGAAATGAAGCAGACAAAAGTAAAGACAAGAGTGTGGATGAGAATGGAAGTGAGAAAAGAGATGATAGTGCGGATAAGAGTACAGCCAAACAGTTAGCTACAGACAAGAAGATAGCCAAACAGTTAGCTACAGACAAGAAGATAAGAAAACAGTTGGCTACAAATAACAGTACAGACAAACAGTTGGCTACAGACAAGAAGATAGCAGCAGCAGCATGCACAGCACGTGCACACACGAGATGCCGAAAGTTTGACGTCTTCGTTGTAGACACCGACTGGTCTATGGACTGCTACAAGTGCGAGGCAAACGTGAAGGAAAATAAAGAAGAGAGCGGAGAGAGTAGCTGTGTGATAGATAGCTCGAGTGAGGTGGTGAATGTGCTCGTGGAGGATAATGAGGAGGAGTTCTCGTGTTTCAGTGAGTATATCAGTAAGAGCTCAGCGAGTGACTTGGAGGAAGGCAGACTGGATGAGCAACAAGATGAGATACAAACTGAGAAGCAAAGCATACGAGACGAGGTACAAAATGAGAGATCGCATAAAGAGATAAAAGACACACAAAGTGAAATGCAGACAATAAACAAAGCGACCAAAGTAACGCTGAGCACTACGTTGACTAATACAGCCGATTGTGGCTCATATAAAGTCAACAATGGCCCACTTAAAGTCAATGATGGCTCATCCAGCGCCCAGCTCGTCAGCACTCAGCTCGTCAGGATCTAATCCATCATCGCCCAATCCTCCAGAACTTACTTTACCAGAATCAAATCCATCATCGCCCAGTCCATCAGCTTCCAATCCTCCATCAAACCTGAAAGGGGACAAGAGACACGTGAACATCCGAGTCAAACACACAGAGGACGACAAGGAAGCCGAGAGCAGGGTTTACACGATCAACATAGTGGACGTGCCGGAGAAGAAGCCTCTGGGGAGCTGCAGGACCGAGGTGTTGGACAAGATAAACGTCTACTGCGATATAAACTTCACTCCACCGGAGAAGAAGTATGTTGGGATGCTTAGATATGGTAAGTGTTCTGGGAGTGACAGCTCGGAGGATTGCCAGAGAGGTGAAGAGTCGGGTGGTTGTGGAGATGATTTAGAGGTTCAGCGAGATAACAACAGTGAGAAAATTCACAGTGCTGGGAAGAGTCAAAGTGATGAGAGGAGTCAAAATGCTGGGGGCCACGGACCTGAGGATTACAAAGCTGATGCATACGATTTAGTGACCGAAGAGAAAAATAATAAGGCAGCAACAAATTTAAGCAAGGAGAGTCATTCACATCTAAATGGGAGAATGACGGTAGAGCACAGGAGAACAATCACATATCCACGGATGCATCTACAGAGGACGACACAAAACACGTCGAGGAGAGGATTGAGAAGACAGTTGAGAAACTCGTAGGTATCCTCGCAGGAGTGGGTATCCAGGCTACAGAGAAGTATATAGCTGTTGAGAAGCCACTCAAAGAATGGAAAAGGACGGCTGAAGAAGCAGTTGATAAATTTGTTGCTATGGAGCATGGTGAGAATGGATTATTATGTAGTAAGAATGGATTACTTTGTGATGAAGAGAAACCTACGAACAAAGAGGAAGATAATTATATGCTACCAAGAATTGAGGACACTGGTGATAACAACGAGGAAATGAATATAAAACCCCTCAGGCCTAATGGTATAGCTTCCCAGACAGATCAGAAATATGAATCTCATGAAATCAGCCTATCCACTAAAATCAGTCCCCCCGAGAAATGCACCAATGAGAAGAAGAATGCCCCGAGACAGCAAACTGATCTTGATATATCAATCCCAGGGGGCTACCGAGCAGTGGGAATAAGCAGGGAAGCCCTATACGATCAGGATCCCGGGGACAAGAATATCCTGATCTACTTCGAGGACTCTGATTCAAAAAGGAGTAATAAGGAGAGCAGTGAATATAAAAGGAAGGCTGCTGGGGGTAGTATGAAGCATCGATGTGTTTTAGATTCGGAGAGCTGTAAGGATTGCTGCTATGGTGACGAGACGCAGATGAGTAATACAAGTAGCCGAAGATCGAAAAGTAGGGCTAGTGCAACAAAGTCTACTGAGTCAGGTGGCATAAAGTCTACTGAGTCAGATGGTATAAAGTCTACTGAGTCAGATGGTATAAAGTCTACCGAGCCAAAGCGTAAAATTAAGCCCAATGAGCCAAGTAGTGGAGCTACTCCTAAGACCAATAAGTCAAAGAGCAAAAGTGGCACATTAGCTAGTATCTCTGATAGGGGGATCATGAAGTCATCAAGCACTATCATAGAGCCATCAGATGACAAGAATGCTATGAGGCCTTTAGGAACTATTACAGGGCCATCAGATGGCAAAACTCTCCAGGATACATCAGTAGCCAAGGATAGTCTGAAGACTAATATATCAATTGGGCCTGAGAGCAGCTCAGCAGTCAAACGATCCAATTTCTCTTTAGCGAGTAGAGAATCCTCCAGAAGGAAGCCAGGGTCATAGGAACAGCCTGCAAGGGCCAAGAAGATACACGTCGCCGACAATGGGTCGTCGAACGAGAATCACAGCTCTAGGGCTAACGATGAAGACCTATCGACTTTAAACTTGAGCACAATGATAAGCTCAAATGAAGAGCTTATAATAGTGAAGATGCCTCAGCCTAAAATGGTAGAAGATGAGAAGCAGGGGATAAGCTATTCAGTCAACCAATCTGTGGAGGCGATCAGCTATTCAGTGGAGCTGATCAACTGGTGATTGAAATTAACCAACCAGCAACTAAGGCCAACCAACTATCAAATACAACCAACAAACCAGCAACTAAGGCCAAAGCTAGAACAGTCAAATCCCAGTTCGTCCCAATGTGGACAATGTCCTCAGCAAATCTTCTCGACTTCTGTCCTCGATGCAATAACAAAGCCAACTCCATGCCATGTCCCCTCTGCAACGGCAAGGGTGACCTGACAGGCAAATTGTCATACATGGACCTGGGCAAATGTCTGTGCATCGCAAACTGCGAGTGCAAGACAAACTCGACGAGTTGTTTATGCAACCAAACAAACTGTTCATGCAACAAAGTGGTGCTTGAGAAGAGGAATGTCAGCACTGCAGACGAGAGCTTAGATTCCGTGGGTATTAGAGAGCACTTCTTGCCGGGATGTAAGTTTGTGAAGCCAGTGATAGGTGATGGAGACAGCAGAGGGGTGTCTTCTGCGACTGAGAGTATGATGCGTGATGATGCTAAAATGCACGTCAATGCTTCAAGTCACGAAGATACTACAATGCACAACGACGCCTTGATGCGAGATGACGAGATGGTTCACAATTTTGTATTAGGGAGCCGCAGTAGCTCAGGAGAATTCTTGGGGTTAAATATGCATATGTCAGTGAGCGAGTCACGCGGAAATGACTTCTCTAGATTGGAGGCTGGACACATGGCGTCGCAGGGGCCATGTAGGCCCGACAACTCGGAGATTGAGACGGTCTCAAGGTCAACACGCAATGAGATAAACATAGCGGATGAAAGCATGGCAACCTCAGGGTCTACACGCAATGAGGTGAACATAGCAGATGAAACTGCAAGTTGTTTTGAGGGTGCTAAGAGTACTCGTGGAGGCGTTTGTTCTTCACAGAATACTGCTATGCCTGAGGGAAGATCGAATGTTACAGCGAATATGAGGCCTATTGCCAGAGTTGATATCTCTGCAATGAAGAGTGTGGTGCCTATGGAATCTTTGAGAAAGAAGTCGTCAGAGACGTGTGGATTTACAGATACACGTGAAAATAAATCTACAGAGACACGTGAAGATGGATTGTCAAAGCCATGCTTGAGTAACCCATCAGAGCCATGCCAAAGCAAACCGTCAAAGTCATATCAATCTACAAGCATGGCAGAATCTACCCCTACAAACTCTAATCTGAACATTGGGGGCATAGTAGAGAATTCTACAATGATGACTAATGAGGAGCTAATCGTCATACGAGTCGCAGACTCAGCATGCTATCATGACAGCTACGTGGATGAAAATACACCAGAGGGCAGAGCGGGGACTGCTACTGATAAAGTTACTGAGACTGATAAGGCCAATAAAACTACTGAGGCTGATAAATCTACTGCTACTGATAAGGCCAATAAAACTACTGAGGCTGATAAGGCCACTGAAGCTGCGACTAAATCTGAAAATACACCGGAAGTCCAAACAGGATCACTGCAACAAGAAGATGCCAACTCACCGTGCAAAGAGGACTTATCCCCTGTCGATAAAATAATCAGGACAACAAATGAGCAAACACTCAACTCTGTCAGAAACCAGAAGCCAGTCAGGCACTCAGCAGACCCCAAGAAGATTGAAGAGGAGATACAGAAAAGCACGATCACGTTTATCGAGAACTCAGACATCTCGGAGGCTCATATCCACACGATCGACGGGGCACGGATCGTCACACCAACGAGCAGCAGAGTTGGGAAGCTGGTAAGCTACTATGAATCATTCTCGAAGGAATCTGGTGACGCTGAGAAAAAGAAAGGCAATAAACCATAAGTTATTTATATATGTATTTTGTGATGGGTGGCTTGATATATCTTTGAGATGGTTAGAGTTAGTATACTTTAATCTGATGGTATATAGATGAGATGATCAATATCTTTGAGGTGGGGTGGCTTATTGTACTATGGGGTGGATCAATATACATTGATCTGGTGGTTTAACATATTTCATATAATGGTTTAGGTTAGAGCTGCTAGACTCTATAAGGTAGGCTGCATAGCACATTTCAGAAGACTAGAGGTGCTTGGTATATTACATGCATGGTGCCGTGTAACCAACTGTGCATTCGGGATCCATAATAATATCATTAATTAGTTTATTTCTTTACACTAATTTATTTTCGTGCATCAGTTATTTTTACACTAACTAATTTATCTTCGTGCATCAGTTTATTTATTTTTGCATTGAACAAGCGGGAGGGAGATGTACCTGCAATTCCGTGCATAAATCAAGTAAGAGAAAAGACGTATCACTGCCTATACACTTGTTGTATCGCGATGCAGCCATTCACATGTATGTAAATGAGTTTGTATATGAAGGTCATGCTGATCTATGTGATCAATGTGCCTGGGCTGCCGATTTGGAGCACATACAATTGCATACTGTACATGTCATCCAAAAAAACTGTTTACTTAGATCTACACCCATATAACAATATAGAACACCTGGTGCCCTTTTAGCAACCGATATTATTTCTCTTTAGCGGTTGTTTGCATCTTCTCATAAAATCCCTCGTTCCTTTATTCGTCTTAGAAGAAAAATTAATCTCTATTGATGAAGGCTACAGGTGTTTACACGTGTACAAAAAAAAGTATAACTTAAAGAAATTAAGTGTACACAGACAAAATGGAATATGCAAATTTGAACGCAATCATTCTACAAATTGACATGTAATATTGATCAACCGCAAATCTACATTCAGTCCAAAAATTTATATTCAGTCCAAAAACTTACATTCAATCAACTGCAAATCTACATTCAATCGACTTTGACTATACAGGTGATATTCATGCAATTCAAAGATATTTTTATCACCTCCTTTATTAGCATATTACAGCTCATCTACTAATAAAATACAGTCAAGTACTTAAAACACTGGACTGTGACAGATGTTTCTGGATCTAAGAAGCAAACTCGTTGAAAATACCAAAGAAATCTGCAAGCTCTGTAATGAGTCAGCAGATCATGAAGACCTTACAACTGACCGGCTTCTTACACTCCCTGCATGCTAGGATATATGTCTATCGTGTTTCACCGCCCATTTATTTAACAAGTTTAATTTATTCTTTCAATCAACATTTTTGATATTTGCAAATTTTTTAAAATTCCTATTCTTGCAGCTTGAATATTCTATATGTCTCCGAAGAATGGCAGAGTGTTTATTGGTGCTTCTCCTTTATTATATCTGATCATCAGGATGATGATATAAGATTATACGCAAGCACTGATCAAAAGTATGTATAACCATATTCTCCACCAGAAGAGTATATCCTACACAGACCAGTAGCATTCTGCACAAATAAGGTCAAACCATTGCAAATAATAGCGCTCATAATCTAATCAAATAATTGGTGTTGCTTAAAACAGAAAATTGGTTTTATTTGTTTTAATTAAAAAAAAAATCGTCTTATCATGAGCGGTGAAATAGATTTTAGAGAGAAGCAAATTGAAAATTCAAATGAGGACTCTAGCTCGGCAGACATGAGAAAGAAGAGGAGCAGAACAGTTATGACACCAGCACAGAGCCGTGTACTGTACCATTACTTCGAGATAAACCCGTTTCCATCGACCGAGCTTAGCGAAGAACTCTCGAAGATGCTAAAGATGAAGGCAAGAACAGTACAGATTTGGTTTCAAAATCAAAGACAGAAGCTAAAGACTAGACACGAGGTGGAGAATGAATATAAGAGGATACACTATAGGTGGTATTCGAGCGCATATGATTTGTCCTTCAAGGGATTAGATATTCTTGCGTCTGCAGCGCTTGGTAAGATATTCGAGAGGCAGCAAGATAAAATGGCACAGCAGGCTCATAAGAGCATGCAAAATGGTAAATGAAGCAGCGTAGGGGACACATCATACAATCCATTAGAGGACACATCATATAATTATAGCTGTGGACGCTCTCAAATATATCAATAAATATACTCGTGAGTATAACATCCATCACTTTCCAAATTCTTGGATAATCTTTTTATTTTTTATCTTCCTTATAGTTTGTAATAAATTTATCACAAATATATGAGTTATTTGGCAAGTCACAACTAGATGGGGTTTAAATTGGGTTCTGGAGTTTCTAAAGGCTGAGCGTATGTAACACGTTTGATGATGAAATTGGAATACTGTAATTAATGTCTGTTTGATAACAGCATCCAGTTTTGTAAAATTTGGTAATTTAGATACTACTAAAAAGAGGTCAGTATTCGGATACTGGAGATTAGATAACTGAGACCAGATAGTGAAGCCTAAATTTGTTGGATGATGATACTGCTGAATAAATATAACATCCTTAAGCATAGTGAAGAGGCTGCGTAAAACTTGCCCTATGAAAGAACAATTGGAGTTAGAATGCAGCAATTTGACATAAAATGATTTTAGGAAAAAATTTGATGGACGTAGTTCCTGATATAGGCTTATTAGGATAATTGGTTCCTAAAGCCTGCACCTCATGAGACACTACTAAGTTTATTAAGCTAGGAAAGTGATCAAAGAAGGGATTCTTTGCAGAGCAGGATAATGTACCCGTCACAATATATATCTTTTCAATAATAATAGATTTATAAGCTCTATACTGATTATGCGGTATAAATCCCACGAACGCAAAATTTATTTTGGGAAATAGCATTTTAACGGAAAACAAAACTTGCCAAAGCCATAGGATTAGGCTTGAATGAGATTATACAAACTGATTAGTACAAGTAACACCAATGGTCTGCAAATACGGAACTTGGAAATAGATGGATGAGAAACACATAGAACTGTTATACACGGCATTATCTGCCAAAAATACGCAAAACAAGGCGTAACGCTACAGATAAATTAGCTTTGTCACGCTTAGAGAGGATCTTATTACACTTAATTGCTTTCATGGCTTAATAGTTTTACAATCAAAAGGAGAGCAGAGCAGGTTTTTATAGACCAACTATACCTTCAAAAAGCAGAAGCAACGCTTTTAAACAGTTAAATTATTCAATAAACTTCGCTTTGTCCCATAGCCTAACTTTACGCATACTGAGCATCTGCTTCAAGGATAAGTACCTCTTTTTATAGCTCCAATATTCTAGTTTGGTATAATTAGGCTCCTTAAAACTTTTTTCATCGCCTATTTAGATTTTCACTGAGAGAGATGCAGTAGTGCCGCCTCTACTTAAACTTGCCGTGCATAGGACATTTATTGGCACAAGATATGACTTCTTGTACTAAGAGCAAACAAGCGCATCTCCTTATGAACACCAACACAGTTTATGTAGCCGGATGTTTTTCCAGTTTGCGTTGTCTTACAACTTGTCCAATTTGTATTGTATTGATTTGCAGCTGCTCTATAATGTATTGATTTTCGCTTTTTCAGCTTGTCTATTTGTTTTACAACTTCTCTAGTTCGTCTCTTTGCTTTAGAACTTCCCCAATTTGTCTTTTTGTCTACTTCTAATTTTCACTACCCCATATGGATGAGAATGCAGAAAATCTGCCGTATGTAATGAGCCTGAGATATAAAGAAGCAGGATGCGACAAAGATGCATCAATGAATATCAGATTGCTGCCACCCTCTGCCTTTCCTATTATTCCCATCTCTCTCCTTGCAAAATACGGTCTCTGGTCACCAGAGATTGTTCGAAAGGCAGCTATCCTGAACACACGCCATAATCTGAGACAGAATAGATGTTTTGCAATTGACCAGTCTCTCTTGGGACATGCATACCTCTCTTCATGCTTGTTAATTGAAAAGTGGAATCGTAAAATTATTACAGGTGTGGATCCGCTGAAGGCTTATGACATATTTCTCGAAACAGGCCCATGCAGGCTTATTTTGCCTCATCCAGAAGAGTGTGTAAAAATGTACATTAATCAAAGAAGAATTACAGAAAGATTTGTCTGTAATATACTCAAGATAGGTGATAAGGACCTTTTAATCAATGTCTACAACACATTCGATGAACAAGAGAGCATGCCTGATGATATTGGAGGCGCTACAGATCATATTGGCAGAAAGTGTAAGAAATCTATACACAGGAGTCTACTGAAGGGAATGATAGCAAAATTAGAGGTATGCGATTTTAAAAGATTAAAGCTTACGTTACGGCAGAAAATATATATACTTAGGCATATCCCGTATGAATCATGGAATAGCTCAGATCTGGTAACTATTTCTCTTCTGAAAAAGTACGCTGGAGATTTTAACATAAACGACCTTCTTCTACATCTAAGCCACCATGAGATATGGAAACGGCTGTGTCGTCTAACGTATCCAGAAAGATTTGCAGCATATGATGATTTAGAGGAGGATCCCGAGACAATTAATAAGGTAAGAAGAATGATTAAGAATATAGTACCTAGGAATATGCAATCAACAATACAAGATATGTGCGAGGTTGGCCGTTTATCTCCTATATCAATAGCGGTGGAATTCTTGGCCCAGGCACAGAAGTTTGTCTCTATCACTAAAATGCTTAGATCTGCACTCAACTTATTCCCAGATCTCATTATCGACATATTTTACTATCAAGCACTTAAAATCCTCATGAAATTTAACTTTGTAGAAAATGGCAGCTACAGCAGAGCATTCTTAAATTTGGTTGATATATTATAAAGGCTTATTGAGATTTCAGAGCTATCGCCAGCAAGAGATTTCGTGGTCAAGTGCTTAATGATCAAGAAGTATGCAATCGTCCCGCTTTTAGAGATCATGCCACAATTAGACTATGAAATGAAGTCTCTTATCATCCCAAACGAAGTGTTTGCCTATGATGATATTGATCTGAAGCTGAAAACTGAGATATCGGATATATACAACACTTTGCTTGGTAGAGAGTGTACAATTAAAGCTACCCACGAGAGTGTATTCTACCTGACTCCTCAGGAAGCTGCACGAGCGTATAACAAGGAGAATGTAGATGAGATATTGGTTAGTATTGGATACCCCAGATGTATATTTGCAAGCAAGAACTTAGCAACAATAGTGGATGCTGGATTGGACGAGCTGAGTGAGTTTGAGAGGGCTAAAGAGCTATTTGCAAGGTATACTAATCATGAGAGAGAGGATATAAGAGTGATATGTGAGAGTCTCCTTGGGAAGATAAGTGGTTTGGAGAAGAAGTGTAAAAGGTATTAGAGAATATAGCATTGGGATATTGAGCTTGTGCCTCTGTAACTTTAACTAAATAGCCATACAGTAGGGCATGGAGATGTTTCTAGTCGTGGCTGATGTATAGCCTGGTCACTCTATAGACAACTGCTGAGAAAATAGTCATTCTATAGACAACTAGTTGAGAGGATATATTAGGTATGCCATTTACAGAAAAGTTAAAACAAAGAATTAGAGGGTAAATATTGCATTAGAAATATTTTGCATAGGTTTGACTAAATAAAGCAAACACTAGAGTGAATACAGCAAATTGTCAAAAGGTAAAACAGTTAGTATAATATACGGAGTATACACTCGGAAGGTAAAGCAATCAGCCGATTCCATGGAGTATACGTTTAGAAGTAAAGCAAATAGTTGAGTATACAGTGCATACGCTTGAAAGCTTAAGCGTATATTTGAGTAGACAGAGTATAGACATGATAAGGCAAATAATTGAGTAAATGGAGCACTTCCTAAAGAATTTCTTGAGGCCTTAGCCCGATAAAGATAAAGCATCTACTTGGAATGCCGGTGGAAGCATACAGCTGCAAGCGTAGAGCACATGCTATCTAATCTGCACCATTTATGATCTAAATATATTGTCTTACAGCAAAATATAATAGAGACTAAGGTTAGCATAATACAATTATATCGAAAGAAATTGGCAGTAAACAAAGGCAGATTGCTATATCTCACAACATCTATCTCAGCCACAGCTTCCTATCCCTCACCTACTGGGTAGAGAATTTGTATTACTTGTTACAACTCTCTTTACACTACAAGAGTGCCTTGATACCATGGCACTATTTAAGACCAAATAACTCCACCTAGCTTTTTATTAATTTGCCCCGAGAGCATATCAGTCGCCATGTGCGAGGCCAAGGTTTTGCAGAGGAGCGCTCTACTCGTTCACCACCTGACTTTCCTCTCTATACTGGTTCTCATACGCCTCTTTCTTTGCTCTAATCCTCTCTTTGAAGGCTCTAATTTCCTCCTCATTGTTTTTCACCATATCGAAGAAGTCCTTACTCATTTTCTTCTCCTCGGCAGAAAATAGACCGGGCTTGCTCAAGTACAGGGCTAGCTGCTGTGTTCTGAAGTTATCATAGATGTACTCGGTTGTCTCGAGGAGCTTGAGGAAGGATTCAGTAAGCAAAGCCTCTCGAAGCTTGAAGAAGTCGTTGCCACTAATAGAGTGCGTGCTGCTCGTTCCCCAAGGATAAACTCGCTTATATGACATTGTGGTCCCTTCATATGTGCCGTTGACAATGAAAAATGGTGGTGCAAAGCTAGACTCCTCTTCTCCCACCAGAGAGGGGTCTTCAAACACCTCTATCTGCTCTGCGTCTATCACAGACCTAACGTAATCAAACATCTGCTGTCTCTGTGTCTCGCTGAGGAGATCACTCTTGGCAATTATTGGGATTATGTTGCAGCAGGTGGAGATATTCTTCATCGTTTTCTTGTCCACATCTCGTATGAAATTAATAGAGGGATCAAGGAAATAGAAACACAGATGGATACGATTGTCATGAATCATTGACCTAACAGACCTCTGCTCATTATTCTCATATTCATGAAAGTTTGATTGGATTAAACCAACAAAAGGCTCCCAGCACCTATCATTTGAGACATTATCTCCTATGCCATTTATGTCTGTCACAGTCATCCGAGTTTCAAATTCGTTCTCAATCACTGAGAAATTGGAGATCTGAACATTCAAAAGACCGTCCTTGTAGAAGAAAATATCCTTCATTTCGGCATCCCTCGTCGTTTCAAAGGGATTGTTGTAAAGTAGCTTGTTCTCTACGAAGTGATTCATAAAGGTTGTTTTGCCGAGTCCTGCAGATCCAACTATCATTACATTGAAGTCGGTTCCCGATTTCATAACACTGCTGTTTCTCAGGTTTGGCAAGTTTGAGATTCCTATACCTCGTTGATTCATAACAAAAGAAGAAATCCCATATTTATAGAAATTCTGAAACACAAGTTATAAACCAAAAAACACTCAAGTTCTATATGCACAACATATATGAAACGGTAGAGGTAGCAAAAGAGGCTGAGAAAGAGTTGGAAGCAATACTCAACGAGATAGAGCTGCAGAACGAGAAACTACTCGGAATACAAAAGAAGGCAGGGATCGCAAAGATCAACTTATACAAGAACAGTAAGGTCATCAATGATATATATTTACCGTCATAGGTAATACGGCAGCGCATTTGTTGTTGCTTATGATTCTGGTTCTGAGTGTCATGATGTTTTTTTTCCTAAAATTTCGTTAGAGGAGTTTACCGGACTCAATAGAAATAAAAAAAGATGGTATGATACCTGAGGCTATTGTTATTCCATTTGTCATTTATTTTCATATCCACACATCTTAGCAAGGCGCTGATAGTTAATTTTGGCTTTAATTGAGAGGTGTTAAACAATATGTCGGTGATAGGATAAAGATTGCACAAAACACTTGCTCTAAGACAAATAAATACATATGAGATTCATCGATTACATGATACCTCCATATTCTTGCAAGATGCGCTCTAATACCGGTCATGTACCACAGATACAAGTTTGCAAGATATGCTCTACTGTAAACAAACTATTTCACCATGTTTGTCCAAAAATATGACCCTGATTGATCATATATCAATCTCTCTCCTTATCAACATCTAGAGATACAAACATATCAAATAACCCATCCTTAATGAAGTTCATTACGCTATTATGTTGCAGCATTGTCCTTCTGCCAATCATAAGTGGTGCTTTGGCAGTAATGCAAATAAAACTATCTTATCAGGGCCCATTTTAAGAGTACAGCTTCAAGCACGCTCGTGAGATGACAGGCTTAACAATTTATCTGTACCGGGATACAAACTATGTAGGTTGCAGCTGCTCAAGGAACATTTTAGATAACATACACAAGTTTACTGAGCTAAGAACGCTGAAACTAGATCGCGTGCGCGGAGGTGTTTAGGAGCTTATAGAAAGGATAAGCAACCTGGAGAAAATGCAAGCGCTGACGATTAGGAATTCTGATCTATAAGGCTTTCCTAGAAAACTTCGCATGATGGTGCACTTGCAAAAGCTGAATCTCAACAACAATAAACTCCTCGATATCCCAAAAGAGGTAGTATCATTCAAGAGGCTGCGTATACTTGAGATAAAGATAGATCCATTTATTTGCCTCCGAGTATACAAGAGATGAAATGGCTACATACGCTCAATGTATATTGTGTCACACCATCTGAAAGAGTTTGTACACTCCGTGTTAGTTAGCTGAATTTTTTCTCAGTGCCAGAGAGTGTAATCATTTTCCTGAGCTGCCTATTCAGATATATGACATAGAAAGCTAGAAAACCTGGAGATATACGTAACAGAGCCCAAGAGTGTTGAAATACTCCTGCCGTGGGGGTTGGAAGATATGGATTGCTTGAGGACACTGAACATAGATGGCAACTACGAATTGTTGCTTCTGATAAGAATGAGAGCCCCATTAGTTTAAAAAAGCTTTTTACTAGTCGTGTTACTAGCAGAAAGCTGCCAAGCAGGGTCAGTTTAGATGTACATGAATGTTTCTTAGGGTAGTAAAAGATGAAATACAGGGAAGTAATGAGCTAAAAAGAATTTATGATGATGAAGTTAAAGTTTCAGGGAATCCCGAGTATATGTGTCGCGATGGCAATAGTTGCTGCGAGATTTGCATCGATTCTGCAGTTCGGGTTTGAAGTAAAGCGCCATCTGTCTTCGTTGTTATCGCTTTTTGCGTGATATTGATGGCAATTTATATGTATGCTGATAGATAGAGTAATATCACATTGGCAACAAATTTCGTTTTTCTATAATCTGACGTGTAGATTGTGGCTTTTCCTACAAGAATGGGATTGCGTTACCAAATCTCCAAGTAAGCTTGTAGCACAGTTTTGTGTGGTTGTAATGATCATACGCCACAGAGTCATATAAGGTCAATAGCAAGTATGACACCTGCACTGTATGGATGGTGACATTGACGCTGATACATGACATAGAGAGGTCACTCACATGTAGTGTCATCGTGCATATTACCCAGATCCTTGCTTATTATTCGTTGCATCCCTCATCGTCTCCCTTGCTACATCTATCACAAGTCAGAGCAGTAGTACTGAATGACAGTATGCTGTGTGAGTGGCATAGCTCAGCAGTGTGGCATCAGAGGAGCATATAGAGAGTATGGCTGTGTCTATACATCTCAGAAGTAGTTGTGCGAGCATAGCCATTTCCTATTGGTGTGAGATATAATGTCAAAGACAGCTGAGCTATAGGAGTCCTGTGAAGAGGCAGAGAATCACAGTTTTGTAGGGTTTGCAAGAGATAAGCATGGTAGATTGCTTGTCATTCTCAGGTACGATGCCATATAGTGGTAAGCAACGTAGAGATAAAACATGTAATACAAGGTACATCACAGATGAGAAATAGCTGATGCAACATCAGTACAGCACTGTATAGTAGGCCTTGTGACTGCAGTGTTGCATCACAGAACTGATGAGTCTAAGTAGCTCATTCTTTTGTCTCAGGATGTCCAAAGGCTTGTTCGGGTAGAACGAGGAGTGTAGAGGATAGTGAATGATATGTGATATAGGCAACACAATAAAAACAGTTGCAGTCTATGATGTGACTAGCTAGCCTGGTGCAGAGGTAAGACAAACAAGCATTGGCATGGTACTGCATAGATCAGTCTTTGCTGAGCATCTGCTAGCTTACTGATAGATACAGACAATATTCTCACCTCTGAAGAACATCAGACTGCTTGATTTCTCAGGAGCAACAACTACGTTGTTATGCCCATCAAATGCTCCTAGTATGCCTTGTATATTGTCTCGTGTTCTAAGCTTGATCTCAACACTCTCCTTTATATAAATCTTCGGGTGTGTCAATGAGCTAAGGGGTTAATGAGCAAAACAAGAACAGCCAAATTCGTTGCTTAGAATGCTAACAATCGCTGAGTGTGACAATTGCGTATAGCATAAAGAAAGGGCATGGCATGTGAGTCACACAAAGGACTGTGGTGGTGTCAGTTGATGACAGGTGATATGAGTGTAGGCAACTTGCAAGGGGGTAAGATGTGGATAGATATTCGCAGTAGACACAGTGTTGGTGTTTTGCCGATGTCTTGTGTGTTTGCACTGCCCATTCTAAGAGTCTCGTATTGACATGGGTTTAGTTTGTGGTATGATGATTTTCAACGCAATAATACTGATGCCGAAGCCAATGAAGAGTAAGACCAAGCTGAACGAAGCGCAAGAGTTACTGCCCTACTACTTTCTTTCAGAATGAGCATGACACATATGCTCCTGAAACACAACTCTACACGGTGACAATTGGTCATGACACATTTCTTGCTATGCACTAGACCATCCCTACTACAAATGCCAGGAGCCAGAGGTGTGCATTGCTTGCGAGTAGTGAAAATGAGATGCTAAGCATATGATAATTGCATCACATGGCTTATGATGAAAATTTGATTATGTCCTTATGTAAATTAAAAGGAGATATATTAAAAAAATTGATAACCCCTAATGAAATTTATCAGTTTAATGACAAGCACTTGGATAGCTATTCTAGTAACACTATGGCCTTTGTATGCAACGCAGGGTTTAGCGCTAAGAAACAATGCACAATCCTCTCCCGAGGAGGAGTTGGAGGCTAACGATGTGACAATCCTGTCTTTAGAGAGTTGTAGTTTGGAGGACAATGACGTTTTACACCAAATTAATGAACTCAAAAATTTGGATTCCTTATTTATTGATGGGTGCAGAGGTGATCTGGGAAAACTCATAAGTAAAATCCAGAAAAGCTGGAAGTATTGAGCATCATAAGATCCGAGCTGGAGAACTTTACATCAGAATTGGGGCGACTTACAAAATTGAAGAAATTATCGTTGAATTTCACCAATCTCGAATCTCTTCCAGAAAGTATGGGATCCATGGCTGACTTAGAGGAGTTAACTGTATTTATGACCGGCCTCAGATCTTTGCCAGCTGGTTTGCAGAAGTTAGAAAAGCTGAAAACACTCAAGATCTCTGTCGATGCCACGCAAGGACTACCAGACGAGATATTTGGTATGCAAAGTCTCGAGAGATTGGAGATATATGTATCAGAACTAGAGGGTAACTTCCAGATACCACGCAAACTAGGCAATATGGTGAATCTAAAAAGCCTGGATCTACAGGTTTCAGGAGCTGTATCGTTTACGGAAGATACAGAATGTCCCAGATCTCTCAGAAATCTTATATTGACGACCCGGAATAGTTCATTGCCAGAGAATTTCCACGTACTGACTAGACTGCGAGAAGTAACACTCAACTGCGATCATCATCTTACGAACATCAGCACTATAAGCAAGCTTGATCATTTGCGAAAGCTAGCAATTTACGTTCGTAATAAAGACTATCTACCTGAAAGTATACCAGCCGGAAAAGAATTGCGTCTGGTGGAGATAAACGGGTATGGCGTTACTTCACTTCCTGCATCATATGGAAAGTTGCCAGGCAACGTCTATCTAAGCATCAACATTAGAAATTTGGAACTTGATGGGGAGGACGATCTACTAGGACTGAACCAGTTGAGGGAGATCTATGGAGATAGACTCTTGTTAAATGGAGCGCCTATCCCTAGTGAGCTACTCGATGCTATCAATGAGGAAGTTGACGATGCCATCAGTGGGGAGGTTGACAATGCATCCAAGGAGGTTAACGAGGGAGATAGTGCAACGGGGATACCAACAACACTGGTGGTGTTGGGTATAACCATACTTTTGATGCTCTTGGTAGTAGCGATTGGCTTATTGGTGTGGCGCAAACGATTATTGAGCTTGGGTAAACAATAAACGACTAGTCATGGTATCTTCTTTTGGCCATCAGTAGATGGGTGATATATATGTTACGATTAATTTGGATAATTTGATTATTATAGATAATAACTAAGCAATTTTGGTTAATTTAGATAATTGCGTTGCATACAAGCACAGAGAGACGCACAGAATGATACCATGGATATACGCACCTGGAATATGTATTCAGACATCTATAGCGTCGAACTTGGCGAGGATCTATAAAATACAACGTTTAGACAACAAATATTAGCGATGAATAATTTATATACTGTGTGGAGGAGTGGACACGAGAGTTCGAACTGATATAAAGATCAGTAATAATAGACCAGACATATTTGGGACAAGAGGAGACAGGAGATCATCCTAGTTGAGGATTGGCATAACAA